>BCLG01000337.1:184221-207782 GCA_001602295.1 Zoysia matrella | reverse complement strand
ATACTTGCACATATCATCCTCATGTAATATACCTGAATTCATTCATTTCTATGGGATCTTTTGTTTTTTGATATTCTGATTTAGTCTCAGTTACTCACAAAGCAAATGTAGTTTCAGGCGGAACTCAACCTAAAAAAGAAATATAATATGTTGTGCAGTTCATCCATTTAGCTTTCGTAATAAATTCAGATGTATATTACATGTCACATGAAAATAAGGCTGCTTCTTTTAGAATACGACTTCTGCTTTTATTTTTGTTAAACAAATTGAAATTTCACTATCAGTGACTTAACATACTGTTAGCAAACAGATGCAGTTAAACCATTTATCTTGAATGTCAGGTTAACATTCCAATGGGAATAGGATAGCAAAATGGATTTTTGGCAATTTGTAATTTGAGATGTGATTTGCATCTGATCCTTATCACAACTGTTTACTTTTCAGGAACTCAATAACCGTAAATAAAGTTTTGTTCATGATTGTGATGTTAGTTAGATGAAAATTATTAGTGGTTTACTTGGACCAATGCATATTTGAGTGTTTCTATATGCTATTTTACAGTATCTATACCTGACACTGTCATGTGTTATTTTACATTTTCTCAAACTAATATGGATTTATTGCACTGCTTGAATGGATAGGAGTAAGACTGTACCAGTTTGGAAGGAAACAATCCTTGGCTTGAATGGCTCTAGCTCAATCTTTGGTCACTGCTACAAGGGAAGATTGAGCTTTTTCTTCATTTGAAGAATGACATCCTCAAATTCCTTACAGTTTTGGCCATTCTTGCTCCAGTATTATAACATATCATGAAGATCATTCGCAAAGTATATATCTTGGTCTCAGTCATTCAGTACACCTGAGCAGGTACGGACTGATCATGGTTTTTCTCCTATCATTAGCAATATTGGTATGAAAGTTTCGAAGCATTTTGTTGTTCCTGGCCCCAGAATGGGGTAACCAAAATATTGTTGATGTAAATCTTTAAGACTTTACAAGCTTTGTAGGAACTTCAAGATCTCATTGAATAGCGCAAACAAAATTCGCACTGCACCTGGAAAATCAGCCTAGGCATGCAGGTTGGATAAGATATACAGTAGCTCATAACACAGGTAAATCGAACTATTGCATGGCACAGAATCACAATAAGGACAACTCGGCATTGCCATATTTATTCCCAAGCTAATATGCAGTATCCTAGCATACGGCCTGTCCGAGGCATTTGAGATCTACAGCTATTTGTGTATGAAGGGAAAAATTGTACAGTTGCAAGTACAGTTACATTACACACACATTTATGAATTACATTCTAAGTTCAGCAAATCCATGATTCATTGCAAGGTTCTTTAGTTTGACGCACTTTGTTATTATTTTTTCGTACAAGTAGTTTTCAGGAACTCTTAAACTAAGCAGGATATACTTCAGATGTCATCTCGCTCAAAATCTTAATTGTATTTCACATTATGTTCGTTAGATTTTCTTATGAGAACACAATTGTTTAGTCTTCTGATACCTTTATTTAGTCACATTCTCCTGTAATCAAGTGCATCAAGAAAACCTTGCTGCTGGCCCTGGTGTTAACCAGCTCCCGAATATAATTTGTATTTGTATCTTTAGGAATGGGTGGTGGGCAATACTTTTTCTGTTTAGCCATACAAATATAATTTGTATTTGTATTTGTATCAGTCACTTAAAAAGGGAACTGTTAGCCATAGGATTGTATTTTCATATCATCACGTAACCATTCATAAATTCCCGGGGCAACGCACCAAGAAATCAACTAGTATTTATTATCCTCGGTCTGGTACTGTTTTTAAACCAAACCTTTTAGAAAATCTTGATCCTGTTCTGCATGACCTGCCCTTGACGCACAAATCCTTTTGAGTGAGCCCTGCCAGAGTGAACCTCGGGGTATATGAATGCTTCATGCTTCATGCTCCAAACTTGACTCTTCGAATCCATGTGTCGACTTAATGAACCATCATTTGATTGAACCTAATAGATGTCATGCTATATAAAATCATTTATGAGGACATCGTCACTCCATTTGACAGACACAACACTTCAAGGACTACGGAAGGTCCAATCACAACTACCCATGCATAAGAGCTGGATTTAGAGGTGAGCTTATTTCTAATCACATGTTTACAGTCACTACAAAATAGATTGCTGCCCAATGATTTTATTATAGTTAGTAATATTGGAAAGGACCAAGAGAGGCACTACGAAGAATTAGGAGGTGTTGGTATTTTGTACGAAAATAGATAAATACACCAGTGTAAGGATATAATGCAACACTTCACTCGGGGGTATTCCAGGGTATCGTATAATCACAATTGAACGTGTATGTACTTCTCTTTCAGACTTAGTTTGTCCAGAGACAACATGATTTGAAAGGCAAGAGTTTAAGAGGATTCTTTTATGGACTGATCTAATGACCAGGTAAGGTTAAGCTTTATCATTTACTTCAAGCACCGGTTTCCCGCTGATCTATCAGGATGCTCTGATCTCTAGTACTACTACTATGTCTCTAAATGTGGAGGATAACGAAGGATGGATAAAGTTGTCACCACCAGCCGTCTACCTCTAGCGAACCGCATAGTATGTAATAAATAATGGTAACCATTATTCTAGGCACCTCGTCTACAAAGTGAATTAATACATTTAGTCTCACTCGCAAGATATAAGACTAAAGGCACTGTAAGAACAGAGCAATGAATCTATAAGACTTAAAGAGCAGACCTTGTTAAATCAATAGACTATAAGAGAAATCATGAATACTTAGATTATGAAGCATTCGTATCAATAGACTATAAGAGAAATCATGAATACTTAGATTATGAAGCATTCGTAGAGGTACAAGCTTGAAGATGGTGCTGATAGGCATGGCATTCATCTCTAAAATCCTTTCGATGAGCCATCATAGCACAATGTTGGTAAAGTTATGGACATGGACATGGCCATCACTCCTCCGAACAACCCTTGAAAGCACTAGTCCGGTTACAAGCTTGGAGAAGTGTCGACAAGGTCAGCAATCCTCTGAAATGTTGACTGTGCAAAGCGTGAGGAATCTCCCGACACTTGTTCTTGTACCTGGGTGCTTCCTGGACAAAAACACAAAATAAAAGAACAAATAAAGGATTGTACAGGCATGATTGTTAGAGAGAGAATTTTATTGGAATAAAAAGGTAAATGATAATGCGGGCCATCTCCCGACAATGCTGTGTTTATGATTAGAAGCTTGACCATGGGAAATCTTCATGTTGCATCTATTCATGGCGATGTAGTCCCAGCTTCAGTGCTAATTGTTAAATGGCCATTGAAGTTTAAGCTGCAAGATTACTGGTGATAATTGTGCAACAAAATCTGTAATATTTATGATAAACTAGTCCAATACCTGTGCTTTCAGTACAGGTGGAAGACAACTTATCGACACCATTTTATTTGATCTATCTACGCTATAACTTTGCACACTGTTGATCAGAGCAGCATTTGCAAACATAAGTCACCTTTTGCACACCAACAGATATTTTTATAGATGAGCAAGATAGGAAATAGTGCCATAGAAAATGAATGTACAGCTTGACTTAGCATTCCTCTTGGAGATTTGCCAGATTAATTTGGTTGCGTTGCACCTACTTTTTAGGATCAACAAAAAGTTAGCCAAAAGGATTCTCATGCTACGACAATCCATGGTCCATTTACTTGCATTCTAGTGCCAGAGTAAATTGCTAGAAAATATCATGTACTATTGACCAAGATAAAATATGCATCTGCCAAGTCTTACTAGAACAATCGTTTTATAGTACTGGAATAATTTATTTTAGTCTTACTGCTGAAACATTTATTTTCACCACTGGAACAACTGTTTTTGATCATTTAGATGTAACATTTTAATAATAAAAAAATAAAGTTATATTTATGTGGAATCTATTTTTTGCAATTGTTTTAAGAAATATTATGTTTCAAATGCATTAAAAAACAAGTTATAGTTTACTATTGTTGAAGTAAAACTTTTTTAGCTGGACCGGTACGAATAATAGACTAATCGGACCAGCCCACTGTCCAAAAGCAGGGGGGGGGGGAGGGCGGGGTGGTTAGAGTGACGCCGTATTGACGTGGGCGTACACTAACATGACCCGGGAGGGAGGTCGATGCGCGGCCATCTCAGGGTGGAGAAAGAGAGAAATTAAGAGAGCAAATCTACAGTTGCAATCAGCAGATTAGCGTAATAAAAGTGAAGTTTTTTTTCCCTTTCTGCTCATGTATGCTGTGCTCAACGCCATCTGGTTCCAGCACCCAGGTGTTTATCCGGAGGTGATGAGAGGTGCGAGCATTTAAGATGGTGTGTTTTGTCACCCTCCAAGGACACGTTGATCTCCTGGCTGGCTAAGTGTGTTTGATGCATCGTATGAAGCTGGATATGATCCTCCATCCAGTTTTTTTTTTTTATTGTTTGATTGATGGATAGCTAGTCAGTCAGAGACATCCATTTGGGTGGAATATTCCTCTTATAAGTGCTAGATGGAGTTATTCAGAAAATTTTGCAGGATGAGCCGATCTACCTTGTTTAAACAAGCTTATTAGTAATTAAGTTATTTATTATTATTATTCTTATTTAATTGGTCATGTTCACACCATCCGAATCGAAATTATATAAAGGACACCGTAAAATTGTGTTTTTCTGCATAGCACATTGCAGAGAATTTTCCACATGGGAAATGCCACCCCTACTCCTGGACCACAATCACTCCTCAATTAGAACCGGACCTGTTCAAGGACATTTTGAACTGGATCAACTGCTTCTTAACCCTTATGGGCGCCCCTAAATTAGACTGCCCCTGAACTAGTCCGGTTTGAGTTGAAGAGTGGTTCTTATCCAGAGGCAGATATGTCATTTTCTTTGTGGAACATACTTTGCGGTGTCATACACTTTTATGGTGACTTCACAACAATATTTATTCGGACAATGTCACGACCCATGTACACATCGACCATGTCCTACACATAAATTTTCCTAAATTAACTATCTCAATATTATAGTATCATTCAGTTAATTGTCCTCATCTTAGTATACCTCGTCCCTCCAACCAAAACTAAAAGTCAAATTGTTCCCATCTAATCTTTCAAAATATAGATGGAACAGCCTCTAAAGTTTGGGAATGAAGGGGCCTATTTCAGAAGTTTTAAATTTAGGAAGTTGATTTAGAGAACTGTTGGAGGGTTGTTTTTATAATACCTTCCTAAATTTTTATTTAGAGAATGGTTGGAGGTGTTCTAAGCTAGTTTTAGAATTCAAATTTTCATTAATCCACCAGCCCTTGGCTAAAGGATAAAATTTCCACCCCCTGTGGCACTGCTGTAGCAGAGACGATCATTGCACACGTTTTTGTCATTCCAAGGGCCCACTAGTTAGTTGCCTGACCACTCAGCAGAGTTATGGAACCGACATGATTTATTAAAAACTGATTTATGAAAACAAAATTATGTAGTAGTGTTTGAAAGTCAGTTTATAGAAACTAATTTTCAATTTTTTTTTCTTGGCTAATGACATGTTTGTCCATCTTTTTTTAAATATGATATTTGTTGAAGGGCATAAATGTCTTTCGCTGACATAAATCTGGGTAGACTAAATTATGGGTTTATAATAATCTGGTAATCTTTTTTTAGAAAACAGAGCAAAAAAGGCTCCGTTTGAAGTCTCTCCAGTTTATGTAAATTGTTTTTAAAAAACTGGGACATCGGAAGTACTGATAAACACAAGGAAAATTTGTTACAGCAAAATAATTAAACCATCTTGTCATTACAATGAGTAAAATCTTTCTGATCCGGCCTTTGGAATAGAGAACTAATACTGTAATATACAGACATATTGGTGAGATTTTTCGTTGTAACAAATGTGTAAAAAATATCTGATTTTCACAGTGCTAGGAGAGATGTCTAGGGTTGTAAAAGAGTGAACACAAGGATACCTCTAAATCTATCTAGATTAAGAAAATGTACAAAAAATTTAAAATCCACTACATTGTTGAAAAACTATTTTTTTTCCTTTTTGAACTTAGAAGTTTTTTGAAAGGCAAACTTTTTTTGCGACTCATTTGAATAGTAATGTGCACCTTTTTATACTACTAGAGATGTAAACAGGTACTAAAAATAACAGATATCTTGGTAACTCTGCAGTCCAATAAAAAAATTTATACCCTTTTTTATCCGTATATCTTAAACGAAATATGGGCAGCATTGAGCACATAGTTCTGAGCTTTTACACATGAGCTACCTAATTTTCCTTGGTAGCCATCTCGAAGTTTAGACTTTGGAAACAGCTAGCACATCACCATGCATAGCACATTTGGTAAACAGATTAACATACTAACTGGCTTGCCTATTATACGCCCCCATCTAAGCAAACCAAAAATAGAAATAAAGCGCTTCATAATCATGTCCTCAAACCTCCAGATCACGTCCAAAGTCAATGCATGCACCAAATAAAAAGTAACCAGGGTCATGGTTTATAAGTTTTGTAATGACACAGGAGTACTCCTTCCTGTTAAAAAAGAAAGTCATTTTAAACTGTAACTTTATAATAAATATTTTTATAGATAATATGAGGAAAAGTTACATTTTGGAGACCTTACGGTTGTCCAAAAGGACTTTCTTTTCAATCCGGAGGGAGTATAGACATAGTAACCACATGTATTAGTTTTATACATTGACAAATTACATGTCTACATGCAGTGGGGGATATAGGATTTCAATTATGGGGGGATAATAACATGGTCCTAGATCAATGTGGACCTTTTCTGGTGTTGTAGAGCTGCTACATCTATTCCAAAATATAAGTATTTCTGAGTTTGATCAAAGTCAAATTTGTTTAAATTTGACTAATAATATCTAGAAAATTAAACATTTTCTGATATAAAGAGTTATATATTATGAAAATATGTTTCTCGATGGATCTAGTAACGGCATTATATATTATTGCATTCAGACGTCCTGGTTTTATTGGCTTATTTGAATAGGTTGTCATGACTTTTACATTGAAAAATGCGGGCACCACTTATCAAAGGCTATGAATTTAATCTTTTATGATTTACTTGTATCATCATGGAAGTGTATGTAGATGATGTGGTAATCTAATAGGCTACTTTAGATTAACATTTAGCCGATTTGCATCTTGCTTTAAATCGTATGCGCTGCTTTGGTTTGAAAATGAATCCATTCAAATGCGCTTTTAGTGTATCGGTTGTAAAATTTTTAGGTTTTATTATTCATGAGAATGGCATAGAGATAGATCTTAAAAAACGGAAGCAATTAAAAAGGTGCAAGTGCCCACATGCAAGAAGGATTTACAAATGTTTTTGGGCAAGGTAAATTACTTAAGAAGGTTCATTTTTAACTTATTGGGGAAGATCAATGCATTTACACCTATTATTCGTTTAAAGAATAAAATCGAATTCACTTGAGGGGCAAAATAGCAAGAGACGTTTGACAAGAACAAGACATATTTATCCTCACCACCAGTTCTTATGGTGCCTAGGAGTGAAGCTCCTTTTTGCCTTTTTATTGCTGCGGGGGACAATATGATTGGTGTTGTTTTGACGCAAAAAATTGAAGGAAAGGAATATGTGATTACATATGTGAGCCGAAGTTTGATAGACGCTGAAACAATATAAACTTTTATTCAAAAGTTATGTTTCTCCCTATATTATGCTTGCACTAATTTGAGACATTATTTGCTGTCTAGCTCTTGTGTAGTTGCTTGTCAAATTAATGTTATTAAATATATGTTGCATAGACAAATATCTAGTGGGAGACTTAGTAAATGGGCATATAATTTAATTGAGTATGATTTGGCTTATGAATCATTGAAATCCATGAAAGGTCAAATTATTGTAAATTTTAACGTCGAACATCGGGTTGATTTAGAACATGACTTAGATGTTGGTTATGTGACTTTTATTCCTTAGAAATTATATTTTGATAGATTGATTTGTAAAGAAGGCCAATGTGTTGGTGTGGTGCTAATTTCGCCTCGTGATATGCATTTTGAATTTGCAAACCAATTGTATTATAGTTGCACTAATAATCAAGTCGAATATGAAGCATTATTGTTCAGTTTAGAAATGTTAGAGTCCATGAAGGTAAAACATGTAAAAGCTTCTGGTGATTCATTCTTAGTGGTGCAGTAAGTTGCTGGGATTTGTCAATGCTTAGATGGATCTTTGAATGCATTTTTGGCTAAGTGCCTAGTTATTGTTAGAAGTATGGATGAATTTCTTATACACCATGTTTCTAGACAAGAAAATGTTAGAGCAAATGATCTAGCTCAGCAACCATCTGATTATAACATTAGTAAAGTTTGCAATAGTCAAAAAAATCGATGCTTGGATTACTTGAGACTGAGGTTCTGAAAGAACTGATAGTTCCTGTCAATGATTCCAGAACTTCAGATTTTCATGGGAAAGCTGAGAATTTGGCCATTGATGGTTTGATACATGATAAGGCTGAATCATCTGATTGGAGAGTTCCTATAATAGCTTATATTCGTGCTCCAAGCCAGAGAGCTGATAGAAAGGTTCGGCACTTAGCATTTAAGTATATGTGATTGATGATAATTTTTACTGTAGAACATGAGATGATTTTCTTTTGAAGTGTTTAGGTGATGATGAAGCTAAGGTGGCTATGGGAGAAGTTCATGAAGGTATTTGTGATACATATCAATCGACTCCAAAGATGAAGTGGTTATTGAGGAGGGCTAGATTCTATTGGTCTAGCATGATAGCCGATTGTTACTGCTACTACAAAAGGTGTGAAGAATATCAACAGTTTGGTAATGTCCAACTAGCACCCGCTGCCACGATGAATCTCATTATAAAGCCGTGGCCACTCCGAGGATGGGATTGGACTTTGTGGAATAAATACATCCTCCATATTCAAAGGGACATCGCTTAGTGTTAGTTGCGACGGACTACTTCACCAAGTGGACCAAAGCGGTCGCTCAGAAGAATATGACGCACAAGGAGGTA
Organism: Zoysia matrella; assembly: GCA_001602295.1. Classification (NCBI taxonomy): domain Eukaryota; kingdom Viridiplantae; phylum Streptophyta; class Magnoliopsida; order Poales; family Poaceae; genus Zoysia; species Zoysia matrella. The sequence continues at coordinate 198,756 of BCLG01000337.1, read as the reverse complement.
ATTGATTTCATCACTGAATATAGCATTCATAGATTCAGCATTCCACAAACCTTAACCACAGACCAGGGTACTTCTTTTATCTCTGGCCAAGTTCGTGAGTTTGCCGAATCTTATAGAATTAAGTTACTCAATGCATTCCCATACTATGCTCAGGCCAATGGGTAGGCCAAGTCTAGCAATAAGACTTTGATTAAGCTTATCAAGAAAAAGATAGAGATAATCCTAAAAGATGGCATGAGGTCTTATCGAAAGTTTTTTGGGCTCATCTTATTTCTAGACATGGAGACACTAAGGTCAAACCTTATGAGCTTGTGTATGGAAAAGAGGCCATTTTGCCTGTTGAGGTAAACCTAGACGCTTTGAGGTTAGCTAAGCAAAATAAATTATCTATTAGTGAATATCATGCCTTGTTGCTTGGTAATATTGATGAGGTTACTTATAAGCGTTTAAATACCTTAAAAGAAATTGAGAAGAATAAAGCTAGAGTTGCTAGATCCTACAACAAGAAAGTGAAGGCCAAAACATTTTAGTGAGCGATTTAGTTTGGAGAACAATTCTGCCCGCCGATTGGTTCAAAACGCATTAAGTTTGGAAAATGGTTTCCGAGTTGGGAGGGACCTTATACGATTGTGAAGGTCATAGCTGGGTATGCATAATGTTGGAAACTTTACAAGGCGACTGTTTACCTAGAGTATTGAATAGTAGATACTTGAAGAAGTATAACCCAAGCGTATGGCAAAGTGCTTGAAGAATCTTAGCCGATATGATTGATATCGTGACTAGAGGCTATGAAGCGGCCGATGGGTCTGGTGGATCATTGTCCTTAGGAAATTTTGATTCTTAAAATGTTTTATGGTACAATAGCTTTAAAAAAAATAGAAGGCATATGTTGACAACCAAAATTTGCAGCCTACCGGACTGTCTGGCGTATTACTATAGTCTCCAGCAGACCCCCTTTTGGAATTGGAATTTATCCCACTGAAGTGTCCCGCAACGAACTGAAATTTTTGGTGGACCCCCTTCTGGAACCGGGATTTGTCCCACCTGAGTGTCCGATAACTCACCAGAGTCTCCGACAGACCCCCTTCTGGAGTCAGGTTTTTTAACTCATCGGAGTGTCCATTGCCCTGCCGGTGTATCCGGTACTGAAGTCTCTGGTACCTTACCGAAGTATCCGGGAATGTCAATTTTTTGTAGTTTTATTCAAAATTCAAATCTGATTTGTTACCTATTTGTTAGGATTCGAACCCCCAACGGGATAAAACCATCCCACCTCTATACAAAGAGGCCTAGGGCTGGTTGAGGAAGTATCCAAATCGTTATTATCAAAGTACCTTACATTTTTTATCCTAGTTACGCTCTCAAACCCTAATTCTCTTCTTCTCCCGACCCGGTGACGAGCAAAGAGGATCCAGCTGGCCTACCGAACCCGGATCAAGCCTAGGAAGCTCTCATCCACAAGGGTCCCTCCCGGACTCGAGCGTCCAGGTGCTGCTGTGATTTTGATCTCTTGATCTCGTTGTTCAGCACATGGACTCGTGCTTGGTGTGATGATCCGATGCTTTTTCGGCATCAACACATATATAATAGATTTTTTCAGAGGAATTACCCGTGCCCACCTTTAGATCCACCCCTGTCTACATGATGAATGAATTCTAGCATTAATACATACAGATCTCAACCCTTTTTCTTGTCTGCCAAGCGGAATGAATAATTAAAAACCTTATGGTTACAAAATACAAATATAACACTTCATCAGATATCCTCGAAACTCAGTAATCCACATAAACACTAACCAAGCCTCTCTGCCAGGCTGGTTATAAATATCACCTCGCCCACATGAGTGATGAGTCCCAAGGCACAAACAAACAAACCTCATTTGATTGAGTTGTTAATAGCTTGGGCATATGAGTTTGATTCATGTGATGAGATAAGCTACACACTTGTTTATATATTGGGTGGGCTGAAATGAGGTTCGATTGATTATAAAAGTGCGATGAAATGAGGATGGATTTACCCTCCTGGTACTTATGTTGATATCTAATGGGAAAATTGGTTACATGACACCGAAAGATCACGGATTTAGAAATATACTATAAAATCTTTCAAATTCACTTTAATACCAATGAAAGATTGTCCGTTTAGAAATATAACACTCCGTTACCTTTTCCATCCATCTTGTCTTCCCCTCCGTCCATCTCATCATCCTTTCTCACCACGACTTGATGGAGCTGCTTGTCGTCTTGCTTGCTCCCGTCACCTCATCGGAGCGTATCAGCAGCTCAGAGGGAACCAGGCAGGGAACTCTATACCAGGTCAGGGCAGGGGCACCCCATGAGCGTCGTCACATGGTTGTCTGCATCCACGAGCTCACCCAGATCAAACGGTCAGGTTCTTCCCCAGAATGGTATCTGGCTGACATCTCTGCCTCTTATGCATCGGTGTGGACGGACACATCGACACCGGTGGCGGGCTTGGTAGGGGAGAGAGGAGGGGAGTCCACACTGGCCGATGCTGTCGGGAGCGAGCTAAGCACACAGGATGCATGCCTTGAAGGTCTTGATTCAGTTCGATTTGTATGCGTGCCTTGAGGCCCTGAGTGCGCAACAGAATGGGGAGATGGGCTAATGCTTTTCTTGGTCTGATATTTCAATCCTATTTGTTTTCTTGCTTTGCATTGACTCTTGGATGCGTGCTGTTTTGGTGATGGTGGCGGTGGAAAGGGGAAGAGAGGTGGGAGGGAGGAGAGAGGTGGAAGACAGCCGCAGCTGAAGATGACGATGAGAGATGACGGAGCTGAACGTCAGGATGGATGAAAAATGTAACAGAGTGTTATATTGCTTAACAGAAAATCTTTCGTTGATATTAAAGTAAATTTGAAAGATTTTGTGATATATTTCTAAATTCGTGATCTTTCGGCGGCACAACCAATTTTCTCATATCTAATTTGTGACAATATGTATCTAACATAGCAATGGTTTGTGACGTTTTTATTCGTCACTAATATTGAGCCTGGTTGGGCTGAGCAGGCTTGAAGGTATTCTATGATGGTTAAGAAATATCATAAATTGAGCTGATCTGTGACGGTTTACAAGAAACGTCACGTGTGTTAATCTGTGACGCTCAATACATGATGAATGTAAAAACATCGTAGAGGTTCTTTTATGATGGTTTTTCAATGATCTATGATGAAATTTATTCGTCATCGAATGTAGGATTTCTTGTAGTGCCTGGAGGCAGCGGGGGTGGTCGGCAAGCAGGCTGCCGGGCTCAGCAGCGGCAGGCAGGCAAATGTGCTCCTATTAATTTATTCCTTTTTATACAATAATTAACTATACACCCAACAATAAAATGGTACATACTTTTAATCTCTCAAGCCACATTCAGCCAAATAAGTGGAACAACAAGACATGGTTCTCAGCGCTTAAGCTTAAGCTAAACAACATTCCTAGAAGATTGGACTTTTGAAATACTATCTCTGTTTTTTGAATAATTGAGCACCTCAAATTTAAACGTGTCTGTCAGGAAAAACTTAAAGATTCAGTTGAAGCTAAGTATACATTCTAGGAGTGAAATGCACTAGAGGTCCATGAACATTTTAACTTGTGTCATTAAGAACCACAAACTTATTTTGTATTTCTTGGTCTATGAAATTGTCTACCAGTATGATCATGGTACAATAACGCTTTCTTTGCAGTATTATATCCGTGAAGATTGAGAGCTCTCTGACTTTTTGCCACGTTGAGTGGAGGGTGATATCAACTGAAGATTACTTCCAATAACCGATTTCTTTGTGGTGACACTACAAGCTAATAAGTCCTTGAAAGTGCAGGAATTTCATATAGGAATTGGTTCAATTTAAAAGAAAGGGTAGAATTCCAGAAAATACCTCGTGTTCTAAAGGGTGCCTAAATTGGTTCACATTTAATTTACTTCATCTGTACCCATCACGTATCTTTTAAATTTCATTTTAGAACAGTATAAGAAAAATTCTCTTAAGAATTCTTGAACCAAAAAAGTGAAATAATCTTGAGCACATGATTACAAACTTCTACCCTTCTATCCCCTTGACCGAATTCTATCTTCATGAGAAACCTTAAAGCCAACTGATTGTTCCTGCTAGTGATGAGGACGCATCCAGATTGGACATTAAAAACACAATAATATGCATGTCATGATCAAATAAATAAATAGCATGCAAAAATACCCGGTGTTCTAAAGGGTGCCTAAATTGGTTCACATTTAATTTACTTCATTTGTACTCATCAGGTATTCCGTTAAATTTCATTTTAGAACAGTATAAGAAATAATCTTTTAAGGATAATTGAACCAAATAAATGGAATAATTTTCAGCACTTGGTTACAAACTTCTACATTTATATCCTCTTTGGATTGCGAGGGAAATTCCTGCATCTTGTATTTTTCATGTGAAACTAAACTGGTTTCTATGAAATTCCACTAAATAGGAGGCCTTAAGCTACCTGATTGTCCCAGCTAGTGATGTGGACGCATGCAGTTTGAGACATTAAAAACACAATAATATGCATAGCATGATCTAATAAAATAAATAGCATGCAGAAATGGTTGCCTATAGTATAACCATGGCCAACCAAGAAGATACAAAAAAGATATCCCCAGATCACCAGATCTTGTGGAAAGTCAATGCTCCACATGAACACTAACCGAGCTTCTCTGCCATGCTGGTTATAAATATTACCTCGCCCACGAGTCCCAAGGCACAAACCTACATGCTGTTACAACTTACAACCCAAACACACGAAACTTACAGCCATGGAGAAGAAGAAGGTGGTCATCGTGGGCGCCGGCGTGAGCGGCCTCGCCGCATGCAGGCAGCTATTGGACCGTGGCTTTCGACCGGTGGTCTTCGAGGCAGATACCGTCCTCGGCGGCATGTAGGCACAGTGCCCAACTGCACGTCGCTGCAGACGCCACGGCTGCTGTACCAATACTCCGACTTCCCGTGGCCGGACGACGTGAAGGAGGTGTTCCCGGACCACCGTCAGGTAAGGACCTACCTCAACGCGTACGCAGGCCACTTCGGTGTTCTTGACTGCGTCCGGTTCGGCCACCGGGTAGTCGAAATGGATTACGAAGGCGTCGGAGAGGAAGCCATGACGTCTTGGGATGAATGGGCTGGGAACGGCGAGGCCTTCGGCACTGGCGCGGGAGAGTGGCGCCTCACTGTTGAAGACGCTGAGGGACGCGACGAGGTGATCACTTGACCATAGTTTTTTATCATAATTATTCGTTTATTTTTTTTAGAAAATAAAATATCATTCCCGCCTCTGCGTTTCCGCACACAGCATTCTTATTCTTGACCCTTACAAAAATTCAGCTCCATAACTCAAAATGACTAAAATGAAGAAAGCAACTTAAGACTAACAAATCTTATTATTAAATTTCCAACCATGAGAAGCAAAGAGTTCAAGTGCAATAGTTTCTAATTTTCTGCTCGCCATACTGAATGATTCTTTTACGTTGTTATCATACTGCAGTTGCAACCAAAAGCGCATCCAATAAGTTTATCTGAAAATTACCTGCATAAAAGATGAATGTTTGCAATTTACAAAGATTAGATCATTCCGACATCTTCATATTGATCAACATAATGCAGCTGTCCCAACTAGAATTATTTTTTCTCCTTCTTTCTGAAATTCGAAAGCCAATTTCTAAACATATGAGAAATTGAATTGGCTGTGTTAACCCAGTGGCTATGTAGATAGCCCTCCAAATTGTTCTAGCATGTTGACATTCAAAAAATAAGTGATTAATTGTTTTGTTATTATTACAATAACAACATTTTTGGCTGCCTTTCTAGATTTTCTTCGCCAAGTTGTCCTTTGTTATAATTACCCCCTGTTGGAGATACCAAAGGAAAATTTTTATTCGTTTATGTACCCAGTAACATCCCAATTAATTTGTGTTTTACCCAGTGATATCAGTTTTAACTCACTATGAGCACGCATGAGCTCTCAAGTATGCACGGATGCACCTCATATATATTCATTTGCACACGTTCCGAATTACTATAAGAGGCAGTGGTGTGCTCACTTTGAGTATGGTGTCTACTTGATGAATTTGCCTTCTTGTGTAGGTCCAACTCTAGGATGGTTTGCTCACTCTTAGTATGGTGCCCACTTGATGAATTTGCCTGCTTGTGTAGGTCCAGCTCTAGGATACATATACACACTCTGGATTTACTTGTAAGCTAATATATGCTATTGAAGTTTTATTTTCAGATCAATACCAGAACGAAATGATACAACACAGCAGGTTCTTGATCCATGCTCAACTCCAAATTCGTCAAAAAAAAAAATAGCTCCAAAAAGTTCATTGGTTTTCTAGATTGAGCTCTGGTAAACTAGTCTTAGACAATTATTAGATAGTTTCGAGCTAAGGGAGCTATATATTAGATAGTTCCGAAGTTTTTTTTTTGTGGCTAAGGGGGCTATAGATTACAAATGAACAATTGACTCAATTCTTACTATAAGGGAGCTATATATTAGATACTACCTCTGTCCCAAAATAAGTTTGACCATCTTATTCAAGAAATTTGCAAAAATACAAAAACAAACAAGTCAAGCTTAAAGTATTTCTAATAATAAATTATTTCAAAATAAAATAAATAATATTTTCACAAATTTTTTGAATAAGATAAATGGTCAAATATAGATATTTGAAAATCTAAAAAGACATTTATTTAGAGACAGAGAGAGTAGTTTTGAAAAAAAAAATTCAAGTGTGTCAGACGTTCCGACATAGATGAAGATGTCATTCACTGTAGTCTAGAAATTGAAGATGGCACGCATGTTACGCGCTAAGGACGAGCTCACACGCACATATACGAGCAAATATCCAAGATGGGTGCAATAAAAAAAAAATCCAAGATTGGTAGGCAGTATATGGCGCAGCAGTCATGCATGTTACGTTTCCGATGGCAGCCGCGACTTTGCATTATTTTTTTTTTCCTTTTGATTGGTTTAGATCCAAGGTTTCCCCTTGCTTCAATTTATTCAAAGCGACCCGCATCAGCGTATATAAAGTTCACGTCATGCAGGCCACCAAACATCTACTAAAGCTCGAAACATTTTTAGTTGAAGATATATTGTACTCTCTCTGTTACTAAATTGTATCGCTATTGACTTCTAACATCAACTTTAACTATTCGTATTATTTTAAAAGTTAGATGAATATTATATAATTTGTTATAATTTATTTTATCATTAAGTTGTTTGAATCAAGAGTTATAATTTTACATATTTAGATTATTTTTTTTGAATAAGATTAATGGTCAAAGTCGAGGTTAGATGTCAACGGCGACAGCAATTTAGGAATGGAGGAAGTATATGTTAGCAAGTGAGTCATGGAATTGTATTTTCATTAAAAAATAGCTGCCGAATGTATCAAATTAACAAACTCGAGACTGACAGCCTTGACTCTCGCTGTTTCTGGATTGGCACTGAACTTGACCCTCTTGTCAGCAAGGGTGGCGACAAAATAGTAACGCTTTAACTTTTTAATTAACTAGTAATAATTGTACTATAATACAAGCGGTGAAAACTAGTGAACCTTAGGTTGACCTCCTAACCACTTTAGTTCAACCCAATGAACTAGAAACTTGTTAATTTGGTTGAAGTAAAGAGGTTGACAAGCGAAGTCACCAATTCTGCGTAGTTCTTGAAGATACATATTGGTAAAAAAATATCCTTAACAAAGTTTCAAGTGAACAAACTTTTGAAAGATAAAAAGCACCGTATTAGTAATTAGATCCTACTAACACACGGAAACATGAACATATAAGTTGTTTAGATGAAGTGTTTTTCATCCATGCAGCTCACAAATTCTTTGTTATTCTTTATGTTCGAAGGTTCAGTGACGTACCCAACACACCCACGTTTCCCCTAGGCAAAGGCCTAGAAGTATTTGATGGGCGGCTGATGCATTCCATGGACTATGCAAAGATGGGTACAAATAAAGCTCAGGAGATGATTAAGGGCAAGCGTATGACTGTCATCGGTTACCTTAAATCAGCACTTGACATTGCTGCAGAATGTGCTGCAGTGAATGGTACAAATGATGAGTCCTATGCAATTATATCAGTTTCTTTTTGAATATCAGTCATATGGTAGGCCATTTTTGATAATTTCATGTTTGTGATTAAATTTTTTTGCAGGATCATATTTACTGTAAATATCTATGTTTATTAAATTGGGATTTAGAAGAGCTTTTAGGATTCCTTTTTAAGATATTGGTATAGTCGTTGTTTGGCATTTACATTAAATAGCAGCAGTTCTATGGTGATTTAATTAATTGGGATTAAGAGGAGCTTTTAAAATTCCTTTTCAAGATATTGGGTAAGTTATTGCTGGGCTGTCTTGTAGGAACAGATTATCCATGTACAATGGTAGTCCGAACTAAGCACTGGCTGTTACCAGACTATGTTGCTTGGGGTGACCGCATATCAAAGCTATTCCTGAATCGCTTTGCAGAACTGCTGGTTCACAAGCCAGGTGAAGGCTTTCTCGTGTGGAGCCTTGCCACCCTTCTGACTCCATTGGTATTTATTTTGTTCCATCAGTAGAAACATACAAATAATATGCTTCAGATATGGGGCATTATTCATGTTTGCAGTTCACTGTATCTGATATAGATATATTGTTTACATATATATTTTCTCAATGGTGGCTATTTTCAAAGTTTGCTGAGAGCTACTACTCGATCCCAATGAAAAAGTACGGTATGGTGCCCGATCATACTCTGTTTGAGGCATTAGCTACGTGCTTGATTGCCATTACCCCGAAGGATCACTACCAGAGGTTGGACGGAGGCAGCATAGTCTTGAAGAAATCAAAGACGTTCAGCTAGCTTTTGCAAGGAAGGTGTGCTCGTGGAAGGTGAGTCCTCACCTATAAAGACTGACATAGTGATCTTCGGAACTGGATACAAAGGAGATGATAAGATCAAGAACGAGTTCACATCTGAATATTTCCAAGCTATTGCTATTGTTTCATCATCCTCGACAGTGCCTCTCTACATGTCAGTATTTTGATTGCGCCATTATATTTGTTTATTATTCTTTCAATTCTCAATCTTGTCAATTTCATTAATTAATTTGTCGCTTATAATCACAGGCAGTGCATAAATCCCAAGATACCATAGCTCGCTGTTATCGAATACTCAGAGAGCATAGCAAATCTGTACACATCGGAATTTCGAGCTAAATGGTTGGCTCATTTCGTAAGTGGTGGTTTCAATTTGCCAAATGTTGCAGCAATGCAGAAGGATATCCTCGAATGGGAGAAGTGCATGAAAAGACACTCAGGCAGATACTTCCGCAGGTCTAGCATTGGACTGCTCCACATCTGGCACAACGATCGGCTTTGCCGTGACATGGGATGCAAAGGAAGAAAGGCTTTCTCGCAGACTTGTTCGACATTTACGGTCCTGGTGATCTTCACCCCAAGAAACGCTAGAACACGGGAGTATGTTTCTGTTGCTGCGGTTCCCCAGTTCGCATGTTATCAGTTGTATAATTCAAGTAAAGTTTTTTACTGTTCAAGAATGAATTTGGCATATGTAATATGTATTGTCATGTTCAAGTGTATACATCACTTAATGTGTCCATATTTCTCTATCGATTTCACGGTAAGAATATGCATCGTGAGAGCTATCTAATAGTGAAGCACCACACGTATCTAAAGTGTGGTCTGCATGCTATACTATCCACAAGCCAGCCGATGTCAGCTATTATGCGCCCCCCGCGAAAACAAACACGTCTTCCTCGAGGACAAATAAGTGAACAGAGCGCTGGATATATATAGCACGATAATATCTTCAGACGGAATTTATAAAGAAGATATTGCAGCCGCATGAGCGCACGTGGATATATATAGCACCATAATATCTTCAGACGGAACTTATAAAGAAGATATTGCAGCCGCATGAGCGCACATGGATATATATAGCACCGTAATATCTTCAGATGGAATTTATAAAGATATTGCAGCCGCATAATCCAGAAGTGATTGGTGTGTGATACATGAAACAAATGCCAGTTCTCGAATGTTTATTACATGTGTCGTCACGAATGCAACTGCACGTATTCTGATCTCTGGTCTATGATCAGAACTGTTTCAGTAGCATGTGTCTTTGTGATGGAGTTTTTCTGGAACAGTCTGGGGTCCAATGGCGAGCTCAGTAAGTTAGTACTGATCTGTCACCGCAAAATAATCTAGCATGGCAAGTAAGAAAATAGGGCATCAACCTCGTGTAAATCAAATTTCCATTAATTGATCTTATGATTTTGTTTGAAATGAACACATCCAAATTTGTATCTGCATGGTACAATAGTTATGCTTTATTCTTAAGTGGTTGTGTAAATTAAATTGTCGTATCATAATAATCATGTTACGGAGCATATGGACATCCTGCAAAAGCAAATTCTTACAAGAGTCTATCCTAGTGTTACACGTGCAAAAAAAAAAATACTTCCCTCATATCAAAGAATGGATGCAATCATTCTTGTAAATTTGAATGGTCTAGTTTTACTTTTCTTTTGTATTTTATTTCTTTGATAATTTTTTATATATTATAACCTGTAGGACACTGCCCTCTTGTTCTAATACAAAGTTGTTTGTATGTGTTACTGATCAGGATATCGCTTTTTGGGATACACACAAATCGTGTCCTCCAATTAGTATTGACAGTCATATAACAAGAGCTTGTGCCTGACAGTTGACCTTAGAGGCGAATTTGTTGCCAAATACATATTTAACTTCTTTTGAGAATAGACAGCTACCTAATAACTTTATCATGATTAGTAACAATGAGAGGATTAAGGGAAGCATAGAGAAGGACATAAAGATGCACAAGACAAGGAGGAATGCTCAATTCCCGAGTACTTTTAATCCAACTTGGATTCGAGTCTTCTACTGGTTTCAGGAGCAGTACGCACTAAAACGGACACCCAGGCCGCATTCAAAGTCCATTTTGGATGTTCTGGATATAGACAGAAAGCTAAGAGCTAACCTTTCCAAGAGCACCTATCTCATCTCAAAATTAGTCCGGAATCATTCACAATCGTTAAAACAAGTTAACATCCAAAATCTGTCAGGGTGTTGTACCACCATATTGGGCCATTTGGCCTTGTATCATATTAGACCTTTTTCATCCAGGGGATCTTGCATGTCCCTCCACCCATTATAATCAGTACCCACTAGCACCATTACGGCTTGGATTTTGCATCTCCATCAAATCAAAAGTTAACATGACCTGACGGATGATTGGAAATCACAAACACATCAACTGGTAATCAGAACTTCAGGTATATCATCAAGTTCAGTTTATCCCATTTTTTTTCTATTTGTCATATCGTTCACTGAAGAGCTGATACAAAAAGTAAATCAGTAGGTTTTCCTCCGTCCAAACCAAGTATTAAATATGTGTCATTAGTTCATGTTTTGGTCGTTGGGTTTTGATATCTTTTTTTTTATCCATTTTTTCCTTCGTCATTCATCCTTTGCATGTTCATATCTACTATCCTATTCATATCTGTCATCAGTTTCATTGCATCAATTCTTCCCCACCCACACTTCAGTTATTTCGACCACCAAAAGATCCTCAACATCTAACCCTTCCATAAACTTCTGCCACCAAATTATGTACAAATTCCACACCTGATTTGCAATCTGAATCTGTTTTCAGCCTTTACAAAATATCTCATATGGAGGTCCAATATTAAAATAATCTGAATCTGAATCTGTTTTCGCTCCTTCAAAGACATGGTTATTCCGATGCTTCCAAATGATCCAAGCTGTCAATATTATTAAAGAGTTGACTCCTTTCTTGTGTTCCTTCATCACTCTTCTCATAGTTCTTCTCCACCAGTCCGCGAAGTTGAGCTCATTTTGTTGTGGGCTAGAAGTTTCCAAATCAAGTGCAGATAATAACTGAAACCAGACTTGCCTTGCGACCACACATGTTGCCAAAAGATGTTGTATAGTTTCTTCTTCTTGGTCACATAGTGGGCATTTCTCTGGGGCTGGGAAGTTTCTTTTCATGAGTCTCTTTGCAGTCCAACATCTGTTGTGAATTGCAGACCATAAGAAAAATTTGCATTTAGCCGGACCCAAGATTTCTACAGACGACGCCAAGGTTCGAAAGTTATAGATCCATTAAAATAAGACCGACATGCAGATTTGGAAGAATAACAACCAGACTTGTCCAATCTCCAAATATAATGTCCAATCCCAAAAGAATTTGGAACGTAACCTATGCATTCATGACATCATCATATTGTTCTTGTTATGTTTGTTGCATAAGATTGATTATTTTATGCTCGTGCACTTAGGCGACTTCGTTCTGGACCCGCAGTATGAGGATATCCAGTAGTAGGACTTCGAAATAGTCGAGTACTATTCTTTGCGGTAGGAAGGAAGACAAGTGTCCTTGACCATCTTGTGCCTATTTTTACAAAACCTTTATCTTGTAGATTACATATTTGTGTCAAATTGATTGTGCAGTATGATTAAGATTTTACCTAGTCTTACCTTATTATGTCTTGTCATCCTAATTTATTTTTTATTGGGTAGATTACATACTTAGATCTACTGTTGTTGAGATGGGTGAATATTAATTTGATTAATTATTACACTTGCTTTACAAAGATTAAAGGATTATTTAATAGCAACATGGAAATTAGGAATTTGGGTGATCTGGTTGGTGTAGGGTGCTGGGTTACCGGCACTGTCCCTTGGTATTTTAATCATCCAAAATCTAAGGACTGGTTCATAGAGCGATCATCTATGTGCACCGTACAACTACGAGCCAAGATGGGCGCGGTCTGTCTTAGTAAGTAATGAAGACTAGTTCTGTGTGTGCCAGCTAGTAGAGCGGGGAAAGCTAGGTACACATGGATCTGTCTGGAGTGAGATGTGTGGGGAAGGGAGAGTGCACTCTCGGTAACCACTTGGTACAAGAGGAGGGCGTCTCAAATTACGGTTAGTTCTTGACAGGTGAATCCTTGGTGGACACGTACAAACTGAAAGAAGCTATGGAAAGCCTTGGAGTAATTTTTTAGCCTTCACACCAAACGAAGTGTGCGAGTGCTTGGCCGGCACAGGTAGGATGGAGATTCTTTAGTCACCTGAAAATAAGGAATGAAATTACATTTCGTGGGGAATGTGTATAATCTCTGCAAAGTTAAAACTGTCTTGACAGTTGTGCTCGTGGTCATGAGCATGGCATGAACTATCACATGCTTAGTGGGTTTTGGTATGGTTGGGTTGGTGAATCACAGTGGGAGACTGTGATCGGTTGTTATGTTGGTGATGCAACCAGGCAGTCTGTAGTCACGTTTATGATATGATGGTGTTAGATGCTTAGCACTTAGTAAATATGTACTTAATGGGAGTGTGTCTCTATTTAATTTTTATGCAAAGGAACCATATATAGTCTATCCTTAGTTGTTGTCACATGTCTTCTTTTCTCATACTTGTTGAGTACATCCTGTACTCAATCTTGTCTTTATAATTGCTGCTCAGTTGAAGAAGTTTGAAAAAATGTTGAAGACGCAGGAGCTGAAATCTAGGTGTGTCGTCTCTCCGGTCGACTGCATGTGGAAACTGCGCTATACTTAGTTTACTTTGCCGCTGCATTTGGTTTATAATAATTATTCTATGACTTTGAGTCATTTTTGTAATAGGTTAATTCTATGTAATCTAGAAATTATTCTATTTTACTATTAATGAAATCACTTTATATGTGAAACTTGATTCCTATGCACACATAACGGTGCATTTAGTTTTGATCTTAAAACCAGGTGTGACATTGAGTGAACGAGGAGGCAAAGGCAAGTTGTTATTCGACTATACAAAAAAGTTATCCTCCCTCTAAAACTTGACTCTGGACTCCAGTTGGCAGAATTCACCACAATCATAGTATTCCTCACGCTTTATAATAGCATTCTTCAACTCTGGTCGTAGTATCATAAATTTCTCTAATCAGTACTCCCTGTCCGCACTGAACTCCTTAGTATTTTCCAAATTATAAGTTGTTCTCACTTTTCAATGCACTTTTTCTCTTCTCAATACTTCTCCATCTCTATCTCTCTCCGCGTTTCCAGCACATCCCATCTTTTTTACTTTTCTTAATTCACATGCCCAGTCCCAAAATGGCTTATCTATTAGGAAGGATCGGATAGAGTACTACTCTATCCATGGATATAAGGATTTCTAAACTAGGACAAGTGCATGAATGTTTATATTTTAAGATGAGAATATTTAGTATTCTATTCATTAATATGAGATTCTGTATAATAAGTGACTATGGATTTATTTTTGTTTGATTATTGCTTGAATTAGAGAAAAATTAGTCTCAAGTACAGCATTTTTTTTCTTGAAGTATCTGCTACTAGAATATTTAGCATTGATAATATAACTTCACAGTAATTAGTACACTTTTATGAAACCATTTTTTAAGACAAATCTAATCATATGATCTCACATTTCTAAACTT
>BCLG01000337.1:159391-184032 GCA_001602295.1 Zoysia matrella | reverse complement strand
TCTAGAACTATACTAGATATAAAAGCTGCAATATTGTAGGTGAGCACACAAACGCCGTGCAATATCATTCCAATCATATTCTTTTATTAGATCTAGTCCATTTGCAATACTCTTTTGTAAAAGATAGCCAATGTAATCAAATAGATACTCACACCATGATCATAGTTGTATAATATTTCTAAATGTCCTCAAAAATAGAAACCTAAGCTGAAACAAAAAAGGGTTACAGCAGAAGCAGAATACAAATGACATGTTTCTTGCCACGCAAAGATTCTAGTTTTAAATTCTAAAATCAAATGGATAATCGATCCTCTCAAGCATTCAGATGTTAGCACTCCGATTTGTTAAACGAAGTGCCTGACTATTTTGACACCTCATTCAAGGATTTCAACTTGACATTTTCCAATTACGTAAAAATTGTAAATACTCGAAACATAACACTGAACATACTAGTGCAAAGGCCAAATAGTATTTTTCCTTCAAACAAATCCAATAAATTTATTCAATGTTAAGATCCGTACTTTGTCCATATATGACGGTGTCATCTTCAGTCAGTTAAAAAATAGACAAATGTGTCTGTTACACTATAAAAATGTGACTTTGTCTCCAACACACTATAAAGCGTGATGGGATCATTTCCTTCTCCTCCATTGGATCACCTCCCTAAGCCACCCCCAGTGTTATAGTACTTCTGCTGGTACTGTTCATTAGAAGGCGACGGTAATGATCATCCACAGCTAAAGTATCTCGCTGGACTATTTATCACTGGATCTCTTCCCTGAACTGGCTCCCTGCCCTTCGGCTCCTCTTGATCTGCCGGGATCCCTCCAGCTCCCTTTCCAACCGTTGATCCTGCTGGCCGCCTCGCCGGCTCACCTCTTCCATTGGCAGCTCCTTCCGGGATGTCCCATTCTGTCCTGCCAGCTCCCTTGCCAACCATAGATCCTCGACATGTTTCCTACCTCGATGTGGCTCCAGTCTGGCTCCTGCTGTCAGCATGGCTCTTGCTCCCGACGCTGCCACCACCGGCTCTGTCCAAGAGGATCAGCGTTCTACCACTCTGGTGGCTTCTACAAGGCACTGCTCGGTTTCTATGCCAGGCACCATCGCTGTCCGTCGGTGGCTCCTCTCCCTGCGTCAGCTCGTCCTCTACCTGCTTCATGCTTTGTGGCAGCTCAAATTAATTTTTCTTGATTTCCACCTAGGAGTGTAATTGTACTTTTCCCATTTTAGGATTTCCCTCTTGTACTCTATATATAGTCTATATTGGGGATATTATCAATACAACCCATCCTTCTAACATCTGGCAATTTTAATTATGGTTACATAGAAGATCATTCGATGAACACAGAATGTTTAGTTATCTTATTAGCTTCTCAGATAGGTAAGTGCCCAAGAATGCACCCACGAGAATCGCGAGGGCAGTTGCAATCAAGTGTCCAGCTATGGCTCCACTAGCAACTCCCAATGCAGACTACAAAAACAGACATCACAAATTGCTTTAAAAAAGCTGGACTAATTAATTCACTGGTCAATACTGCTAATACGTATCAAAGTTCAAACAGACCTGAGCAGCACCTAAAGCAATTGTAGCCAGCATAGACCGATCCCCCCCACGCCTAAAGGCACAAAACATTTGATGAACAGTAATATTGTTGTTTGAAAAGATACAAGGACAGTCTCTTAAGTGTCCTTGATGAATATATTGTTTTTGAAATAATTTCACAAATATATTTCAGTGGAGAGAAACCGCTTACTGCAAAGAAAACAAGACTGAAGGACTTCCAAATAACCTCAAGAGGACTGGTAAGCTTCTCAGAAACCTGTAATCAAGTATAAGACTCAGTATTTGAAGACTGGAGAAGTGGTCTGAGATTTATACATGAATTAAATTTTGTCGGGAACATAATTCAAGAACTCAACAACCATGCTCCAAAGAAAAATCTTTGGTTGGTGATTGAATGGTTGCAGCAGCTTTTCATGTACAAATCAAAATCTGAATATTTTAGTATATAAAACTATAAGGGAGTCATAAGTCCAGAGATTGGATGAGCGCAACCTTCTCTTTGACGAGCTCCTCCGCCTCAGCCAGTTCCCCACTTTCAGAATTTCCCTGACTTTTTTCATTTGTAGTATCAGTAGGTGCCCATGCATCTTTAATTGAATTCAAACCAAAGAATGCAAGCAGAGCAACTGCTGCATACTCCCCCAATGGGTAAGGCTGCAGAAACACCATGATTTAAAAAGTATGTCACTAGCACAATAAGACCGACTGATGAGTACTAAACACTAACACATAAAGTATGATATAATTTGCAGTACAAATTACATTACAGAGTACCACAAAAAAGCATGAAAGTTCCTTTCCAAAACATAAGAACTTGATATAGAACAAACAAAACATAAGAAATTGATGTAGAATAAACTAAAGTAGTTAGTACTAACTTGTTTGAAACTGTGCTGGTACAGACTGGAAAATCCTACCAATTACAACACTCATGATCGTCATAAGGGAAAGAGCAGCCATCGACCCAAGTAAAACCTGCACATAATTTCACACAAATATACTAATGTGTCTATTAGTTGAAAAACACTATTTATGTTCTTCGGTAGGAAAATATTTGTACATAATGTACCACTACAGATAAACATGGTTAGAAGAAAAATGACACTGCAAAACTGAAGCAATGAAAGGTCTTAAATATGTGCAAAAAACCATTAGCAGCACCATTTTATAGAAAAGAATGCCACTAATTCTAGCCACTATATCAACAAACAAATGCGCCTTGCAAACTTGATGTGACAAATATCCAATGCCTCACAACCAGCTTCCTACATGCTGCTGCTACCAAGGCGTCACAAGCAGCATACAATTACAAAGCACTAATCATGCTATAGGAACAGTGCTCTAATCTGCCTGCGGCAGGATTGATGATGTGCCTACCAGGCAGATAAAAGTATTTACCCACATTATTCACACAATATCAAGATCATCTGATTCTTTTTCCTTCTGGTAAAGGGCATAGATAGTTTCATATTTGCCTTTTCCTTTTGCCCTTTCGTGTGCTGTCACAAGTGCCTAAGTTATGGCTAATCTATTTATTCTATTCTAGATCAAAACCTATTTGGGCTCTCCAGTAAAACCTAGAAGTATATAAGAAATAAAACATGATGTAACTGTTTGATCCAGTTGAGGCACCCCTAGTAGACCGAAGACATATCCTGGATCCTTCCTGATTTCATTAAGAGCTTTGCATGGTTGGGCAACAAAAACCATGCTAGTGGAGGAGTGTCAATTCTAGGCTCCAAAAGTCCCAAATCAAACACGTTTTTCAGATGGTTAGGCATGACTAAAAAATCGGAACATTCCCTCAGCCCTCCTGATCGCACAGAAATAAGACTATTAACCAATACGACTACCGGGCAGTCGCCAGGCTCGTGACATACCAATGCCCTTTGATATTGCATGGCGAGTAGTGCGGCAATGAAAAATGTCTGTGATAACAGAAGGGTAAAACCTGATGAAATTGCTAGGTTTTACAATAGAAGCTTCCAGCAAAACAAAATCAATACATAATAAATGTTGTTAAAGTTTGAAAGGGAACACATTGCAGAACACATGCAGTGACAACTCGTAGTAATAAAAGAATAAAAATAGGAGCGGCGATAAATGTAAGGTTGAAACTTCAAAATGCTATAAAGGTAGTGTGAATTCAATGTTAACGAGTGAACAATGCATTATTAAGTCTTGAAATATAAATTGTAGATTATACCTTTTGCTTGTTAAGCTTTGTGTACTTTTACAAACACCAAGGTTTCACTACGTATCAAGTTAATCCGAGACACCAGAGATGGAGTGAGGATGAAAAAACTTTGTAAAAGGATGACAACAATGTAAGTTAGTTCCTGTACCTATGCGTGAAACTCAGAAGAAAGTGAAACATCATAAAAAAAAACAATTTCCATAGTGAAATTAGTAACTCCAAGCATGTGAGTCTTAATAACACAATAATTTGGTGAAGGTGCAAGTGTCCCCTATTAGAAAGGTGAAGATACATGAGGAGGAAAGGAGTCCGATGTGATGAATTAAATACCTTATCTCCAATCTCAGGTGCAAAAATCAGTGTAAATGCAGCCGTGAAACCTGACTTTGCTAGCATAGCTACAACAGCTGACGGCTTCCCTTTAAAGAAAACAGTAAAAGCAGATGCCAGGGCGCAGAGAAGTAAAACAGCACCAATAGATTGCAGATACTAGATCCTGAAAGTTGTTTTGCTCTATGATACACTGTAAGGGATAGGGGTTCAGTGTACATTGCACAAATATATTAGCACAAAACAATTGTGTCAAATAAAGAGAAGGGGAGGGGGCACTCACAGTTTGCTGGAATTTTCATTATCAGAATAATCTAGATGTTCTCCACCCCTTGTTTATTCATCTCCTTTATAGCTCCCAGAACCAACATTTACATTGGACATTTGTACCCTGATATCATGCCTCATTGGTTTCAACCATGATAACAACCTACATGTTCCTGTTTTAAAAAGTATGTCATTAAAATTATATTGTGATGGTCAGTCAAGATCTAACAAGGTAGCTATGGATGATACAAAATAAAGGATGGTTTAAGAAGCATTATGAAGGCCACACTGATGTTCCTACACTGTGCTCTCCGTACACTGGTTAGATACAGAACCCCATATTAACTGTCATTAGAAACTATATGAAATGTGAGAGCTTCTATGATGTCACCAGATGACAGTTGGATCCTAAGGCCCCATTGGAACAAATATGACTCAGACGTGTATGCCAATAGTAGTGGCCATTCATAAACAAAAGTCTTATTGGCTTTACTAAGAAATAAAGCATTTACAGTAATTGTACATTCTATTGAATGTGAGCGATCGGCATGCATAAGACGATGCAGACAATAAGAAGAGTTGCTAACATGATTGTTTTTGTACAATCTGAAGTTTACAGCTGAAGCGGTCACAGCAGCCTAAAACCGTTGTAATATTCCATAGGTCATTCATGAATGTTGGAGTGCATTCTGAATTTATTTGCTCAAATATCTTCAAATGCTATACACCGAAAAAAAAAAAAGCCGTATTGCAACAACCAAGAAACTCTTAACACGGGTCATATAGTTGAAGTACTTGCTGGCTGCGGCCAAGCTATTCCACATTTCAACGGCCTCGATTTTTTTTCTTTGGTTCTCTACATTCATTGCGTCACATGAGCTTGGAGATTTACGGACTCAACCAAAATCTCAAGGCCTCATTTCTCGTCTCCAGTCCACAGTAGCCAGCAAAGTGAAAATCAAGCTATAATCCACTGATCTAGAAGAGGTGAAGCTAAACCTACAACTGATGGCACGGCTAAGGCAACAAGAACCCACATATAGCTACTACTGATTCGTTTCCAAGGGCGCGTACCAAACCTCAACGTGGCGGCCTTCCCCTCGGGCTCGGCTCCGACGCGCCGGGCCCCCGTCGCCACCGGCCGGCGCGCCCGGGAAGCAGCCGCCGCACCCTGTGCCCCACCGGGCCACTGTACGGCAGTACCCGCCACCACCATCCCAGCGCCGCTTGGAGCAAGGAGCAGAGGAGAGCAAGCCCTGCCGCACTGCACCTCACTGCCAGTGGCTGACACTGGTTCACTGGCTCCCGGGTGGTCCACGCGTCAGCGACAGAAAGGTAGAGGGCAGTTCGGCAGGTGATTTGGTGCCGTCAGGACCCGGCAGTGACGCGCCGTACGGTAGGGATCCGGTTCAGGTGATGGATCAGGTCCACGGGAAAGGATGGACCTAGAATGCGGGAGAAATGGCCCTGCTTCAGTTGACTCTCAGCCTGGCTTCCGGCCTAATTAGCTTATTGCTGGTGGTGGCTTCCAACTGGGGCAGGCCCTGCCGAGGGTTTAACTCTGTAACTTTCTCATTTATTATTGAAAAATAGCATAATACTTTATAAGCTATTGAAAAAATTGATGCTCCTTATCTATCATATATTTTCCGTCATTCCTATACCATTATTCATTTTTTGTAGTTAACTATATTTCTGAAATATGTTTTTTACATTATCTCTTTTTTATTAATATTTATTTCATATAATTAATATATTTCTCAGTAATACATATTCATACTTTTTATTGCATCATATCTTTTTACTAACAATATATTATATTCATGGCTATAATGGTATGAATCGAACATAATCACTTGTACATCTAAATCTAAAAAAAATCTAGGCAAAAAATATTAAAGTTATCATTTTTCAACTCAGTCTAATAACAACTAATTCATAGTAGTGGCAATAAGGAATAGAATTCAACTCCGATGGTAAGTAAGGAACTTTGAAATTTTCAATAGTTTAGAAGGCATTGGTCTATTTTCTGATAGTAAACAAGAAATTGCATCTTTAATTTATCATTCGAACCGGAGAAACCGACGAAAACCGCTTCAAACTAGAAAAAAAAATCAATACTTGAATGAAATTTGACAGAAACGCTATAGTAAACTAGACGATTTTTCTAGTTTATCGACCGGTTTTTACGATTTTCACCGGTTTTGAACTTTTAAAATTTGAAACCCACCAGTTTCACCGCCTCAACCCTCGGTTCATTGGTATATCAACCGATTTTACTTTTTTGAATTTCCAAAAATTGGACATTTTAAAATTTTAAATATTTTTAAACTGAAAACCAGCTTACACTACAAGAAATCAATGATTTAGCTACCATATCTTTAGGTACCAACTAGTTTGGTTACTAAATAGTTATTTTTAGTAACCAATGTCTGGTGTACTTGGTAACCAAAAGTCTATTGAGTAATCTACTAACTTTGAAGTGACTATTAGTGACCATGCATTATACTTAACCTGGTGACTAATAAAATGATGGGCTGTACCAATCAAGACCCAATGGCCATTTTGTTATTTTGCCTGCCTTATCCTCATCGCAGAATAAATAAGCAATACCACACAACAGAGCGGGCGTGGCGGTGGCCATAGCGGGTGCAGTGGCCCAGAGCAGAGCGGCGCGGCAGGCAGGGAAGAGCGGTGCGGGGCGACAGGTGGGAGCCGGGCGGCGCAGAGCGATGTGGGAGGGCAGAGCAGCTGGTGAGGGAGGAGCAGATTCATGGGGTGGTGTACTAAATTGGTGTGGCGGCACAAGGCGACATGGCTGGAGCATCGTGGTGCTAGGCAATGAGTTTTTTTTTATTATTATTTAGGACTGCTTTCAAAATGCTAATGAAATAGATGTTATTTTGGCGATGTCAATATTAACTGTGTTGGAAACCCATCGAAAGGAGTCCTAAATAATAAAAAAAAATCGCTAGGCAACAAGTGGGAGCTGCACTTCTACGAGGTGCTGGGCACCAAGCAGGTGGACGTCAGGCACCAACTCAACTGATTCCCCTTCTCCCACTAGTTTCAAGTACGAATTTCATCCTGCCCTTATTCCTTCATGATTTCCAATCTAATGCTCCTAGCTTCATGATTTGTTTGCTTCAAGTGTTTTCCTGGTTATGAATTCTATTGAATGCACATTTGGCATAGAAATCAAATCTGTCACTTGTGTGGAAAATTCCATTAGGTTTTGTGATGAATTCAAATCAGCAGTATGAATTTTAATTTGTAAGCACTAGTAGTTGTTGTACTGTCCTGTAATTTTAGGAAAATTGAGCGCTAGTTCACAGATTTTGTGCTGATTGAGTATACTGGGACTTTGGTTATTTAATTCAGTTATTTAGACAGTTCAGTAACTTGTAAAATTACTGAACTTCAAATTTAAGAAGAACTGATTCAATATACCGTTCTTCAGAAATTTCAGGAACTTCAGTAACATGTAAAATTGATTTGGAGATTTTTAATTTCAGGAACTTCAATAACTTGTAATTTCAGAAACTTCAGTTTAGAAATTGATTCAATTTACAATTAACTTCAGTAACTTGTAATTTCAGTAACTTCAGTAATTTTAGGAACTTCAGTTGTTCTTTTTCTGTATCGCATATTGTAACCCTGAATAGTGAACCTGCCTGTGTGGCAGCCTTGCAGGACAGTTTTTCTAATCCCTTCTAATACTATATATCTGATTGTTCCAGCCTTTGGATTGTGTCAACACTGCTTGCCAATTGACCCATTTAATTACATCTCGGTAGGACAGCCCCCTGGTGCAGGAATGATTAGCACTGGTCCGATTTCACCGAAAACCATGAAAACCGAGTAGTCTTCATCGGTTTTGTAAATCATAGCCTTGCCATGACATATCATAATATCAACATCAATTCATTCATACAATCTATGTTGAAATTGATGATTAAATACATAGTAAATAACTTATATATTGAAGTCCATGTAAAGTGCATTCTTCTCCCGCAACTGCTTGTCCATCACATCAAACGAAGTGCAGTAGAGCAAACAAATACCCATTCACCATCTAGAGCAAAAGGATGGACCTAGAATGCGGGAGAAATGGCCCAGCTTCAGTTGAATATCAGCCTGGCTTCCGGCCTGATTAGCTTATTGCTGGTGGTGGCTTTCAACTGGGGCAGGCCCTGCCGAGGGTTTGACTTAGAGAAACTTTCTCATTTATTATTGAAAAATAGCACAATACTTTATAAGCTATTGAAAAAATTGATGTTCCTTACCTACCATATATTTTTCGTCATTCCTATACCATTATTCATTTTTTGTAGTTAACTATTTCTGAAATATGTTTTTTACATTATCTCTTTTTATTAATATTTATTTCATATAATTAATATATTTCTCAGTAATACATATTCATACTTTTTATTGCATCATATCTTTTTACTAACAATATATTATATTCATTGTTATAATGGTATGAATCTAACATAATCATTTGTACATCTAAATCTAAAAAAAATCTAGGCAAAAAATATTAAAGTTATCATTTTTCAACTCAGTTTAATAACAACTAATTTATAGTAGTGGCAATAAGGAATGGAATTCAACTCCGATGGTAAGTAAGGAACTTTGAAATTTTCAATAGTTTAGAAGGCATCGGTCTATTTTTTGACGGTAAACAAGAAATTGCATCTTTAATTTATCATTCGAACCAGGGAAACCGCTCCCCACTGATTTGATGAAAACCGCTTCAAATTAAAAAAAATCAAAACTTGAATGAAATTTGACAGAAACGCTATAGTAAACTAGACGATTTTTCTAGTTTGTCGACCGGTTTTTACGATTTTCACCAGTTTTGAACTGTAAAATTTGAAACCCACCAGTTTCACCGGCTCACCCCTCGGTTCATTGGTATATCAACCAATTTTACTTTTTTGAATTCCCAAAAATTGGACATTTTAAAATTTTAAATATTTTTAAACTGAAAACCAGCTTACACTACAAGAAATCAATGATTTAGCTACCATATCTTTATGTACCAACTAGTTTGGTTACTAAATAGTTATTTTTAGTAACCAATGTCTGTTGTACTTGGTAACCTAAAGTCTAATGAGTAATCTACCAACTTTGAAGTGACTATTAGTGACCATACATTATACTTAACCTGTTGACTAATAACATGATGGGCTGTAGCAACCAAGACCCAATGACCATTTTGTTATTTTGCCTTGCTTATCCTCATCGCAGAATAAATAAGCAATGCCACACTGCAGAGCGGACGTGGCAGTGGCCAGAGCGGGTGCAGTGGCCCGGAGCAGAGCGGCGCGGCAGGCAGGGAAGTGCGGTGTGGGAGGGCGGAGCAGCCGGTGAGGGAGGAGCAGACCCATGGGGCGATGAACTGGATCGATGTCGCGGCACAAGGCGATGTGGCCGGAGCATCGTGGTGCTAGGCAACGAGTTTTTTTTTTATTATTTAGGACTGCTTTCAAAATGTTTACGAAATAGATGTTATTTTGGTGATGACAATATTAACTATGTTCGAAACCCATCGAAAGGAGTGCTAAATAATAAAAAAAATCGCTAGGCAACAAGTCGGAGCTGCACTTCTACGAGGTGCTGGGCACCAAGCAGGTGGACGTCAGGCACCAACTCAACTGATTCCCCTTCTCCGACTAGTTTCAAGTACGAATTTCATCCTGCCCTTATTCCTTCATGATTTCCAATCTAATGCACCTAGCTTCATGACTTGTTTGCTTCTAGTGTTTTCCTGATTATGAATTCTATTGAATGCACATTTGGCATAGAAATCAAATCTGTCGCTTGTGTGGAAAATTCCATTAGGTTTTGTGATGAATTCAAATCACTAGTATGAATTTTAATTTGTAAGCACTAGTAGTTGTTGTACTGTCCTGTAATTTTAGGAAAATTGAGCGCTAGTTCATAGATTTTGTGCTGATTGAGTATACTGGGACTTTGGTTATTTAATTCAGTAATTTAGACAGTTCAGTAACTTGTAAAATTACTGAACTTAAAATTTAAGAAGAACTGATTCAATATACCGTCCTTCAGAAATTTCAGGAATTTCAGTAACTTGTGAAATTGATTTAGAAATTTTTAATTTCAGGAACTTCATTAACTTGTAATTTCAGAAACTTCAGTTTAGAAATTGATTCGATTTACAATTAACTTCAGTAACTTGTAATTTCTGTAACTTCAGTAATTTTAGGAACTTCAGTTGTTCTTTTTCTGTATCGCATATTGTAACCCTGAATAGTGAACCTGCCTGTGTGGCAGCCTTGCAGGACAGTTTTTCTAATCCCTTCTAATACTATATATCTGATTGTTCCAGCCTTATGATTGTGTCAACACTGCTTGCCAATTGACCCATTTAATTACATCTCGGTAGGACAGGCCACTGATGCAGGAATGATTAGCACTAGTCTGATTTCACCGAAAACCATAAAAACCGAGTGGTCTTCATCGGTTTTGTAAATCATAGCCTTTCCATGATATATCATAATATCAACATCAATTCATTCATACAATCTATGTTGAAATTGATGATTAAATACATAGTAAATAACTTATATATTGAAGTCCATGTAAAGTGCATTCTTCTCCCGCAACTGCTTGTCCATCACATCAAAAGAAGTGCAGTAGAGCAAACAAATACCCATTCGCCATCTAGAGCAAAAGGAATCAAGTGTGATGTGTCATATCCTATTTCTAGAGTACTCGTATTTACTATACCAATCCTAGATTAGTAGTTAGCACATACAGGTCAAATATAAAAGAAAATATTACAAAATAGATAATTACAATCAAGAATTTAGGATATAATCAGCAAGAGGAGGATAAAACATCCTCAAACACTAGCAAGGCAAAAGATCTCTATGAGAAACTCCTCAAGAAACTCCACAAGGGCAAACTCGAGCACAAGACAAAACACCTAGAGTCAACATCGATCTCACGAGCTTCTTCATCTTCATTAGAGAAGGTACTCTGCAAGCACTAACACTACTCATAGATATAAATATATAGAGGCCGAACAAGGGAGTGGCTTTCCTGGTTTCTTTGTAGAAAGCTAGTTTTATGTCTAGTTCTCTACAGAAGACTTGAAATCAGATGAAAACAACATTTGCTTGTCCTATTTTAGTTGATTGGACCTGAGAGAGAGATCTGCATTGATTTCATTAGAGCGCTGGTGGCCCCAGCAGGAGCGGGTGAAGTGCGTCGGGGAGCAAGGGATGGTGGATCCTGTGCTGACGTTCTCGTTGCTGGCGATGACCTGTAGAGGTGGCAGCAGAACAATGGAGATAGAGTGGATAGCAACGCACGCGGAGCATAGTAGGAAGCTCACCAGGGAGAGCGTGAGAGGGTCAAGGAGCAGCAGGAAGATGCAGGTAACCTTACAATGGATCGGCGGGGTGGATCGAGTGACGGAGCGGGCTAGCGGCAGAGCTCCGGTAGATGCAATGGTGGAGCTCACCAAGCGAGTTCGACGGTGCCAAATCAAAGGGGGGCGAGTTGGGGTAAAGAGAGGGAGGTGAGGTGAATAAGGAATTGAGCTCGGTAGGGCCTTTTATAGCCGGGACAGGGGAGAGAAGAGAGAGAGAGAGAGAGAGGGAGAGAGAGAACCCAAGCAAGGAGCTAGGGTCGTGCTGTTCTAAGCCGAGCGCATGCTCCATGAGCGGAGAGCTGGGATTTGACCCCGGGCAGAGTGGGTAGCAGGAGGGCATGATGGCACTTTCGTGGATGGTGGTGTCGCAATGCCATTGGTGGCAGGATTCCGGCGATGAGACTGTAACAGCACAATGATGATGGGGCTCAGCGAGGCTGGCGTGGTCACGATTTTAAAGATGGAGGCTAGAGCTATGGTAGTAGGGGAAGGCACGGTGGCATGCTGAGTTGGCAAAGTGATGGGGCAATGGTGACCGGGTGACACAGCGTGAGGCATGCACCAAAACAGTAATGCAGGACAATGTGGGCGAGTGTGGACGTGACGCGCTGGGCAAAAAAGAGGGTATGACAAGCGAGGACAAGTAGTGAACAACAAGGTGAGGTGATGGCTCGGCAGGCGTGCACATGTGTCAGTCGGCTGACTCGGCCAGAGGAGGAAGAAGAGGGCACAGGAGTGCGCTGGGCTGGTGTGAGCTAGATAGGGGAAAAGGAAGGAGGCAGATGGGCCGATGTGGGAGGAAAAAGAAGGAGGTGGACTGCGGCTGCGCCTTGGGCCGGTTCGGCTGGAGAAGGGAAAGGTAGGATCGAGGTGGCCTGGCCCAGGGAGGAAAGGGGAGACATGGGCCCCGGTGAACTAGGCTTGGGAAGAAAATGAAAGACAGGAGAAAAGCATGCCGCCTTCTGAAAAAAGATTAAAGGGGATGTAAAAGAGAGAGAAAACAAACTAGATAAACTCAAAAAAGAAATACAATAAAATCAAAAAAGTACAAATAAAGGAAAATAAATTTAAGCACTTGACATGTTTCAATTTTTATAAATTTTGAAATTTCTGGTTCCAGCAATTTTTATTAATTACACAATTTTGGCATTTTACGAAAATTTAAATGAAGGTTTCACGAAATTTTTCTTGAATGATTTTAATTTTTTTATTTGAAAATTGTGGTCGTTACATGATATGTTGGAAATTGACAGCTCTTAACTATTATTATGAAAGATAGAAAAGTAAAAAATTCCAACAACACTACTTGAGAGCATTTGGTAAGAATGACTATACCAAATTTTGGTCTAACCGTATGGGTTGATCGAGTAGAAAACATTTGCGGAACACAACAAAATGGTGCAGGATTCTACTTGCTGCCAAGTATATGAATTTATTAAAAAAATATATATTTCTGTACAACAGGTTCCCTTTTCTTCTATTGTGGTTTGAACCTTGGTCAATAACGGCGATGAGAATAACATATTCATTCAAGATAGAAATGAAGTAATATTCAAGCCTGATCAGTTCCATTCAATGAACGTTCCTTCACAGCATTCCTATTTCCTAGAGTTATACTAATATTTCTTTTCTTTCTGCAGATACCATACGCTTGTTCAACATAGACATGAATATATATAATGACTAATTTACTTGACCTGCACGCTGTATTATTTTCTCCAAAGCAGCATCAACAGCTAGCGTGCCATCGTTTCTCACTCCGGTACCTATTTAAACACATGGCACCCTGTGCCATTACGCAGGCCTATACACACAAGAACTAGAAGGATCACACCAGAACTGGTCATGGCTACCTCCAAAGCTTTCATCCTCGTGCTTAGCTGCCTCTACATGTTCAGCTATGTCCTAGCAGCTCGCGAGCTCAGCGACACGGCCATGGCGGAGATCCACGAGAAGTGGATGGGGCGGTACGGCCGTGTCTACAAGGATGCAGACGAGAAGGCACGGCGGTTCGAGGTGTTCAGGGACAACATCGCCTTCATTGAGTCGTTTAATGCAGGGAACAACAAGTTCTGGCTCGAGGCCAATCAGTTTGCGGACCTCACCAATGATGAGTTCCGAGCAGCGAGAACAAACAAGGGTTGGAAACAGAATATGGCCAAGGTACCTACCCGATTCAAATATGAGAACGTTAGCACCGATGCATTTCCAGCTGACCGTGGACTGGAGGATCAAGGGAGCTGTCACTCGCTATCAAGAATCGAGGCCAATGTGTTAAGTATATCTCGGCAAGTTTATATGCATATCTAGGACGTAACAAACTCATTTTAGAAAATATGTTTCTCGTTATTTTGTGATTATTAAATATAGGCTGCTGCTGGGCATTCCCGGCCGTGGCTGCCACGGAAGGCATTGTGAAGCTGAGCATGGGTCAGCTCATCTCACTCTCCGAACAAGAACTGGTTGACTGTGATACCCACAGCATGGATGAGGGCCGTGACGGCGGCGAGAAGGAGAGCGCCTTCGAGTTCATCATCAAGAATGGGGGCCTCGCCACCGAGTCGAGCTCTCCTTACAAGGCAGAAGATGGCGGCACATGCAAGAATGGATCCCAAATAGCTGCAACTATCAAGGGCTACGAAGATGTGCCAGCCAATAACGAGGCTGCCCTCATTAAGGCAGTTGCCCATCAACCAGTGTCAGTTGCAGTCGACACCGGTGACAAAACATTTCAGCGGTACTCTGGTGGCGTGATGACCGTCTCTTGCAGCACGGACCTTGATCATGCAATCGCCGTGGTTGGTTATGGTATTGAGAGTGATGGTACAAAGTACTGGATTTTGAAGAATTCATGGGGTACATCATGGGGAGAAAAGGAATACTACTTCCGTTTCAAAATATAAGCATTCCTAGATTTAGAAAAATCAAATTCTTTTCACTTTTACTGATAATATCTAGAAAATTGCCTAATTTCTAATATAAAAATATACCTTTTATGAAAGCTTATTTCACGATGAATTCAAAAAATATAATTTTTATATGATAAAATATTATTAATTATACATTCTTAGTAGTGAAGTTTGACTTTGATTAAACCTAAAAATAGTTATATTTTGGAACGGAGGGAGTATCTGAGAATGGAGAAAGACATATCTGACAAGGGGGGCATTTGCGGTCTGGCCATGCAGCCTTCCTATCCCACCGTGTAGTAGAGGGGAAGGCTATCCACATTGCCTGCGTAGTTATATCCTTCACGCCCAATCTCATACATATTGTCTTGCTCAGTTTCTTATCCTACGTGGAAAAATACATGTATTTTTTATTTCTTGGCATGTGGAGTTTGTGAATATATAGTATAGTTGATGTGCATATATTATTAGAACTTGATTAGTGGTCTATTAATATTCAACAAAACACACAGACATACTCACACACAAAAACATACAATGCATATAGGTAACTAAACAATGTTTCTTAATTAAGGATCTGTCTCCTGAGTCATCGAGTTGTAATCAAACACACAACCTCGTATCCACCCCCCCACCCCAAAACAAAATCTTCTCTTGCATTGGCGCTGTTGTATTCGGCATTGTGCAGCCTTCACCCTCGCCTCTAACGATGTTCTACATGGCGCCCTACCATCAGTGTCATTTGGCTGACTTGCTTATGGGTCGCCTCCCCACTTATGCTGGTGAGATAATCCTAACTTCCAAACCTGAAACCGTTCCTAATACTAAATTCATATTCTATTTTGTATGCTATATTTCATAATTGTCTTTTTTTAAGGTGTTGTGCCATATATACTTGCTGGGGTTCTATCACGTTCCGCCGTAGGCTACTTATCGCGTGCCTCTGCCCACCTCTCCCCTCATTGCGCCAGAATAACCGGATAACTGGGCCGATCCCCTTTGCATTTTTATGCGCCAGAATAACAGAATAACAGGATATTTACAAGCTTCTTTTCGGCCCACCTCTAGGTTTAAACTTGAAATTGATTTTTCTATCAAACAATACTTTTTTAATCCATTTGAATTATTATATTCCTTATAATTAATGAAAGAAATATATTTTTTTATTTTATTATTTTTTAATGTTCCATCTAAATGAATATAATGTTCTTGTAATAAGATTTAATTGTTCCAGTGGTGAAACTAATTATTCCAGAAGTAAAAATTAATTTTTCCATTAGTAAATAATTATTTTAGTAATTAAAATAAGTTATTCTGATTTTTTTGATAAATGCGTGAATAAGCTTAGTAAAAAAGAAAAAGGAAAAATTAGAAAGATGAAAGAAAGAAATAAATTTAAAAGGAGAAAATAAGTGAAAAATGAAATGATAAATAAAAATGAAAGAAAAATAAAAAGAAAACAACGAAAAAGTAAAGTAAAAAAGAAAGAAAAAATAAAAGAAAACCATAAACTGGCAGTATAAGAGATAGAACAAAAATAAAAAGGCCAGTGGGCCTTGATGTCATGAAAGGGGTGGTCGGAGGGAGGGTAGAAGTTGACCTATGCAGAGGGGATTAATCCTGTACTTGCTACCACCTTAGGAGCCAAAAATAAAGCGACGAGAAGAAGGAAACAACGGATATATGCCTCATATAAAGCTAGTACTTCCTCCGGTGTCAAAAAAAAAAAAAAGAAGTTGTTTTGACAACGACACTGTCTTCAAAATATAACTTATACTCCTATTTTCTATAAAAATATTTATTGAAAAGTGTCATATATATACTTTTAAAAAAGCATTTTAAGATAAATCTAATCATACAATTTTCACATTTCTTAACTTAATAAAATAAAATTTATTTATAATTTATATTCCAAATATTTGACTAAAATATTCTCTAAAACGGCTTCATTTTTTAACACCGGACCACCGGAGGGAGTATGCACTTTTCACCAAAAAGCTTAAATTGATAAGTAAAGGTGGATGATTAAGTTATACTCTAGCACCTGATATTGCACTTCGGTTTGTCGGCACAATGGAAAGTAGAGTTTTCTTCCACGCCATTTTTACCAAAGAAACCGGAACTGCCACTATTATAATCCCAGGGCAACAAATTTGCCATTCTGACCCACTGGTTACCCCACAAAAGAAAGCCACTTGTCTAGCTACACAACTGTATAATTTTGATCGCATACAAAGTTGATTCTAAGCAAGCCTTTAACATTTGTATCTAAAGACCAAGATTAAATAGACTTAAAACAAGTTGAAATATACTTGGCAGCAAATTCAGCAATGTTCTTGTCCGAGGTCCCTCCCTCCTGCATGGCAGTTTTAGCCTTCTGCGTACACATTGCAGCATTCCTCTTGTACGCCTCCTTCCTGTGACTTTCCATCACCTCCCTTATGCACCTCTCCACCTCCTCTCTCCTCATCAATCCCTTCGGCATGCACATCCCAATTCCCCATGCGCTCTCAACATACTTTGCCGTGGTCGGCTGGTCCGGCCATTGTGGCATTGCTACCATCGGCACACCAGCAACAATCGCTTCAATTGTCGAGTTCCATCCGCAATGTGTCAAGAAACAACCTGAATTTGAGTACAAGATTAAACAGCCATCAATGGATATTCATATTTCACTGACATTATACGAACTCTCACTTAAAAATGTTAATTTTATACCTGTGGCCTTGTGTGCCAGTACCTCGAGGTTGAGGGCAGAAAGGAACGATAAGACCCTTGTCCTTGCACTTGCGATTGATCTCTATAGATAACTTTTCTGACTCACTGGACCTCAACACCCAGAGGAAAGGCTTGCCGGAGTTGCACAATCCGTTGCCAAGCTCCTCCAGCTGAGCAGCGTCCAGGTTAGCAACGGTGCCGTAGGACGCGAGCACAACAGAGGAAGGCGCCTGCTTGTCCAGCCATGCCAGAGATTGAACCCGTAAGTCCTGTTCGATGGCAACCGGTCGTCGCCAAGGAAGAACGACGGCAATGTCGGGCCTACTGTCTTCGAGCGCCACGTCGCCCCCAGGTAATCTGCTTCCTGCTCAACAAGAACCAAATTATCTTGCGACGTTGTCCACAGAGAACGGAATCTTAATGCTGCAGCTGGAGACAGAGCATCAGCCAGTCCTCTGTTTTGCCAACATTTGACAGGCACGACGCGGTGTAAGTTACGTACCTTTGGCTCCAGGTCCCGGAACGAGTTGACGAGCACGTCGTCAGGTCCCAGCTCCACGCCGAGTCTCCCACGGAGCGCGCTCCCGTCGGTCAGCGGCGGGGCCAATCGGCCGGCCCACACCTCGCCGTAGATGAGGTCGACGGCGCACAGCTGCGTCATGAACGCGGAAGCGGCCAAGCCGGCATCCTGCGCCACGTGGCGTGCCCACGGGAGGTGCGAGTCGTACACCAGCACCCGGACGGGTCGCCCTGCGCGCGCCTCGGCAACGA
Organism: Zoysia matrella; assembly: GCA_001602295.1. NCBI lineage: Eukaryota > Viridiplantae > Streptophyta > Magnoliopsida > Poales > Poaceae > Zoysia > Zoysia matrella. Next base: position 165,865 of record BCLG01000337.1, on the reverse strand, counting down.
TCAGCCGCGCCAAGGTCTCCGATCCAGCGGCCTCCATCCGGCGTACGTACTCCGCCGTATCAGGGCACGAGGCGATCCCGCCTTCGTCGAAGCCGTCCGAGATGGTGGCCACGGGAAAAGGACATGAGGCAGTGGAGAGCACGTGGCGGGATACCACGAGCGTTGGGCTGTGAGGTCGTAGTAAGCCAGACGCTGGCCGAGCTGAAGCATCGGGTTAGCGTGGCCCTGCATCCCGGGGAACGGCAGGAGCAGGACATGCGTCCTGCCGCCGCTGCTGACAGCTCCTTCCGTGCCGTCCATGGCGAATTGGCCGTCGATGGGGCTATGCCGCTCAGTCGCAGGGACTGATTTGAATCCTTCAGTTGAGTGCCGATCAAGTTTCTGGCCCCTTCGATGCACGTTCGGTTGGACGCCCTTCAAGATTTATTGATTAAAGAAATCAGAGAAAGCTGTTGAGAGTATCAGAAAACAAGTTTGATTTCTCTAGCTTTGGATTACTTCGTTCCAGAGAATACTGTGGAGAGCTTCGAGTGCCACTTTGTTATAAGGAAAATAACTATAGTTTCGTTTCAAATTAAAATTATTACCATAACGACAATAATAAAGAAAATCTTTTTAAAGAAAAAGCTTATGAGCAATTTGGACCGGCACAAAGTTTGCAAAATTTAGCCGGGCGAAGCACGAGCCTGTGCCGGCATGGCCCAGGATGGTGGGTCGTGCTTGTGCCGGCTGCCAGGCATGATGAAAGGCGGATATCCTGCTGATGTGCCATAAATCTGACAGCCCAATATAAATCCCAAAACCCGAACGGCGCACACACGTCGCTCGCTGCCTTGCTTTCTCCACCAGCTCCTCTGCTCGTGCAGTCCTGTGGCTCCGCCCCGCCATCCGCTATGGACTCATCATAAACTTAGTTTAAATCTACAATTTAAGTCTATATAACCCCTTAACTATCAATGCTAGTTCACTTCATCCCCTAACTTTTAAAACCAGACTTTTAACATCCTAAACTATTTAAAACCGTTTAGATAACACTCTGAGAGGTTTTGAAGGTGGTTTCATTATCTATGGTCGTATATGTCAATTTGGAATAGATCTATTTTACCCTCTCAAATATTAATACTAGTCTACTTCACCCTTCAAACTTTAAAATCAGGCTTTTGACCCTCAAAGTGTTGAAAAAAGTCTAGATAATCATGTGTGCTTTTTCAGAGGCAGTATTAATCCACAGTCCCGTATGTCAGTTTCTACCCCTCTTCTCTCCCTTATACTCATGCAGACACTTGACTTATCGTCACAAGGCGTACGTCAGATTGAAGAGGGCTAGAAATTGTCGTGTAGCACTGTTGAAAGTAAAACTGCATTTGAAATTGCTCAGTGGGTTTTTATATCATTTTCAATATTTCAGGGGATTAAATATCTATTTTTAAAGTTTAGGGGGTGAATAAACTATTATTGATAGTTAAGAGGGTAAAATAGACCTATTCTAAACTGACATATCAGACCATGAGCAGCGGTGAAACCACCTTCAAAACCGCCTAGGGGTTTATCCAGATGGTTTTCAATAGCTCAGGGGATTAAAAGTCCGGTTTCAAAGGTTAGGGGGTGAAGTGGTCAACATCGATAATTGAAGGGGTTATGTACACTTTTATCAAATTTATATAATTATACTCCCTCTATTTAAGAATTTACTTCAAACGTTGTTTGTAATCATGGCTGCTCAAATTTTTTATTAGAATGACATGATTTTTGATTGGAGTGGTATATCTAAAAATTATCATGAAATAAATTTATAAATTTACTATTAACAAATTTTATTATCAATATCACCTCATTTAACATCGACTAAATAAATCATTCTATAATGTTGATACTATATTAATTTTTATCTCTTAAAACCATCATCGATATTTTAGAGAGAATATCTTTCTGTAAAAGTTTTTTTATATCTTTTAGTGTAGCTATATATATAACTTGGCATATATTACTTCTTACTTATATACTTTCAAACCTATAGTCTTCTTACTATAACAAATTGTAATAGAGAATTTGTATATGGTATATACAAAAACTATTATATAGTTCTTGAGAATATTTAACTAGATCTATAATAGAGTGTTATGTAATAAAATAATATATATTTGGAAAAAATGTATAATGAAAATATATGTTTTAAAATAAATGATTCATTCTCTCTGTATTTTTGCACAAGTTTGTAAATTTTACATTAAAATAATATGTGATTGATATAATATGTATAACATCATACATATAGTCTTCTTGCTATAACAATTCCATTTCAATTAAAAAAAATCTGGGTGTGGATTCCTTCAAGGAAACACTGAACGCAAGGGTATTTCGCGGCTTCTTTCGGCCTCCACAACTCAACAGCTTGATCGTAGATATACAGGGCGCCCCCACTACGGCAAAAGTCTACATCCACCACCTCTGTTTAATTATCCTCCAAGTGTATTTCGTTGACTTCGCTGCCGTAGCAATCCATGTGACTGGAGACGTTAAGAGATTTGAGGCGGGATACACATGGTAGGATTCCACCATGTTTGTAGTGGAGGATATTCTGCGATTTCGAGTATCGTAAGTTAGGAGAGAATGATGGAGGGAAAAAAGGTATGTATGTTTTGGATTTGCATCGGGAGCACATAATGATTATATATATACTAGACTTCAAATCAACATATAAGAAGATACTAATTTTGTCAGAGAGGGGATCAATGTGATCGGTGTCTGTTATTTTTTTTAACAAACCTGACATTTTTTCTTATGAGATCGAATATATTTTCTTCTGGGATGAGCATGGCGGGCATGAGCTTCGAAAATCTGGCAGACTTATCTCAAGAGCAAAGACACGAGCAGCCTTTGTTTGTCACTTAGGTGCTGTGCTATCATAAGTTCAAAACAAATATTTCTTATGATGAATATAATATCAACTATATATTATGAAAGTATTTCTTATGATGAATATGAAAGTACAAATATGTTGTTAAAGCAAATTGAATTATTAGTCTAAGTTAGATGACACAAACCCTAAACGTAATTTTTGTAGGACGGAGGTAGTATGTATACATCTACTTTTTTTCAATGCGGGCCCAGACTTTAATAGCAACAAACCCGGATATATCATCATCAAAGTGTACAAGGAGCTTCTGTACAAGGTGCGATTGTGTATCGAATGTGTTCCTCGCATGCATATGTCATCCACACACTTGTAGCTGGAGACTGTGGCTACGCTGTTTCCTCATTCTTCACTGGTGGAAGGTGTTTATTGATTGCTACAAGAGGGACATGGAGAGAGCTTGTGTTTGTGTCTTGGCTTGGACCTCAAACCCATATGTGTGATCCTGAGAACAGGCACGGTTAAGCTGGAGGAGCCTTTGGTCGATGAGGATTACTGGCATCTGATGCGGTTTCAGAGCTTGGCATTGAAGCCTTTCCACCGAGACGCATAGGCCACCTGGCAAGTTTGCTGGCGTACCAAGTGTAACGTTCATGCATTTAGAAGAAGTCATCGATTTTAATCCGTTGCCGGACGAAGATGACTAGGGTAATTGAGACTTGGATTCACTGGGTTCTGTTGAAGCTTGGCCACAGAATCATGATTTTACTTGGTTCCTGGGTGCAGTTGATCGACTTTGGGTAGTTGTCGTGCTCTGCTACGTATCGGTGTAACCATAAATGGCGTCTCTAGTACGTGTTAGGTATAAAAACTTAATATTATTTTAGTAGCGGAAGTGTGGTTTGTTGTTTTGGTTGGGTTGATGCCGCTTTGTATCTTAAAACAATGTAAGCACAATTTATATATACAGTTTTACGATCTGCTAGCATTAATGATTTGTTGCATCACAGATCAAACAGACTATGGAAAAGAAAGAGATTTGTATACAGAAGAAGGAATCTGAAACGAAACATGCATTCACAGATCGAACAGACTACCAATCAAACATTTCGCATGGATGTGGTGGTATGAACTTCGGCATGAAAAACCACAACTATGGGGTGAACAACTACAGCTACGGGATCATCAACACGATCTGCATGATGACGGACGCTTTCCAAGCCACCACCGGGGAAAAAGTTATGCGGCACCAGTGCCACGTAGCACTGGATATTTAATATTAGTTTCCACGTTAGCATGTGTAGTTAATTTTTTTTTGAGATCCCTGTGTAGTTAATATTAGTACCAATAACTAATGTTGAGACCCACTGCCACATAGCACCGGTGTCACAATTTTTTCCCAACACTGAGGGCATTTAGGGTGTGATCGAGGTCATTATTATAAACCAAAATTACAAAATGACTCCATGTAGAATAATGATTCCTTAAACTAAACGAATGGCAGGTGGCCGAGCTAACAGAGATATGTGGAGAGAAAATTCTCGGTCCCTGAACAAAATTTTTTTGGCCCATCTATATCTTGCAAGGATACAGAGGGCGTTATCCATACAGGAGTTGGCCGGTTAAGCCATGGATGGGCAAGCTGCACGCCACCAAGACTCAAGTTCCTCAGTCTCAAAATTCCAAATGCCAACCTCCCGATAACCATACATGTTTATGAAGATATTTTCCAACGAATCATCCATAGTATAGACACAATTTGGCTTGAATTCGTCGAAACAAGTATTGGAGAATTAAAACCGATAAAAACAGCATGCCCTTGTAGCGCCGAGCTGTTAACCTTCACGAGCTCCTGACCACTGATATCAACCTTGCATAGCTCAATGTAATCTGTATGTGACTCAAGTCCCGGATCGATGAGTTCATCGGTAAAATCTGCAGGAACTTGTACTGGGTTGTCATGAGTCACGTATGTGGATCTCCACACCTGCAACATACCTGCCCATGGAGTGAAGATGGGAGATGGGAGTGGACCTTCACACTGCCTGCCTCCTTCGAAAACCTTGTGCATGACCGGCTAATCACTTTCTGTTAGGAAATAGATCAAAAGGAACACGAGATTTACGTGGAAAACCTTTCGATGTGAAGGAAAAACCACGGGAGATAAATCTTATTATTGGTTCTGTTTTACAAGTACAAGGAGTGCTTTATATAGGTAAGACCCCAACAGATTATTGAGGCATATCCCAACAAACTAACAAACTAACAAATCTCCCCTTGACTCAAAATCTCTAAGACATTGTCTCCAAAACCCATAAAGGTATCCAGCACCATGAATACCAACTAAACTCAAGCAATGCTTGAACTTAGTATTTGAAAGTGGCTTTGTGAGCATATCTGCAGGATTGTCAGCGGTATATATCTTCTTTACAGAAATCAGCCCTCGAGCAACAATATCACGAATAAAATGGTACTTGACATCAATGTGTTTTGTCTTGGTGTGAAAACATGGCATTCTTGGTCAAATAAATTGCACTCTGGCTATCACAATAAACAGTATTAACCTCATGTGGAATACCAAGTACAGAAACCAAACCTCTCAACCAAATAGCATCCTTTACATCTTCTGTAGCTGAAATATATTCTGCTTCAGTAGTAGAAAGAGCTAGAACATACTGAAGAGAAGCTTTCCAACGTACAGCTGAACCACATAAAGAGAAAACATAACCAGAAATTGACCTTCTTTTATCAAGATCATCAGCATAATCAGAATCAACAAATCCTAGAACACCATCTGTATCCGCTTTATTTTTTTTCAAACATCAAGCCAAAATTAGAAGTTCCTTTCAGGTAGCGAAGATTCCATTTAACTGCATTCCAATGTTCTTTTTCGGGATTGTGCATAAATCTACTAACCACACTGACAGCATGAGCTAAATCAGGTCGAGTGCAAATCATAGCATACATGAGATTTCCAACCACACTAGCATAGGGAACACGGGGCATGTAGTCCTTTTCTTCTTCACTAACAGGACACTGTCTTGAAGATAATTTAAAATGCGAAGCAAAAGGTGTAGAAACAGACTTGCAATTGCTAAGGTTGTATCTATCAAGTATCTTTTCAATATATCCTTTTTGAGATAGAAATAATTTACCAGCCTTGCGATCACGCTGAATTTCCATACCAAGAATTTTCTTTGCACAACAAAGATCTTTCATATCAAATTCAAGACTAAGTTGAGCCTTTAATTCAACGATCAATGACTTGTCATGAGAAGCAATGAGCATATCATCAACATATAGCAACAAATAAACGAAACGTCCTCCAAGGAATTTTTTGAAGTACACACAATTATCATAATTGCTATGAGAATAACCATGTGCAAGAATAAAGTAATCAAACCTTTTGTACCACTGCCTAGGAGCTTGTTTTAAGCCACAAAGAGATTTCTGCAATCGACAAACTAAGTTTTCCTTTCCAGGAGCAACAAATCCTTCAGGTTGTGTCATAAAAAATCTCCTCTTCTAAATCTCCATGCAAGAAAGCAGTTTTAACATCTAGTTGCTCTAATTTCAAATCATAGAAAGCAGCAATAACAAGCATAATTGAATGGAAGTGT
>BCLG01000337.1:134483-159273 GCA_001602295.1 Zoysia matrella | reverse complement strand
ACCCATGTACTATTTTTATCAAGGCTCTCAATTTCTTCATTCATAGCTGTTAACCACTTAGAAGAATTTTCACATGAGATAGCTTCTGAATAAGAAGAAGGTTCAATGATATTATTTATATCTTGTGCAACATGAAGAGCATAATTAGCCATAGCATCAGTATCACGAAATCTAGGAGGTAATCTGATTTCCCTTCTCTGTCTATCTCGAGGAAGGCAATGATCATTAGAATGAGAAGACTGTAAATCTGAATTAGATTGTTCGCTAGGCATAACTACAGAACCGGTATTAACAGTAGGTAAAACTACTTCAAATTCTGCAGTTTCTGTAGCAGAGTCAATTTCAGAAAGATTGCACGCATCATCACTATCACATGAGACCATAACACCTTCATTCAAGGTAACATCATGACTAATGATCAATATATGAGAATCAGAACACCATAAATGATATCCTTTCACACCAGATCCATAGCCAACAAATATGCATTTTTTAGCTCTAGGATCTAATTTTCCAGTATTTGAATGAGCATAAGCAGGACAACCAAAAATTTTCAGATAACAATTATCAACTGGTTTACCTGACCAAACCTCTTCTGGAATCTAAAAATCAATAGCAGAGTTTGGAGACCGATTAATCAAGTAACAAGCCGTAGAAGCAGCTTCAGCCCATAAAATACGGTTCTTCTATAGACCTGCATTTGAGAGCATGCAGCGGGTACGCTCTAAAATAGTGCGATTCATCCTTTCTCCAACACCATTTTGTTGAAGAGTTCCTGGAACAGTCAAGTGTCTTGCAATACCATGAGTAGCACAGTATTTATCAAACTCATCATTACAAAATTCCAATCCATTATCAGTTCTAAGTTTTTTTATTTTTCTGCCAGTTTGATTTTCAACTAAAGATTTCCACTTCTGAAAGGCTGAAAAAGCTTTATTTTTATGCTTTAAGAAATAAGCCCAAACTTTGCGAGAAAAATCATCAATGAAAGTGATCGTATACTGACAACCACTAGTAGAGCGAAACTTAGACTTGCCCCAATGATCAGAATGAACATAATCAAGAATGTCTTTGGTTTGATGAGTAGCAGCGCTAAAACTAACCCTCATTTCCTTGCCAAAAACACAATGCTCACAAAAATCAAGTTTGCCAATATTATTTAAATGACCTTTCTTGCAAAGAACATGCATACCTTTCTCACTCATATGACCCAAGCGCATATGCCGCTTAGTGTTGTGAGAATCTGAAGCTTCAGCTAACTGATATGTTGCATAGAGTACTTTCTCACGGTCGTTGCACTGTACTATGGCCAGCTTCTTCTCAATTGATTTAAGCCAATCGTTAGCCTCCAAGGGATCTTTAGCTTGAGAGAAGGTGGGTGGCCTAGTCCTCAGAAACTCGCCCAGCTTGTATTGGCCCTGATCTTGCAGTGCTGCACCTTGATTCTGTTGCATCTGCATGAGAGTTTGCATCATGTTCTACATCAACTGCGTCTGCATAGCTATGATCTGTGCGAATGGTCCAGCAATTCTATTGGTATTGATGTCGTTGTTATTGTTGTTGTTGCCACCATGGTTATTGTTCTAAGAGACATGGTTGCTTTGGTTCTGGTTGTTCTGGTTGTTCTGCCCGTTCTGGTTGGAAGAACCTCTTTAATCAGCTGCAGTGCGCCTGGTGTAAACCATCTGGTGTAATAGAGAGAAAAGTTGAGATTCATGATCGAGATAGACAAAAAGAAGAACGAATAAGGAATCCCATCTATATGCATCAAAGTGACACGGTAAACATGGATTTATTCAAACTAAGAAAGATGAGGTTATGAACAAGGTGCCGAGGCATTTCATAGCTCACATCACATACTAACTAGCACACAAGCACACCACAAAGCACACCACTAAAGAAATAAATGACTCTAATCGACTCTTAACACTGGGGTTCCCTATTACAACTTAAGATAAGGGACCTCCTATTACGGGCTTCCTCCATCTGAGCGCTGCGGCGGCTGTGTCCCTTTGGGTAGAAACCTTCAGATAGTGACTGGTGGTGGAGGACTTGGCGACGGTGAAGCATTAGTCTAACGTCCTTCTTGCCCACCAAGTGCTTCATCAAGCCTCTCGTGGAGATATGCATTCTCGTCCAGGGCAGCACGATAGCGCTTGCACAAATCCAGCATCAGCTCATCGCTTCTCTCTCGACTTGGTTCGGGGCTCGGATCATTCTCCACGAACCCTGTAAACCTCCGTGTGCCTGGTACCCTGGAAGGAAAATGGCAGAACTCCGAGTTTTGTAGATCGTCCTTGCGTTTGTGGCTCAGGCTCATGATTGCAGCCCATGCGGCGTCAGCAACTGCTTGTGCTTCACTGATCCTGAGAACTGGGGTGTGGCGGTAGCTGTACTCTTGGTTGCCATCATAGATCCTCAATTCCACCATCCACTCATCCCGTTCTGGCTTTGGAATGACCTAGTGAGTGAATGAGAGCACGGTATCTAGGCCAATCTCATCTAGCAATGCTCTTAGTTGCTCTGTGGCAACTAAGCTGTCCACTACTACAGAACTTTTGAGGCATGTGGTGCCATGGTCTTCTATCTTCTGGTTCTTCTTGCACCATGGGTGATGGAGACCTGATGTAGTCTTCCTCTTGCGGTTCCTCCTCTGGCTCATACCCTTCTAGTTCCATTGACTCCTCTTCTGGCTCGGATTCTTCTAGATCCATCGGCTCTTGAGATGTTGCTGGCTCTTGGGGTGTTGCTTGCACCAACTGCTCGCACACTGTGTGGACGTCCTTCTCATAAGGTTGTTCTTCGTCGAAGTCGCTGAGCACCCTGGTTTCGTGCCTCGGCTGGACATTCGGTACATCTTCGAGTACGGTTGGCAGTGGGGATGGGGTCGATCTCCATGCAAACCTTCTTGCCAATGGTCCTAGTGGCCTTCCTTTTGGTCCGGTCTGCTTCCTTGTTGTGTACCTTGTTCTTACCATCTATAATTTTAAAAGAACATGTATTAGAAAAATGTAAATAGACTTAAGATGCGGAGTAAAATGAAATTTTACAAAACTTTTGGCACATAGTTTTGAAATTAAGATCCTAGACGTCTATTCTATTCTAAGCTCGCATCCTACGGTCAACACGGCTCTGATACCACTTCTGTCACTTGGTTTTATCCTTAAACTCAAGTGTGACAAAATTGCCCAAGAAAATAAAGATCTTTTCGTGGTACTTGATCAAAGGAGTGACCCTAACCAAAGAAAATGGAAAGGGAGTGTAAAATATTGTTTTTCGACACCAATGAAACAATAGAACGCCTCTTTTTTTATTGCCCTAGTGCTAAATTGATTTGGAGAGTTATACAAGTCACTTTTAATAAACCCCCTCCTTTAAATGCGCATCATATGTTTCATGGATGGATACATGAGGTAGAAAAAAAAGATAATGTATCAACCTTTGGTAGGGGCATGTGGTATTAGTTGGGTAATTTGGTTAAGCCATAGTGATATACTAGTCTTTAACAGGCACTCTTCAGGGGAGCATATTGGATTCATTTCTAGTCACTACTAGGAAAGGAGGAAGACAGACCAAACATAAAGAAGGCATGCCGTGTTATTGAAACCGCTATGATGCAAATATTGGCTTCCAACGGGTGGTGTTTTAGGGCAGTCCCAATGCTTGAAACTATACACAGTTTCTATAATAGCCACATCAGCAACAAATCACTTATAGAAACTACTTCACACAATGCAAGTGTCTTCACGTAATAAATATTATTCTTTTTTTTTCTCTCTCTCAACATTTTCTTCTTCCAAATACCATTTTTCTTATTCAAGAATAAGTAGATGCATGCGGGCCCCATCACATAGAAATTGGTGGTTTCTTCCCAATGCTATATTTGTGGTTTCTTCCTACCTTTGGGCAAGAGTAGACATGGTTTCTCTACAAAGAAATGGTTTCCTCTATTTTCTCTCTTTCCTCATTAATTAAGGTGCCATGTCATCATTTTGCTTAAGTGGAAAGTCATTTAATAGAGATATAAACCACCATTGAGACTGTCTTAGGAGTAGACTATATATCTTTTATCTAATTTAACGACTTGGGGAAATGTTAAGAATCTGATTTGTAATAACTGACAGCTACATGCATCCTTCGATATAGAGGCTGGTATATTAATCCATGTTCCCTTTTTGAAAAAAGAGACCAACTCCGTCAACCTAGAACTTTTAGTTGCATATGAACGTGCACAGAATGGAAGGAACCTACCATCATGCTTCGGTCGAAGCAGCTTAGCAAAACTGTCGTTATTTAACAGCTGACAAAAAGGTAGCCGGGACGAAAAATTAGAATGGAACGGGAAAACTGGAAAGTAGCGAAAGCAGCTGCCGATGAGAGTGATAAGTGATAAACAATGTGCTAATAAAGGAGCGTGCAATAATTAGGGAGGCAACGTCATGTAATCCGTAGTATGAATATAGCTGCGCATGATTCAAAAAGTAGTGCTATACGTTCACTCAAAAAGTAATGCTATAGGTTGACTCAAAAAGTGGTGCTACAGGTTGTTGTTAAATGCTGCAGTGTGTAATCCGTTAACGCCACCCACAAGTGGTACCATTGCATCTTATATTTTTGTAAATTTTTGTGGGAGAAAATTTTGCTCTCTTTGGCAGCCCAAATTCTTGGGTCATTTGAACTTAATAGCAAACCATCAGAGAGATGCTAGTTTCTGTGATAGATGGAAAGTGGGCCACTAAATGCAATTAAGGTACTATATATTTTCTTATCCTAAGCATAAGAAAATATCCAAATCACATTTCTAATCTATAATACGGTGCAAGGCCAACATAATCTAAAGATCAAACAAACATTTGATAATCAAATTTATTGGTCCAACTTGTGGTTTTGTATACCCAACGTGGATTTATTATGTTATTTGCCGAAAAAGTACCATGCACCTAGTCCATTGTGCATGAAAAGAATCACCTCATAATCGTTACAAAATAGTCAACAAAATTAAGACTTAATTGTCTGCACGGTCCATATCTAACCCCATATACATGTTCTTTATAGTTAAATTTTGTCATGCACTCACTACTACTGCAATAGAAAGATTTTGTGCCAATGCATCATGCAATGAAATTATTGCCTGCAAAAAAAACCATCAGCATATAAATTTTGGTTACATATGTACGAACACAGATAGATCGGAAGGCAACCTACGCCGCACACATCTTTCGGTTGAAGAAGCAGGATAAACATTCATTGATGTGACAAACTTTTGACTTTCTACTTATAATAAGCTAACAAACCTTCAAAAGCTTGGTTTTATTTAACACAGTTTCTTTACTTTGTTGATCAAAAAAGAGAAGTTCCTCCTATCATGATTCAATTGCATGCATCCTAAGGAAAACCTGACCTACTTATAAGGAAATTAAGTTTTTCTTTATTATATGCGCTTCGTTCGCCGTTGATTTTTAACCTCATTTTTTACCACTCCTTTTATTCAAAAAAATATTTCAAGTGTGTAAAATTTTAAGTTGTGTCTCAAATATTTTTGATGATAAAAAAAATATTATAAAAAATAGTTCAAGTGTGTAAAATTGCCACACTTTTTGAATAAAACAAATAGGGACAACAATTTAAATATTGATGGAGTATTTGCCACATTTTTTTGAATAAAAAAAATAGGTACAAAGATTTAAGTATGGATAGACTATTTGCTATGCATTTGAGAGGCTTATTAGCAGCAGCCCCCTCCCCTCCCCCGACACCCCCCCCCCCCCCCAAAAAAAAAAAAAACCGGCCAACAGGAAAAGCTCTAGTACCGTGTGTTTGGCAGCTCGAACTCCGCTTTCTTAAATCAGTAAGTAGAAGAGGGCCATATGAATGGAAACTCCATCAACCTCCTGCACAAATGTTCTCCAGTTGTGACTTCGTCTAAAGGGAAACGTGTTACATAGCAGAAGACCAAAGCATTGACCAGAATGATTATGATACCTAGATTAGTTATGCATGTCGTGCCATTAGTTGAAAGCGGTCGGAGAAAAGAGTGATATCATTGTGACAATCGATATCCGATGCTATAAATATGAGCGAGGAAGGCGCCTCCGAAGCACCGGAAAAAAGCCTAGCTCATTTGCCTGCCTGAGTGATACATCCCCATTCTTGTCTACACACTGCAATGAGGGACCTCAATGCTATAACGCAACTGCAAGTGGCATGGCTTCTTCTTCTTCTTCTTCTTTGCACTCGAGAGCGGCCGTCGCTTGCACTGCACCAGAAACGGTGCCGCCTGGTTGCCCAACCATGTACGGCAACATAAGCATTCCTTACCCGTTTGGCATCGGCAAGCGCTGTTCCCCAAACAAGTCCTTCAGCGTCTTGTGCAATCACAAGTATAATCCTTCGAGAGTATACCTTGCCAATGTCGCTGAGATTGTCGACGTAAATGTAACGACCGGGATTTTACTTACCTTTCGATAAGTCCCGATCTCCCGTAATATTGCTAATCCCAAGAGTTTGACAAGCACGATATCACAAGCGATCAATCAAGAAACCATAACAGAAATATTAAACAAGAAACAAGAATAGAATATAGCATGACAAGTGAAATTATTAGAATAAAATCCTCCAAAGGGGTCCATCGGCACGCAGGCCGAAAATATCTCAGAGCAGATATATCACTATCGTGAATCAGACAAAAGCAACAGCGAAAGCATCAACGTGACAGCAGTAGCGAACCTCCTCCACACAGGCTAGCTTGAGCGCAGGAGCGGACGTCACGGACCGTCAGAGACGTAGTCGAAGTCGAAGCTGAGAGTCTCCTCTGTAAACAATAAATTAGAAAGCCGTGAGTACGAATACTCAGCAAACCGCGTACTACCTAACAACAATGTATGCATGCAAGTGGTTTCAAAGGTAAGGGCATGGCTCAAGTGCTAATTGCAAGTTTAGAACATTTTATTTTATTTAAAGTATGCAAGAAAGCTTTATTTTCAAACTTGTCAAATTTTATTATCTTGCCCTGTAGAGATCTCCGTTATCTCGGACAGGGGTTCATTTTAATGCCGATATAATCTCCACACTCGGCCACAGCTCAAAGGCCGGAGTCAAAAACATTTGGAAAAGGAAAGGAGGAAGAAAAACAAAACTACTCAATGAGGAGCACAACTCAGGGGGGTGTCCTTCCAAACGGACGTGGCAATGCGCATCGACTAAAACTCTGCAGAGGTTATGCACTGGACCCACAAGAAGCGCCATCGGGAACTACCGTCGTAGTTCTGACGAACACACAAGACCCGTCCACAAGCTTTAACTAGCGTCATCTGTCCTCCAGGATAGAGATCCCAAAAGTCTACGCAATCGGGTCCTGGAGTTGTGAAGAGCCTACCACTGATCAGGTGAGGTATCTCGATCTTATGTGGGGAGTCAGAGCTCTACACCACACTAACACTACCCCGCCAACCCACAGGTAAACAACCAGTCTCAGCAAGTTTCAAGATCAAGCCAACTGCCCATACAGGGTAACGTAGTGTGCATGGTTGTCAACTGAGCGTACAAGGCTCGAAGGACTCGGTCCTTAATTGCCGGGGCAGACATCATCTCCAACCTCAACGTCAATAACAAGTCTCACGGAAAGATCCCAGCCCGGATCTTCCCGTTGCACCAGCAACAGGTACACTCACAGGGACTTCTCAAAAGTCTCCCAGCTCTTTATACTCTAACTTGCCCCTGCTAAATAGTTATGTATAGTTATTTGCAATACTCACACATTTGAAGCACAGTTCCAAAAGCATTTAACACAAATTCTATTTTATAGTGATAGGTGTGAGATGCAAATAAATGCGACTAAGCATAGCTAAGTATAAAAGTAAAATAAATGTACTAAAGTAATCCTAGGATTGATATTTGTGAAACAGTAAACTAGCACGGCTTATGAATGTTGCTAGCACATTTTAAAATAGTTGGCATGCAAATTAAGGTTGTAAACAAAACATGCAGTTTAAAATGCTGGGAACAAAGTGACCAAGAAACGCGGCTTGCCTGGCAAATCGGGATCCGGATCGTCGAACTGAGATGGCTCGCAGAACTCCTCCTCAAGAACAGCAGCTAATCACAACACGAACAACAGGGATTAGACACTAATTACGCGACAAAGAATAGAACTGGAATTAAATCTAAATCGAAATTACTAGACTAAACGTGCGTAAAAACGTTTCCCGGAACAACCCTACACGATAATCGCGACGAGACAAATTAACGGACCAATTTCGAGATTAATCGAAGATCGAACGGGGTGCCACGGAAATTGTAGACCATCGAGATCACAAGGATTTAAATTAATTACGGAATAATTAATCACAGATTAAATTTGCAATTAATCTAACAATTAATCGGAAAGGAAAAGGAATTGAAGAGAAGGAAAATTGTTCTCACCGAGATCTAAAATTCGGAGATCGGAGATCGGAAACTGGAACCGTGCACTGAAATTCGGAGCACTGGAGATCGGCGCGGAAAACGGAGAAAGAGATAGGCGCAGCGGTCTTTGGTCCAGAGGACGACACGCTGGGCTTCGGCTGACGGCGCTGGCTGATGACGCTGGCTTCCACGCGACAATTGACGGCGACGTAGGAGTTCGGGGCGCGCGGCTGGAAGACCTGGCGCGAGGGATGAGGTTCGGGCGACGCGCTGGAAATCGAGGCGGACGGCGACGCAGGAGAGTTGAGGTTGACGGCGTCGGTGCTGCTCGAGGTTGGTGGGAATGGCGACGCGGGCGCGACAGACGACAGCAGAGGGCGGCTCGCGTGGGGACTCGGGAAACGGCGTAGGATGGCGCGGCGACGGGATCGAGGCAGGAGAGGAGCGGCGCGGAGGGGAGCGATTGCAAGGATTTTCTGGAGAAATGAAGATGGGAAGGGGATTAGGGTTAGAAGGGTATTTATAGGTGGGTGAAAAATAGGGGTTAGGAATTAATCTGAGAATTAATTGAAAACGTGAAATAATTAGGAAGGCTGAATAAATTAATTAGGAGAAATATTTAGAGACCCAAAAAATTAATTAGAGAATTCTAAAAAATAAATTTAGTCAAACGTAAAAATTAAGCAGACTAAATTATTTTGGCACCGGATCAATTTAGATGAACGGATTTCGAATTTGGACGAAACGAGGTTCGGAACGAATGAATTTTGAACAGAATGAAATATTGGAACAGACAATTAAATTAGAACGAAAATTGGGAAAATTGTCACTTTATTAATTCGAAATTCGGGATGTTACAGTAATGCTGGATACAGGAGACATGCACAGCTTCACCCACGTCAAAGGAGGATGTGTTCCCACGCAATCCTAGCAGATCAAAAATTCAATTATATTTAATATTGTTTTAGATGAAATGTCACTTCATTCTTACAATACCATTTTTTAATTTTCTGTTCACTGTATATGTAGATGCCTTGCTTTATTCTTATCATATCATTTTTTATTTATAACATTTTCAATTAATTGCATTATTTATTTAACTATTGTAAGTAATTTTTACATAATGAATAATTCACAAATATTTAGAAGAGTACTCAGCCTAACCTTTTTTTATAATGACAGGGATATATAATTTAAAATTTTATTTTAAAATTTAACATTTTCATAAATACACAGAGGAACACTTTATTATACAAAAAAGAATAGCGATACTATAACACAAAAGAATAGACGGGACACTTCAGTACACACAAACGGTGGGTAATTTTGCGTTGTAGACTTCTTTTATGTATTTTTCCTCTAATTAACAAGCCTATGATCAGCATAGTTCTATCTATTCGAAATAGACCAAACAACCAAAGCAGAAAACAAGCCCAGGTCCAGGTCACTGTAAAACAGAAAAGGTCAGAAGCTTAGAGGAATATACACCAAGAATAGGAAGGAAATTTTATAAGACCTAGGATCTACAAAACTCCATGACCCTGTCCAGATCATGCCACATGGCACCCACGCTCTCCTCGACCGTTGAATCTGACGGGGGGCATTAATATCATCCAGAGATCCAATGGTTCACAACATCGTGGATGCCATGTAGCGCGATCTGGATGACCCAGCTCCTATAAAATTTCCTTCCCCAGGAACAGCTCCTCAACAGGAAAGAATAAAAAACACAAATAAATGCTCAATAATATTCTCAGGTATCGACGAGCGCAAAGACCCCACGATGTATTCTTGTCCAAGTGTAAGTAAATGTGTCTGACACCGATTGTATGTACGAGTGCAAGTGCAATTCTGGACGAAAAGTACCAGACTGCGGGCCAATCTTCCTGGCGGTGGTGGTGGTTTTAGGTGAGAGTAATCCACAACAAATGTTCTCTCCATCTAACTATAAGTAGTAGCAACGTATATCTTATTTCTAAATTATTAGTAATCCAATTCTTATGCCACAGAATGGCACAGATCCATTTGAGACCTGATACCGATCTTATAATTTGATGTTTTAAGCAGCGGTTGTGGCCAGCATGCTTCTGGCGCTCCTACTCTGGTTTGTAGGCCAGGATCAAGGCGTCAGAAGCGGAGAGGCTTCTTCGACAAAAATGGTGAGAAGATACTGAAATGTGTAGACATCAAGGTGTTCACACAAGAGCAGCTGGGGAAGATCACGAACAACTACAGCACCCTCCTCGGTAAAGGCGCATTTGGCATGGTGTTCATGGGAACAACCGACGTAACCAGAAAGTCGCAGTGAAACTCCCTGTCGTTGAACGCGATAATAAAGCACAGCATCTCCGGCGCCGGCAAGGCGACGACTTCGTGGAAGAGATAGCCTTCCAGTTCCAGATGAGGCACGAGAACCTGGTCCGGCTCGTCGGGTGCTGCCTGGAGACGGACGTCCCCGTGCTGGTCTTCGAATACGTCCCCAAAGGAAGCCTGCAGGACGTGCTTCACGGCAGCTGCGCGCTGTCGCTGACGCAGCGCCTTGACATCGCCATCGGCTCCGCGGAGGCTCTCGCCTACATGCACTCGTACGCGGGGGGCGGCCACCGCAACCGGATCCACGGCGACGTGAAGTCCGGCAACATCCTCCTCGACGACGACTTCAAGCCCAAGGTGTCGAACTTCGGGTCGTCCAAGCTCGCGTCCATCGCCAGCAGGTACGCCGAGTGGTGCGTCTCGGGGGACTCCAACTACGCCGACCCGGTGTACATTCGCACTGGGCGGTTCACAGAGAAGAGCGACGTCTACAGCTTCGGCGTGGTCCTCCTCGAGCTCCTCACGAGGAAGAAGGCCAGGTATGACGGGAACAGCAGCCTCCCGACCAACTTCGTCGGGGTGTGGAAGAAGGTTGGCGATGGAAGGAAGATGTGACAGTGACGTCAGCTTGTCTGACCGTCATCTGGAGTGCCTCCACTGGCTTGGCGCACTG
This sequence comes from Zoysia matrella, assembly GCA_001602295.1. Lineage (NCBI taxonomy): Eukaryota > Viridiplantae > Streptophyta > Magnoliopsida > Poales > Poaceae > Zoysia > Zoysia matrella. The sequence goes on along the minus strand of BCLG01000337.1, from coordinate 147,884 downwards.
GCGGTCCGGTGTCTCAAGCATCACGTGGATGAGAGGCCGACCATGGCAGAGGTCGTCGACGAGCTTAAAGCGGTGAAACTTATAATGACGGAATAACACACTATGCATGGTGCACTACCGGAAACCGGATGTTTGCGAGTGCTAGGAGGTTTGCCGAGTGCAGTCCTTCGGGCACTCGGCAAACAACCTTTTGCCGAGAGCTACGTGAAAAACACTCGGTAAAATAAAAGCACTCGGCAAACTTTCTTGTTTGTCGAGTGTTTTTCTTTTCACTCGACAAACAAGATATTTGTCAAGTATTTTTGGTTTTGCACTTGGCAAATTTGCATATTTGCCGAGTGTTTTTTTTCACTCGGCAAAACAGGTATTTGTCGACTGTTTTTGGTTTTACACTCGGCAAACATGAAACACCCGATTTTTTAAAGCACATTTTGAAGCAGGAAATTAATTCAAATGAAAACGTTTTCAACTACAAAGTTGTATAACTTTTCATGATCTACAACTTTTATTTTGGTCATTTCTTCATTCGACAAAGCGATAGTAATATTGTTCGCAAAATCTATATCTCTCACATAGTTTCGTTAAACTAGAAGAAAGATATATAAGATTTTTAAACAATATTACTACCACTATGTTGGATGAACAAATGACCAAAATAAAAGTTGTAGATTTTAAAAAGTTATACAACTTTGTAGTTGAACATTTTTTAATTTGAATTAATTTGCTGCTCCAAATGTGCTTTGAAATATCATGTGTTTCTTATTTGCCGAGTGTAAAACAAAAACGCAAAAAAAAAAACACTCGGCAAAAACTTTGTTTGAAATTTGAATTTTTCAAACGACTTCGGATGGACAAAAAGCCAAAATGAAAGTTGTAGATCTCGAAAAATTAGGAAACTTTGTAGTTGACAACTTTTTGATTTGAAATCATCTTGTTATCGAAAACTACGTTTGAATTTCTTAAATTTGAAATTCCAATTTTGTAAACGACCTCGGATGAAGAAACTACCAAAATGAAAGTTGTAGATCTCAAAAAGTTATAAAACTTTGTAGTTGACAACATTTTGATTTGAATTCGTTTAGAGTCTCAAACAAGCAATTTACACTCAGTATAGTATAATATGTGTGGAACAAAAATAGAATGTAAACACAAGTGACAGTGTGGTGCAGTGGTTAGAGGGGTGCGCAAGAGGGAGGTCGCGGGTTCGAATCCGGGTGGCCGCGACCGGCTGATTTGCAAAAAATACCGCGATCAGCTAGTGCGAAAAATGTGTGGGTCTCTCCAGATTAAAAAAAATTTGCTTTTTTTTCGGGCTTTTTTCGGTTAAAATTTTGCCGAGTGCTTTTTTTTTGAGCGTCGATACGGCACTCGACAAAAGGTTTGCCGAGTGCACGACAAAAAGCACTCGGCAAACAGCTGTTTGCCGTCACAAACTAAGCCGAGTGGGTTTTGCGTGGGTGGCACTCGGCAAACATTTTACCGAGTGTTTTATGAGCAAACGTTCGGTTTCCTGTTGTGATGGTTGCGTTCCAGGTGTATGAGTCGACTATGGGGGTGTCGCGTACGTCCAAGTTGCCAATCAGTACTACTATGTCCGATCAAGTTTTGGTTTTGGTGTGTTTGTTGCAAGTGGTTGATCGAGTCGTTCGTGGTTGGGTGTTTGGACACCGTTCGAGCGGAGATCATGGTGCGTAGGCCGTGTCATGGAGGTGGAGCTCCGTCGTGTGTCGTACTGCCGTTAAATACGTACTCCCTCTGTTCTCCAAATGATGTCATTTAGAATAGCATGATTAGTTCAAATTAGAATTAGTCAGACTGTCCCAAACAACATCGACATCAATTAGAGAATGGAAACACTACATCATGTAATCCTCCATATCCAATTGCCAGGTCCAAATAAATAATATAGCCAAGATATAGGCGATTTCATCTGTATGGCGTTCATTGTTGTTCATTAGCTACCTCTCATTGTTCATTGCTGACACTGAACATCCATCGAAACTGTCAATGCCTCAATTTTCGCCTCTCGAATGGATGTGGACCGAAACCAAAATTCCCGAAAAGAAAGATGGGCCGCGGCCCACCTGGCAACAACCGTCACAGGAACGGCTACCCACGACCACACAACACAACATTCAATGCGGAGGTTAAGCACAATCATGTAATTAGGAATAAACGTTACCAGTATTACAACATCATTAACTGTAATAATCATAGGAGGGCAGCCCCCTCCTACAAATATGCAACCCGTCCAACAGAACGGGGCATCGGACCAACGCTAGAAACATAGAATACACACACACACTCATACTTGACGTAAGGTTGTTATCCTCCAGAAGGCTCAAACCAGTCTAACTCTCTTGTGTTTTGTTTCCTTGTCGTGATTAGATTCACACCATTTGCGCTCTCGACCCTAAGCACAATATCCTTGTCCAGATCCCAACCCGCAAGTCATGCGATTCGACGTCTCAAAGCAGATCATTCCAGATAATGGCACACAGTTCAAAGGAAGCAAATTTCAACAGAGTTGTGCTTGTTGCCAAACACTTGAAACACAGATCAACTTTGTAAATTGTACGTGTAACATGTAAAGTTAGAAGTTCAATAAAGTTCAATGTTTCTCTTCAGAAATGTTTTTTTCATCGTACAAAGAAGCTTTAACCGTCCCGAATGGTTCAATAGAGCATTTATATTCTTGATTCGGACTCGAACGGTTCAATAAGATACGATCCTGAACGGAACCTGTGGCCCTTCAGGAGTGATTTACTCAAACAGCTTCTCAGCATAGCTACGAGCCTAATCACACCAACCCACCGCAGGCACAACTTTCCTACCTTTGGGGTATGCCGAGCTTAATACAGATGTCTTCTACAAGGTTGAAACGCTTAACATACCTACCTAGTACGAATGAGTTCTATCTAAGTTTCTTTCTACACGCATGCAATACATAGCGTACAGAAAGCAAGGGGCTCCATATCATATACACAATCAGATGGATCAGTCAATAAATGATTCATTATAAAGCAAGAAGCCCTATATCATCGGCGATAGGTGATAGCTAGAAGCTAGACACCCTTAACAGATGGTACATCATCAAGATGAAATGAAAAAGTTCAAGTTGTCGATCAAGGACCAAGCTAGATCCGAAACTTCATGGACTAATTCTTCGCAATCTGCATCAGAAGGACAATGGAACCCCTTATGGATCACTGAGGTGTTCATATCCGATAGTGACTCTTTAACAGAGCCAGCATGTGTGCAGCACCAGTAACGACACAGTCAAGAAGCGCATCTTTAAGCCTACAAGACACAGCCTTGACTTCAATAACTTCCGTTCGCAGAATGTTTGACTGTGCAGTCACGTCCTGCACCTTTATCTGAGCTTCATCAGCTTCTTTGGCCAAGCCTGCAGAAAAGTACTATTTCAGTCATCATTGCTCAGAGCACTAAAGGAATCCGAAAAGGTCAACACTTACTAGAAGCTATTTCTTTGGATTTCTTCTGCTCGTTCTCTTTCTTAGCAAGAAGAATTTCCAATGACTGGGTCATCCTAGTGACAACAGCCTTAACCTGAGCTTCAGCCGAAATGTGCAAAGCATACATCTTCCCTCAGCATAACTAAAGAGTTTATAGCGTGTTCTTCTAAGCCCTTTACTGAGGACAAGATGCTCTTGAAGGCCGTTTGATCGTACCTGGTCAGCTACAGTTTTCCCATCCATCTTGATTTGATTTTCAATTCTCGATGAGATTGGGTTAACCCATGTCACTAAGGTCCTGCAACGCAAAGAACTATTAGCTACGGCCGGGATCATGACTAATTGACAGGTTCTGTACCTCAAAGTGGACAGTTTGATCTGATAGCGATGAGGCTCGGTGCAGTTTTTCTTCGAGGTGCTACCAAAACCAACTCAGAATTTGCAAGAAGATCTGTCATGTTTCACACCAACGCATATATGGAAGCAGTCCTCCAGAGCTCAAAGGGTTACCTCATTGTTGTTGCCAAAGCGATACCGTTTGGTAATCATGAATTGACGGGTCATTGGACGTGAGGCACCAGGTGAAGCAGAAGAGAATGGTTCTGGAACTTATCTGAGTCTTCAAATGCTTCCTACTTAAAGAAGCTAGTTAAATTCGATTCAAGTTGCAAGGACAATATTCGAAGCAAGTTTACCTTAGGGGGAAGGTTTGAGAAATCATATGGTGCCGGCAAGCCTTCAGGTTTTTCTACAATCTTGCTGCCCAAAATTTCATAAAGCCTCTTAGCCAACTCTTCTTCAAAAACCTCTGTAACCAGATCATGTCAATACAAATGAGTCAAGGAAAGTTTGGGTTGATCATATACCAGAAGTTACCTTCAGAAGAAGTCCGGTCTCTGTCATTGAACCAGGAGTATTCAAAGGCCCAAAATTGCCTTTTTGCCAAAGGAGTAAGGCGTCGTCTACAGAACTCCTCGACAATTATCTCTGCTCGGAGTCCCTTCTGACTCAATGCAGACACCGCTTTCACCAGCTTTTGAAGGCGAGGTGTCATTTCAGGAGGAGACTTTAGATCTTCCCCGATCTCAGGAATGGAATCAACCAACCAGAGGCAAGGATATCCGCAAGATGGCACGAAAAACAATTTACTGTCATACGTCTTCCAGCTCTGGATGATTTTCACAGGGATGTATGCCTTCAGGTCCCTCAGATTGAACCCAATGGAATGTGCCATCATTTGCCTAGACTACCTGCAGATCACATGGAAATATCTCCAAAGGTCTAGATCTAGCATGCTCTCGAGCCAGCACTCACACAGCATGACAAAAACGCTCAGCGAAGCCATGGCATTACGCTTTAGATGGATAATACCAATTTAGTAGAATTGGCAGATAGATTCTAAGAAGGAAGGTGGTGGAAGGCAGAAACCATAGAGGAAATGGGCCTCAAAGACAATCATTTCAGAAGGCTTGGGAGTAGGAATTTTCTTAACCTTTAGAATCTGGAAAAACAGAGACGCAGGAAGGATGCGTCGCACCATCAAGGTATTCAACCGTTTACCAGTGGTTGAACATTTCTTCCAATACCCTTTCGTAGCATCAGCGACTGCATACCCAACTTTCTCCAAGCCTATAAACTTATTAAGCTCTTGAGAGTCAAAAGTATTTGTCAAGGGTTAAGAAGTCATGGAAGATGTGGAATTAACAAAGGGCTGGCCTGGAGAAATCATCCCGGTTCTACCTGCTAAAATATATGAAGGTCGATGATTCCTTTCCCAAATTGTTTGATCCTTCACCACCAGAGAAAATTGGAAGGAGTTTCTATATTCATCAACAAGGCAAGTAGCCAGCTATCATTTCCTTATTTACTTTTTTTGTAAGCCAAGATTTGAATCGGTAAGCTTCTCAAGGAAAGAAACCTAAAGCCTGAAAGGCCATTAGTCCGATCAAGGAAACCAAAATGCCCAAAGTGCTCAATGCACACAAGGGGCTCTGTTCCGCATCCAAAACGTCCAAATTGCTCAACGTACACAAGGGACTCATTAAATAAAGACTATAAGGCCCGAAGTGCTCGCCGCACTCAAGCGGATCGGTTATACATTTTCAAAATGGCCGAAATGCTCAACGCACGACAAGGGCTCAACTGAGCATGTTTGAAATGCCCGAAGTGCCCAATGCACAACAGGCTCAACCGCACATGCTTGGAACGCCCGTAGTGCTCCCGTACGCAAGGGATGCCTTCATAACAGTGGAAAGATATCCTGAAGCTCAAGAACACCTGAAGGGACCAAATCCCAAAGGGATTAACAATGAGTGGAACTGGTCTAACATCTGCTATTCCCAGCACATAAAGGAAAAATTGACCCAAATATTTCCATATCCGATGATAATTGGTTCACGCCATCAAGTTACAGAAGGCATTCAAATACAAGAACACTGAATATTTTGGATTGAAGGAAGCTTTACAAGTAGCAAACAAGACATATTACAAATGTCACTACTAGATCTGTCCTGCTGACATAAAATCTACAATTAAAAATAAAGAGACCTAAATACATTTAGGCTACGGGAAGGCGGAGCCATCGTCTCCTCCTCTGTCGCCACCGGTGGCGGCCTCCCTCTGGTCGTAAGAGTTAGGCGAGGAATCTGAGGGATCAGCGTTTTCCTGGCCATCTGCATCCTCATCCTCATCATCCAAGGTGGCCATCAAAGAATGATGTCCTGGCTGGGAGAGCTCTGGGATTTGCTCCCCGACCACCCGGTCCTCCTCGTCACCTTCAGAGTCACTCAAGACTACCACATCTTCGGGGCTGGTACCATTCGGAAACCATAATTCAACTCAACAGGAAGACGCTGAACAAATTCAGCATCTCTTGAAGCGTCAGGATCTACTTCAAGATCCCCGATGTCGTGGTCTTCGTCGTCCATTAGTTCAGGAAACCCCCAGGAGGAACTCCATAGATCTTTTCTATGGTGGGCAGCCTTGGAGAAGGACCGCGAACCACCGGCTCGGTCAGCGTGGTAGGGTCTGAGGGCGCTTGGGCCCCAAATGAAGAAGAACCCTTACAGTACTCTTGATGTGTGGTCGAGGCCTCTTTGCATAGCGCTTCTTGCTCATGCCTGTGCTTGGGTGGTTGCTGCTAAGGAGTTCGAAATCTACCGAGAAAGTGAAGTGATAATCAAAGAAGAGACCCCCTTATTTATAGGTGAGGAGCAATCTTTCGAGACTCCAAGAGTCACCAAATCTTTACTCCCTAGCAGTGGGAAAGCGCACTGCACAGGTTACTAGCTATGACCGCCTAGAAGCGGGAGTCAAGGCGGCAGAAGTAAAGATGAAAATTGAATCCTCCGTCAAGTCTTGTAATATGAACAACTCTCCAAACCCGCAGCAGCGATGGACAGAGCGAAGGTACAGTTTGATCTTATCCACTCCACCCGAACTCAAGGAACCCGAAGAGAAGGCATCGGCACAGCCACGGGCTCGGAGACGTGTTCAAGGGCTTATTTCAGTACCTCAATTTTCGCCTTCCAAACAGATCGATGTGGGCTGAAACCAGAATTCTCGAAGAGAAGATGGGTCGTGGCCCACCTGGCAACAACGCCACAAGAACGGCTACCCACTAACACACGATGCAAAATTCAATGCGGAGGTTAAGAGCTCGGCGGTTACTGTCTGTAAAGGAGCCACTGCACCCAACGGGTACGATCATGTAATTAAAAATAGACGTTATCAGTATTACAGCGTCATTAACTGTAATAATCAGGGCAGCTCCTCTTACAAATATGTAACCCATCCAACAAGACAGGGCATCGGACCAATACCATAAATACAAAATGCACACACTTATACTGGACGTAGGGTTGTTATTCTCCAGGAAGGCCAAACCAGTCTAACTCTCTCATGTCTTATTCCCTTGTCGTGATTTGATTCACGTCATTCACGCTCTTGATCCTAATCACAATATCTGTCGATCCTGACCCGCAAGTCGAGCGTGACAGAAACATTAGAGAGTTCCACTGCCAGCCTCGTCTTTTCTGCAAGATCATTGCTTCTAATTAGTCTGCCACATGCTCTAGATTCAGGAGCAAGATTTGACAAAGACTCAAGACGGATAAGGTATCGAGGGCGAGGGTACGTGGTTCGCTGTACCCTTTGACATTGATGTGGAACGCGATATTAAAACAGGGCAAACAGAAGATTCAAATTTTGAAATTTGTACGAGTACTTTTCCCGGTCAGTGGAGTTGCCTGTCGCGTTTCCAAATTGGCCATCACGTTCGGTCCGGTTTCTAACGTATGGTATGTTTTGCCACACTTTCTTTTTCCATTTGTTGACGAAGTCCTTGCATTTCTCGCTATTAATACATGCATGAAGTATTGGAGTACAAAGATCTCTAACCAGAACAGAAGAGCTTATCCCCCTGTAAAAGCACATCACCTTTGCATCCTGAAGAAGAAGACGGGGGCCATGGCCGGTCAGAGCTCATGGGCAGGCTGTTCCTCTCTTCACTCCATCTTGACCTCTTTGCCGTGGATTGACTGCTCGTACCATCCCGGCCGCAAGCTGACAATCCTAACAGGACGGACACCGATGACTCGTGGCCAGCGGTTCTACCGCTGTATGAAAGATGTGCAGGTAGGTTTTGTGTTTCTTACTCTAATCTAGATGCTTTTTTTCCACCGTTTTTAAATTGTTGTTTTAACATCACATTGATCATCTATTTTATTTAAAATATTACTACATCTGATTTTAAAATATTGACACCGTTGACTTCTTACATTAACTTTAATCATCCGTCTTATTAAAAAAATATTCAAATATGTAAAATTAATGGTTGTCTTTCAAATATCGCTAATGATAAAGTAAATTACAATAAAATATATTATATTTACCATATTTTTTCAAATAAGGCGAATGATCAAAGTTTATGCTAGAAGTCAATAATGTCTATATTTTAAAACATGAGAGAGTATATAATATTTATCATACTTTTTAAATAATATGAATTGCAAAATTTAGATGACATTAAAAGTAAATGGTGATAGTAATTTAAGAACATAGGGGCAGTTTTTGTTCGGTTCTTCGCGTGCTTGTGTTTCTCTATCTCAGCTGGATTTTAAGGAGATGGGCTTTGTTTTGCAGACCCCAACAACGTGTGATTTTTTCTTGTGGGAAGATGAGTACCTCAAGTACCTGATAGACAATGGAATTCTTGATAACCTTGACGACGTTGCACCCTTCCGCACTAGCCAAGTATTGTTGGCCTTTGCGGAGACGAATGAAAGGGTTCGTAGGTTGCAGTATGCTGTCGAAGACCTCAGAGCTGAGATACCTGCGATGAAGCATGGAGGTCAGACTCAGACTGCTGCTGGATATGTCAGAATAGGAAACACTGCAGCGCAAGGCAGCACTTTTCATGTGGCACTGGCAACCATTATACTACTAGTGATAATAGTAGTTATTACATTGTCTATGATACAATTTTGAGATCGATGTAAGCTTGTACTACCTATGTCCTAGAATAATTTTTACGTTTAGGTTTAGTCAAATAATATATCTTCGATTAATGATTTGTATAAATTTATAATCAACTTTAATAATATAAAAATATTATGAAAATATTTTATATGATTAATTTATAAGTATAAATCTCATGTTGTTAAAGTTAATCGAATTTCCTGTAGAACCCTGTTGCGGTTGTGAAGAGAAAAAGATTACCTTCTAGTAATAGGACCAGGGCATTGTCTCGAGAGGTTGGTGCTGCAGTCAGCAAGACTTTATTACTCTTTACAACTCCTCAAAATGTGGCTGAATTCACTAGTACAAATCACTTATCCATGACGAATGAAAATCATCATTGAAGACGCACTATTTGTTATAAAAAAAACTTCTGATGAAAAGTCTTTGGTCAAAGAAGCCGCGCCACATTTCTACCATTGACGAAAACCTGATTTCTCCACAGGAGCAATTTTCCATGATGAAAAGTCCGTCCATCATAGAACTGATTTTTATTTATGACAGCTAAGCTTTGACATATAATTCCTCTATGCCATATCAATGGTTGATGTGTCAGACGACATGGCTATCTATGTGGCACGTGGTTGTAAGGTATGGCAATAGGATGTGGAGCTGACATGGCATGAGACATGTGATGCCTCCGAAAGCAACCATGGGTATCTATGGATCACCCTTTGGAATGTAGGAATTTTACAGGAATCATATAGGAATTTCACAGAAACACATAAAAATGGGAAAATTTTCCATATTCCAAAGGGGGGCTTACTAACATGTCTTTTCCTAATACGACCAAATACTGAATATTGGTTGGTTGGCATATTCTATGTTATCGTTCCTAGATCTAGAAAATAATCAGTTGTCTGGCTCAGTACCATTGGCACTTGGCAATATCCCTACTCTAAACTTGCTTAAGCTAAAAAAAAAAACAATCTGCAGGGGAATCTTGACTTTTTGTCCTCACTTTCAAATTGTCGACCGCTCCAGTTTCTTACTAGGGCTTATAATTCTTTAACCGGGGGGCTCCCTGACCATGTTGGAAACCTCTCCACACAATTACGCTGGTTTTATGCAGGTCACAATATTCTTACAGGAGAGCTTCCATCGACACTCTCAAACTTAAGCAGTCCTGACACGATTTGTCTTTCCAACAACCTACTAACAGTGGTGATCCCTGAATCAGTTACACAGATGCATAAGCTCTCATACCTTTGCTGTCGATAACAACGAATTGTCACGCCTCATACCCATACAAATTGGTATGGTCAAGAGCCTGCAAAAAATTTATCTCTACGGAAACAGATTGTATGGCTCTATACATGACAGCATTGGCAATCTGAGTAGCCTAGAGTACATATCCTTTTACGATAACAAGTTAAATTCCACAATACCAGCAAGTTTGTTCCCTCACTGGTCCTCTGCCAGCTGATGTTAGTGGGCTAAAACAAGTTACTGGAATCGACATCTCTTGTAATTGTTTCAGCGGAAGGATCCCACAATCATTTGGACGGCTTAGTATGCTTACTTACCTAAATCTATCAAACAACTCATTTGAAGATTCGATCCCAGACTCACTTCATGAGCTGGCTAGCTTAGAATATTTGGACCTGTCCTCCAACAATCTCTCTGGCGCCATTCCCAGGTTCCTTGCCAATGACATGAGAACCTTGAATCTCTCCTTCAATAGGCTAGAAGGTAAGATACCAGAGGGAGGTGTGTTCTTAAACATCACATTGCCATCACTGACTGGTAGTGCTGGTCTATGTGGTGCTCCGCATCTAGGATTTCCACCATGCATTGAGAAGTCTGGCTCCTCAAATCATAGATATTTTCTAAAATTTGTTCTTCCCGCTGCACCACAGCAATCATTTCCATTGTTTTTTGTGTTTACCAAACAATCAGAAAGAAACAAAAGAAAAAGGGAGTTGACACTTCTGCCATTGACCCGCCTAATGCCAGGAGCCATATGATAGTCCCTTACCATGAACTTGTTTGTGCCACTGATAATTTTGGTGAAAACAATCTTTTGGGGGCTGGGAACTTTGGCAAAGTTTTTAAGGGAAAACTGAGCTCTGGCTTAGTGGTTGCTATAGAAGTCCTAGAAATACAGAAGGAACAGGCCATTGAAACCTTTGATGCCGAGTGTCGTGTGCTTCAAATAGCTCGACAACGAAATTTGATAAAGATACTAGACACCTGCTCCAACACGGATTTCAGAGCACTGGTACTTCCATACATGGCCAATGGCAGCTTAGAGATTCTGCTACACTCTAAAGGTAGAAGCCATTTGGGGTTCTTGAAGAGACTGGATATCATGCTAGATGTGTCAATGGCAATGGAATATCTGCACCATGAGCATTACGAGGTTGTCTTGCACTGTGACTTGAAGCCCAGCAATGTACTCTTTGATGAGGACATGACGGTGCATGTCTCCGACTTCGGCATTGCAAAATTGCTATTGGGCGATAGCAACTCCATTACCACCGTAAACATGCCTGGAACACTTGGATACATGGCACCGGGTACGAGTAATTTGTACTCTTGCAAGAGCTAAACAATATCATTGACTATCATGCTTAATTATTTTTTCCTCTAAATTTTAATAAGCAGAGTGCAGATATTTTGGAAAGGTATCACGCAAGAGCGACATATTTAGCTACGGAATCACGCTCCTTGAAGTCTTTACTAGAAGGCGGCCCACAGATCCTATGTTTGACGGGGGAATGACCATTCGGCAGTGGCTTCATCAGGTGTTTCTGAAGGAGCTTATCTAGATGATCAGATATAGCAAGAAGCAGCTGCTTCGATGTTCAATATGAATGACTTCCTTATTTGAGCTGGGTTTACTCTGCTCAAGTGACTCGCCTGGCAAAAGAATGTCAATGAGAGGTGTGGTGGTCGCACTGAAAAAGATCAAAAATAATTATACTAAATCTTCAATGCCGCATGCTTCCCAGTGATCTATTCGTACCATGTAGACTGTGTTCTTCTCGTTTCTCAGTTAAAGAACGGCTTCAGCCATGATCCAGTTGTACAAACTTTTAGACCTTTGTCACATCCCAAAAATCAAACCAAAAAAAAATGAGGAGTTTTCAGAATTTTATTTTTTTTGTGAATTTAGTTTTTAGGCCCTTTTTAAAATTTTTCCAAACTTGAAACTAAAACTAGAAATGATATAGCAAAGGGAAATTTTCAAAACTTAAAATTAGAACTTGTCAAGTGTTTGATTTTTTGGTTTTCTTGTTTTCCATTTTGGAGTTTAATTGCTTGATTTTGTGGAGTTTGGAAATCCTTTAACCTTAGCAAATTGGAGAAATTGGGAGAAATTTGAATTTTCCCTCGTGGGCTCAAACCTCCACTGGGCCAGCCTGCCTCTGCTTCTCCTAGCCCAGCCCACGCGCGCCCCTCCCCTGTTTCTCTTCCTCCTCCGGCGCCCCACTCAGCAGAACACTGGCGCCACCTGTACGGCGCCGCTCCGGCCACGCTGTGGGCACCGCTGCCGTCGGACGGTGTCGTCGTTAAGCCGCCGTCATGCCTCAACGGAAAACCGCCGCGCCCACGGAGTCTCGCGACCAGTTTTGGCCAGGTGGACGCGCGCCGGCGCTCTCCGCTGGAATGCCGACAGACCGCCTTGCCGCCGCGACCGGCTCCGTCCCAACGGCTGCAGTAATGCCTCAAGCACTCGCCGTTCCGACCGACGGCCGTTAAGGCTGCAAATGCCGCTCCCCTTGTCAAATCACGCACTTAGTGCCAAGTTCTCGGTGTTTGCCACCGGCCAGAGGAGTTGGGCGCCGTGGCGCGAGCAGGCCGCACCCAGAGCGCCCCAGCCCACTCGGCACCCCCCTTAGCACGCCACAAAGCAAGCCGGCTGCTCTCCCTTTTGCGCCAGCTGGCCGACACATAGTCAGAGCGCGAGCCCGTCTTAACGTCGCCATGCCACGCCGGTCGGGGCTCTCCGCCCGATTTGCCAGCTATAAAAGACAATTCTCACTACAGCCGCACACTCTTCGCGCCCCCGTTCACCTCAGGTCCCTCCCTCTCACTAGTTATGCACCCAATTTTCTGTTTTTCACCTTGTCGTCCCCGTCACCGGCCGCCACACGCCACCAGCAATCCCCCCAAATCTGGCGGCCATTGGCCCTTTCCGCCCCTCCTGAAGCACCCCCACACCGAAGAACAGCCTACCAACCTCACCATACCGCCGGTGCACGGTCATTTTTAGCCCTCCGAGAAAGCCACCGCCAGCCCTCTCCCGGCTCACGACGCCGGCCGCCGTGACGCCACCTAGGGGGAAACCGAGCACGTCACGAGGTTCCTGGAACCCGTGTGCAGCTCCACACCCGGGGAGGGATCCTCTTACGGAGGCCCTCGCTCCCTTTGCTGGCGCCCTCACCTACGCGCCCATGGCGTC
>BCLG01000337.1:91033-126949 GCA_001602295.1 Zoysia matrella | reverse complement strand
CCCCCCCCCCCCCCAGCGCCGGTCTGGCCTCCTCCTTGTCCTCTCTCGCCAGCTGGCCGCACCAAAGCGGCGCGTTGGTCCAATTCCTCCCCCGCCTCAGTTTCCCACATCTCTCCCACTCCTTCACCTTCCTACCTCGATGTTCTGTGGTCTTCGCCGCCGGAAGCCGTGCACGGCTTGTCGGTTGCGCCGGTTGTTGTGGGCACCGTCTACGCCCCAGGATCTTGCTTCGTTCTGAAGATCGTGTTCCGGAGAAGACCCGGTGTTTTTCTTGCGGGTGGCCCGGCCACCGCTCCTACGATTGTCTTCATCGACGGCCGTCCGAGAAGTCGGCTCCGCACCCTGCGCGTGTTGGTTTGGCGTCGGATTTCTCCGTTGCCCGCAATGGAGCTCCATTCTGGCAATGTTCCTTCCCCCATGAAGTCACTGCCGGCAAGCGATGGCAACCAGGGCTGTTGTCATAGACGTCCTCGTCGACGTGACCACCGTCCGTAGATGGCTGGGCATGCGGGACTGTCCCCATCTCCACCACCTCAGCCCCCTTCACCGGAGCCCCGTTCTTCTGACGTGATGCCCCCCAGACGGCACCGCGCTGTCATCCCTGCGAATCCTCTGCGTCCTTGACCGCTCAGACAGTTTTGTGCGGGCGGAGATCGGTCTTCGTCGAGCCCTCATCGTCTCGGTGGCCGCTGATGATCCTGCGTTGATGGTGGAGTCCTTGGCAGCGGAGATCGCCATGCACTTTGATTGCGAGGCAAGCACGTTGGTCTTCTGCTGCCTCTCCCCGGGCGTCTACTTGTTGTTCCCACCGGATGAGGCGGTCGCTGAGCGGGTTTACAACGGGGGGCGGCCTCTTCGGGCCTCCTCCTTCCTAGCTCATTTCCGGTGTTGGTCCAGGCAAGCGTTCTCCACTAGCGCTGCCCTGCCTTTCCTCGTCAACGTCGAGCTCCGCGGCATCCCGGCTCGCACCTGAGACCTCAGCACTGCCGTCCAAATCCTCAACAAATTTTGCTGGGTCAGTGATCCTTCCCCGGACACCATGTCTCGCCGCGATGTGTTCCGGTTGACGGCGTGGTTGACGGCGTGGTGCCTCCGGCCATACCTGATTCCAAGTGAGGGAGAGCTTCTCATCTTGGAGCCACAGCCAAGCGGAGAGGAGTGGCCACCAGAGATGCGTGCCCTTTCCTACCCCATCTGTATCCAAGTCTACTTGGCGGAGCTCCCTTGGCCTGATGACGGGCTTCAGCCATCTCCACGGCCGCCGGGTCTTGGAGGCGATGGGAGCAGCGGTCGGCGCCGTCGTCGTCCACGCTCGCCGCATGGCTCCTCTGCGTGACCGGCGGTGGCCACGGTGGGGGCCCGTGAGTCTCGGTGCATGCACGGCTGGGCGGTGCGCCATCCAGCTTCCAATACGTGGCGACCCAAGAATTGCCGGACGTGAGTGGTGTCGCCTGGGAGCTCCCCCTCGGCATTCAAGCGGCAGCTGGCGAGTTGCCTCCCAGCATTCATGCTGCGGCGGCTAGTGCTCCGGCCCCAGCACTCGAGGCGCCTTCCGTCAAAGACAGGATGGGTTTCGAAGCAGCTCCAGCCTTAACTCCGGGGACTTCGGCATGCGACTGCTTCCGCGTCGTCTCGCTCGATGAGGATCCTAGCCGGAACGTTGATTCTGTCCCCTTGTTTCCCGCCCCTTGTCTTGCGGCGCCAGTAGAAGGGGTTGATCCATTCCCTGCTGGGTCAGGTTTGGCGGCACAAATTTCTTCTTTGCCTGGGCCCAGGAACTTTTGTTCCATGACAGTATACAACGCATCTGTGGGCCTGATTTGAGGGCCTTCGGGGACAGCCGCTTTGGGCGCGCCCAGGAGATCGCGGTCGGTTCGGGCAGGTGTATTCCCGGCGCCATTTGAACGCTTCTCCTCTGCCTAATCCCGTACTCCCTGTTCCTACGAGGGCAGCTTTTCTCTTTGTGGATCATCTGAAGAAAGCAGTTGACTGCATTCTACCTCTCCCACCTCTGCAGCGTGGGAAAGTCAAGGCCCCTTCAGCATGCTTACCTCCACGGCGCAGCAGAAGAGTGGCGGAAGCTGCTCCGTGTTCACCGGGGCCGATTCTCACTGATGCACAACTGCGAGTGATCAAAAGCCTGGGCCTTGCTGCTTCTGTTGAAAAGAATGATAAGCAAGCGCAGAACGCTTCTGGGAAGCTCTTCACCCAGCCATTGTCAGCCCAACACATTGCCGCCCTTGCAGCCCTCGTTGGTTGGACGTCTGACTTCGGCGGCTGGGTCGCTGCAGGTGTCACTGCAGATGACCAGCTGATCGCAGCCGGCTGAGTTTTGGCCGTGGTCGTTCTCATCTTTTCTTTCCCAATGGATCCTAGCTCTATACTTGTCTGAAATGCTCGGGGCCTCAACGGGCAGAGTCGTCGAAATTCTGTGCGAGATGTTATCCTTTCTGCCAACACAGATTTAGTTTGCATTCAAGAAACACTACCGAAAACCGAATGTTTGCCGAGTGCTAAGTGGTTTGCTGAGTGTAATCTTTCGGGCACTCGGCAAACAACTTTTTGCCGAGAGCTACGCCAAAAACACTCGGCAAAATAAAAGCACTCGGCAAACTTTTTTGTTTGCCCAGTGTTTTGTTGGTTACACTCGGCAAACAAGGTATTTGCCGAGTGTTTTTGGTTTTGTACTCGGCAACTTGCATGTTTGCCGAGTGTTTTTTTTACTGTTCTGCCGAATGTTTTTTGTTTTACACTCAGCAAACATGAAACACCCGATTTTTCAAAGCATATTTGGAGCAGCAAATTAATTCAAATGAAAAAGTATTTAACTACAAAGTTGTATAACTTTTCAAGATCTACAACTTTTATTTTGACCATTTCTTCATTCGACAAAGCGATAGTAACGTTGTTCGCAAAATCTACATCTCTCATATAGTTTCATGAAACTATAAGAAAGATATATAAGATTTATGAACAATTTTACTACCACTATGTCGGATGAACAAATGAACAAAATAAAAGTTGTAGATCTTGAAAAGTTATACAACTTTGTAGTTAAATACTTTTTCATTTGAATTAATTTGCTACTCCAAATATGCTTTGAAAAATCGAGTATTTCATGTTTACCGAGTGTAAAACAAAAAACACACGCAAATACCTGTTTTGTCGAGTGCAAAGAAAAAACACTCAGCAAACATACAAGTTCAAAATTTGAAATTTTCAAACGACCTCAGACGGAGAAACAATCAAAATAAAAGTTGTAGATCTCAAAAAATTAGGAAACTTTGTAGTTGACAACTTTTTGATTTGAAATCATCTTGTTATCGTAAACTACGTTTGAATTTTTTTTATTTGAAATTCAAATTTTGTAAACGACCTCAGACGGAGAAACTACCAAAATGAAAGTTGTAGATCTCGAAAAGTTATGAAAGTTTGTAGTTGATGACTTTTTGATTTGAATTCGTTTAGAGTCTCAAACAAGCAATTTACACTCAGTTTAGTATAATATGTGTGGAACTAAAATAGAATCTAAACGCAAGTGACCGTGTGTTGCAGTGGTTAAAGGCGGTTCGCTCGCGAGGGACATGTCGCAGGTTCGAATCTGGCTGGCCGCGATCGGTTGATTTGCAAAAAATGTCGCGATCGGCTAGTTCGAAAAATGTGAGGCCTCTCCCTATTAAAAAAAAAATTTTGTTTTTTTTTTCGGGCTTTTTCCGTTTTAAATTTTGCCTAGTGTTATGACACTCGGCAAAGGGTTTGCCGAGTGCACGACAAAAAACACTCGGCAAACAGCTGTTTGCCGTCACAAACTAAGCCGAGTGAGCTTTGCCGTGGGTGGCACTCGGCAAATGCTCGGTTTCTGGTAGTGAAACAAAAATCATTGTTTAAGCCAGCGCCTCTTTCTTTCAGTTTTTGGCTCCAACTATGATCAGCATGCTGTTCTGCCAGCTGATGGTACGTGTGGTGGGATCCTCATTGCTTGGAAGTCCTCGGTCTGTCATGTTATCGCTACCCGGGTCAACGCCTATAAGAGAAGATTAAGCTCACATTCTCTGATATTCATTAGCCAGGGATTACATTTATACACAACCATCATGTCCATGTCTCAAGACTGGTTTATAGAAACAAATACCAGGGAGATAAGGATGGAAGGAGCACAACAGAGAATGAGGCAACTAATCTAATCCATGCGGCAACTGATCGCGCGTATATTGCAGCTGATCGGCGTGCTCATCAGGAGATTGCCGCTACTGGATATGCACGGCAACAGTGCCATGCAGGGCATGTACGTGTGCCAGGATGTAAACACAATATTTGTCTAACACCCCCCCCCCCGCAGTCAGAACGGTAGACGGACAAACATTCAGACTGGAACGAAACTCTGTGAAAAACTGAAGTAGGGAGCCCTTTGATGAAGATGTCGGCGTACTGTGATGTCGTTGGAACATGAAGGACGCGGACTTCACCGATAGCAACTCATTCTCGTACAAAATGAAGATCGATCTCTACATGTTTTGTACGCTAGTGTTGAACTAGATTTCCGGAGAGGTACACGGCACTGATGTTGTCACAGTAAACAATTGTGGCCCGTTGTAAAGGACACTGCAACTCCAAAAGCAGTTGGCGCAACCAAGTGGCTTCGGCAACACCGTTGGCCATGGCTCTATACTCCGCTTCAGCACTAGACCGTGAAACAGTGGTTTGGCGCTTGGAGGACGAAGAGATGAGGTTGTCACCTAAGAAAACAGCATAGCCGGAGGTGGAGCGGCGAGTGTTTGGACAACTCGCCTAATCTGCATCAGTATATACTGTCAAGATATCCTGTGAGGTCCGAAGAAGAAGAAGGCCACGATCAAGTGTTCCTTGAACATATCTCAAGATACGCTTCACCAGAGCAAAGTGAGGCTCCCTGGGGTCATGCATATGAAGACACACCTGATTAACGGCGTATGCAATGTCCGGCCTAGTGAAGGTGAGATACTGTAGTGTGCCAGCGAGACTTCGATAATGAGTCGGATCTTCAACGGGTGGCCTAGTGCTAGAGACTTTGGCATGTGTGTCGACAGGAGTGGAACAAGGCTTAGAGTCTATCATGCCTGCTTGCTCAAGAATCTCCAAAGCATACTGTCGCTGTGACAAAAACATAGCACCATTCTTGTGAGTGACTGAAATACCCAAAAAATGATGAAGGGGCCCAAGGTCCTTCATAGCAAACTCATTCTATAATGCTGTGATGATATGACGCCGAAGGTCATCAGAAGAGGCTGTAAACACAATGTCGTCAACATATAACAGAAGATATGCCATATCATGCCCCCGTTGAAGAATGAACAGGCTGGTGTCAGTCTTGGCCTCCACAAAACCAAGAGATGAGAGATGAGATGCAAACCGAGTGTACCAAGCACGTGACGCCTGTTTCAGACCATAGAGAGACTTATTTAGCCGACAAACAAAATCTGGATGGGTAGGATCAGCAAAACCTGATGGCTGGATGCAGTAGACTGTCTCAGAGAGAGTGCCATGGAGGAAAGCATTTTTCACATCCAACTGATGAACAGGCCAGTTCTTGGAGAGAGCCAGAGTCAGAAGTGCGGACAGTGGCGGGTTTGACAACTGGGCTAAAAGTTTCCTCATAATCAATGCCAGGCCGTTGAGTGAAACCACGAAGAACCCATCGAGCCTTATAACAATCAAGAGAGCCGTCAGGGTTGAGCTTGTGACGATAGACCCATTTTCCTGTAACAACATTAACACCAACAGGTTTTGGAACTAGATCCCATGTGTGATTAAACTAGAGAGCATCAAACTCTTCTTGCATTGCGTTGCTTGGGTCGGCCAGAGCACTGCGAAAACTCTTCGGGAGCGGAGAGAGAGCTGAGACTTGGAGATTCAACCGTTGTGCTGCTATTTGGAGGCCCCGTTTGCCGCGTGTGACCATGATGTGGTCATTCGCAATAGGAGGGGCCTGAAGCACAGGAACCGAGCCGACCCTGCTAGCAACAACCTGCGGCTGGTGGCCGGTAGGTGCAGCAGGATCAGCATGGCCAGTAGGTGACATGGTGGCAGAAGTTCCTGAGTTGAAGTCGTGGCCTGGTGGTGACATAGGAGCATCGGCAGGCGAGCCTGCGGATGTAACTGGACCAGGAGGCACCGGGCCAGCATTAAAAATGTCTGGCAAGGCCGTCGAAGTGGTCGACGGAGCACTGGGGGCAGCAACAGCGCGCTGCATAAGAGGACGCCGACTGATGGGCTGCACAGCACAATCATCATCTGCTAGAAAATCATAATCAGAGTGAGACGGCAGTGCCGCCATGTTAGCAAATGGAAACATGGACTCATCAAAAACCACATGTCAGGATATGATAATCTGATTAGTTGACAAATCCAAATACCGATAACCTTTGTGTTCCGAAGGGTAGCCTAAAAAGACACACATGGTGGATCGAGGGGCGAGTTTGTGCAGGGCTGTGGCTGAAAGGTTTGGGTAGCATAGGCATCCAAAAACTCTAATGTGAGAGTAGCTGGGGTGAGTGCCGTAAAGAGCGAAGTGGGGTGTGTGAAAGTGAAGAGTTTTTGTTGGGTGGAGGTTAAGAAGATAAGTAGACGTGTGGAGAACCTCAACCCAATAGGAGCTCGGCATGCTGGCTTGGAACAGGAGAGAACGCATAATATTATTGGTGGAGCGAATGATGCGTTCGGCCTTGCCATTCTGCGGCGACATGTGTGGACACGACATGCAGAGGGCAATGCCGTGTGTGAGAAAAAAAGACCGAGCAGAGGAGTAGTCAAACTCACGGCCGTTGTCACATTGGATGCTCTTGATGGTTGTAGAAAATTGGGTACGAACGTAGGCAAAAAACTACTCAAGAGTGGGAAAAGTGTCAGATTTTAATCGTAGTGGAAAAGTCCAGGGATAGTGGGAGCAATCATCAAGAACAACTAAATAATACTTGTAGCCCGAGATACTGACAACAGGAGATGTCCAAAGGTCACAATGTATTAAATCAAAGTTCTGGACAGCACGGGAGGTCAAAGAAGGAAAGGGCAACCTTGTGTGACGGCCGAGCTGACAAGCATGACAAATAGGCTCGGTGGTATTTTTATTACATTTGATAGCTGAACTAGAGGCTAATTTATTTAAAGCTGGAGAGCCGAGGTGGCCTAGAAGACGATGCCAGAGTGACGTGGAGGCAGCGAGGAGGGCGGTCGGGCTGTGGGGGCTTGGCAGCAGCGGGTAGAGGTCTCCGGTACTATTGCACCTGGCGATCACGTTCCAAGAATGAAGATCCTTCACAGAAAGACCAAATGGATCAAATTCAATAGAATAATGATTATCGGTAGTAAAACGGTGAACAAAAATTAAGTTTTTTATAATGTGAGGGGAGACTAGAATGTTTTGGAGATATAAAGGGCGGTTGTAGGAAAAGGTTGTGGAGCCTGTGGAAGTAACGGGAAGAAATGACCCGTTACCTACAACTATGTGAGTGGGAGTACTGGAGAAGGGGGCATGAGAAGTGGAGAGGTTACCGGCATTGGATGTCAAGTGGTTAGTAGCACCAGAGTCCCTGTACCATTCACCTGAGGGCGGCAGCATTAGAGTCGTGGTGCTGAAGGCGTTGGCGAGGCCGGCTTGTTCCCAGTAGTTCATTCCGGACATGGGTGTCCAGGATGCCTGTGGTACACCATGTGCTTGGGTTGGTGCGCTGAGCGGTGCATCATAACCTAGTGCACCAGGTCTGGTCGTGCCATAACCAGGGGCAGAGCTGCTGTAGTCAGGTGCACCATAGCCAGGAACAGACGCGCTGGAGCCGGGTGCACTGATGCTGAACTGAGGAAGTCCGCATCCAGTTGTGGACGAAGTGGCGTACTGATGTCCAGCATGCAGGGCATGGGGTGGCAGGCGTGGTGCTGGGCTGCCAGGATGAGGACCGAGCAGCGAGGGCAGTGGCTGTGCATGAGGCCAGACTTGGACAGTGCCAGACCACGGGTTTGCCGGAAAGGAGAGCCGGGGACCAATGGCGCCGCTGGCCTGATTGTTGCCGCCACGACCCTTGCCGCCACCACCCTTACCACGGCCGCGCCCCCTGCCACTGCTGTTGTTGAAGTAGGCCGGGCCCCCGCTGTTGTTGGTGTTGGGGCGAGGACCCGACAATGGTGGTGCAGCCACAAAGGCGGAGGCAGAGTTGCGCTTGGCCTTCAGATTTATTTCCTCAAGTTCAAGATCAGACCGAGCCTCGATGAATGAAGGGAATGGTTTCTGCCGTTGCATGAGGGCGGCCATGTTAGAGAACTTCTCGTTCAAGCCATGCAGGATGTTCAGCACAAGTGTCCTGTCATGCACCGGTTCGCCAAGATCGCCGAGGGCATCGGCCATGCTTTTCATTTTCCTGCAATAATCACTAATGGAGAGATCGCCTTGCACAAAAGTGTGGAGCTCGGCGTCGAGGAGGAGAGCCCGGTTCTCCTTGTTCCCGATAAACTGTTCTTCAAGGCCAAGCCACATACGCCGGGCAGTAGGACACGCCGTAGAGACGATCTCGGACAGCTCGGGGGAGATGGTGTTATGGAGCCAGCCGAGAACGGTGCACTCCATGCGAGCCCAGGAAGGGACTGTAGGGAACGCATCATCGGATAGTACATGATCTGCAAGTGCATACTTGCCCACGGTGAGGAGGAAAAGATTACGCCACTTCGAGTAATTTGGCGTCTTGAGGTCGAGGATGACAGGGATGAGGGATCGAATGTTGAGGACGGCGACCGCCTGGGAGTGAAGGTCGGCGACGACGGCTGCCTCGGCTTCGGCAGCAGTGAGCGCGAGCGCCTCCTGCCGAACGCATTCATCGGCTGCTAGCCGGGAGGCCTCGGCTACACTGGCCTTAGCCTGTGCGGCACGCGCAGCCTCCTGCTGGGCAAGGGCAGCAGCCTCTGCCTTGGCGCGTTCGAGGCGTTCTGCCTCGGCAGCGCGTAGGCGATTGAGTTCGGCACGCTCATCGTCGTCGAGGGCCATAGAGTAGAGGAGGTGGATCGCAACAGACGAGATTAGCCGGCGGCTGGGCTGCGGAAGAGGTCGTAGGATGCGACTGCTGATACCATGAGAGAAGATTAAGCTCACATTCTCTGATATTCATTAGCCAGGGATTACATTTATACACAACCATCACGTCCATATCTCAAGACTGGTTTATAGAAACAAATACCAGGGAGATAAGGATGGAAGGAGCACAACAGAGAATGAGGCAACTAATCTAATCTATGCGGCAACTGATCACGCGTATATTGCAGCTGATCGGCGTGCTCATCAGGAGATTGCCGCTACTGGATATGCACGGCAACAGTGCCATGCAGGGCATGTACGTGTGCCAGGATGTAAACACAATATTTGTCTAACAGCCTATTCTATTTCCATTCAGGTTGCCGAACAGCAGGGCCGTAACTGGTGGTTCACTGGTGTCTATGGCCCTCAAAGTGACTCTGACAAGCTTTCTTTCCTTGCCGAGCTTCGAGATATCCGTGCTCTATGTGCTGGGCCCTGGCTGGTAACAGGGGATTTCAATCTTATTTACCAAGTGGAAGACAAGAACAACCTTAATCTGGACCATGCTATGATGGGACGCGTTCGACGTTTGCTCAATGACTCCGAGTTAAAGGAAATCCCTCTAATTGGTCGCAAGGAAACGTGGTCTAATGAAAGATTGTCTCCCACTCTCGACTGGTCTGAGCATTCTGTTGTTCGAAGTGGGATGATGTCTTCCCTGGTGCCATCCTGCAGAGTGCAGCTTCGGTGGTGTCTGACCACTACCCTCTGATCTTGGGTTTGAAGGCCAACATCCGGGGAAAAAGGAGATTTCATTTTGAGAACTTCTGGCTGAGGCTTCTGGGGTTTCTTGAGGCGGTAGAACAGAACTGGCCTCGATCAGCTCCTCTTGCACGGTGGACCGGCTGTTCCTAAAACTGCTAAGCCTCTCCAAAGGGTTGCAAAGCTGGATTCAACGGAAAACGGGGAACATAAATGTGCAGCTCAGCATGGCAAAGGAAATCCTTCACCAACTTGAAATTGCTCGTGATCTTGGAGCTCTCTCAGTTCAAGAGGACTGTCTGCGGAAGAAGCTCAAACTCCACTATTTGGGTTTAGCTTCTCTTGAGCGCACCATTGCACGGACTCGCTCTCGGATTCTATACCTGAAGGAAGGAGATGCCAATTCAAAATTCTTTCACCAACAGGTTTCGCAGCAAGAAAAATTTCATTGCTAAGTTCCTCGAGAATGGTCGGGTCATCTCAGATCAACAAGATAAGCAGGATGCTGCGTTTGAGCACCTACTTGGGACGGTTGAGACCAGACTCTCTGAATCTCCGGCTTTTCACTCACACCCCCACAACCTCTCTGGGTTGGATGCTCCATTCTCTGAGGAAGAGGCGTGGGCAACTGTTAAGTCCATGACGCAAGAGAAGGCCCCTGGACCGGAAGGGTTTACTTGACAGTTCTATGAGGTTTTCTGGGAAATCATCAAAAGTGATGTGCTTTCTGCTTTAGCTGCAGTGCAACGCGGGCATGTCTTCAAATTCCGGCTGCTCAACACTGCTTTCATCACCCTCTTGCTGAAGAAATAGGATGCAGTGTCTGTAAACGATTGCTGTCCTGTCAGCCTTATTCATAGTTTTGCCAAATTGATGGCCAAAATCATGTCCATCCGCCTAGCTCCGCTTCTTGTTGCCTGACCTGGTCACCATCAATCAAAGTGCTTTTGTCAAAGGAAGGAAGATTCATGACAACTTCTTGTTGGTCCAGCAGCTAGCCAAGTGCTTGCACAGACAAAAGCAATCACATGTGATGCTGAAATTGGATATATCGAAGGCCTTTGACTCTGTTTCGTGGTCCTTTCTTCTTGAAGTCCTACAGCTGGAAGGCGATGGTGTAACCTCATTAGTTTGTTGCTCTCAACCTCATCTACTCAGATTTTAGTAAATGGACAGCTTGGAAGTATTATCCAACATCACACGGGTCTTCGCCGGGGTGACCCTCTTTCCCCTATGCTCTTCGTCATGGTGATGGATGTTCCTAACTCACTGGTCATTCGGGCAGCTCAAGAAGGTCACCTCCAAGCGCTGGCAGTCCAGCAGGCGAGGCATCGTATCTCCTTCTACGCAGATGATGTAGTTCTGTTTTTACGACCTTCAGCTAACGACTTCACCACAGTTCTTCAACTGCTTGAAGTTTTTGGTCACTCTTCCGGCCTCAAGACCAATATTGTTAAGAGTTTGGTAACTCCGATTCACTGCAATGAGGAAGACCGAGCTAGAATTTCAGAGCTGCTCCCTTGTGAGTTGAAGGAATTTCCTTGCACATATTTGGGCTTCCCCCTCTCAGTTCGGAGACCCACCAAATCGGCTCTCCAGCCGTTAATTGACAAGGTGGCAGATTATCTCCCGCATTGGAAGGCCTCCCTTTTAAAAAGGGCTGGGCGCCTTATCTTGGTGAAAACAGTTCTTACAACCGTCCTGATTTACTTGATGTCTGTTCTGGACCTGCCAAAATGGGTGATCAAATCAATTGATAAGATTCGTAGAGGCTTTCTTTGGAAAGGAGGTCAATCTGCAAATGGTGGGAAGTGCTAAGTGAGCTGGAACCGGGTCCTGCAACCTTTGCAATATGGCGGGCTTGGTATTCACAATCTGGAAGTGCTAAACTGGTCTTTTCGAATTCATAGGCTCTGGCTTGAGAAAACAGCTGCCCCACAGCCTTGGGAATGGCTGCCAGAGGTACCTCGTAATGTCCGGGCTATGTTTGATGCAGTAGTGGTTACTAGGGTAGGAAGTGGGCATACAACCATGTTCTGGACAGATCGCTTGTTGGAGGGCAAGTCTGTTTCAGAACTCGCACCTCATCTCTTTGCTATGATTCCAAGAAGAAAAACCAAGGAAAGGACAGTGGCACAAGCACTCACTAATCGTGCTTGGACAACTGACATCCAAAGAGCCCTTACAGAGCAGGTCTTGATTGAATACCTCCAAGTTTGGGACTTGGTTGAAGGGATCAACCTGCAGCCGGATGTTCCTGATCAACATGTTTGGTGTTTCACTCGCTCCAGGTCCTATTCTAGTAAGTCGGCTTATGAGGCTTTCTTCCTTGGGACGATCAGGTTTGCTCCTTGGAAGAGAATCCGGAAAACATGGGCACCGCTGATATGCAAGTTCTTCATGTGGCTTGCTATTAACGATCGATGTTGGATAGCCAACCGGCTTGCAAAACGCAATATGCCACATCCCACAGCCTGTGTCTTTTGCGACCAAGAGGAGGAATCAATCCACCATGTCCTGTTATCATGTGTCTTCTCCAGGCAAGTTTGGACTATCATCCTGCAGCGTCTGGGCTCCATCTCCTCTTGCCACAGTTCTCAGCCCAGCATTTCTCTAGCTGGTGGAGCAGTGCTAGATACCGCTTCCCCAAGGAGTTTAGAAGGGGGGGGGGGGTTAACACGCTCGTCATTCTTGTCGCTTGGGAAATTTGGAAGATCCGGAATGATTGTATCTTCAATGGAGCCCAACCTTCTGTTTTTCCAGTGCTTCAGGCAATTCAGCATGAAGCGGCTTTCTTGTGCCTGGCTGGTGCCTCGCATCTGCAGTCCCTGCTAGCACGGTCGCTTCCGTCCTCGTGTTAGGTGGTAGGGGCTAAGGAGGTGGCACGCCTTCAGGTTTAAGGCGCTTTGTAAGGCTTTGCGTGTGTTCTTTTTGGGGGGTTCCACCCCCCTCTCTGTACTTTGTTTTATCTCTCTCTTAATGAAAAGATGCGTAGATCTCCTACGCATTCGAGAAAAAAAAACATGTCTATGTTTGGTGCTGATCAACTAGGGGCTACTCGTGGTATGTAACATACATTCCACAGAGTGATTCCCATGTAATTTATCTGTTCTTTGTATTTACATGATTTGCCTATTAATTGTGTGGTATTTTCACTGTTCCATGAATCAGTGTTGGAGCCAAGAGTCACTGCCAACTGCCAAACGGCTGCATGATTTCTGGAATCAATGGGCAACCCATATCCTGGTCATCCTAAGCGTGACACAGCAGGTTACTCTGCTCTTCTTCTCGGGGATCTGTTGGTGTCAAGGCTCCAGTGTGAAGAAGTTGCTCCTCTGGCTGGCATATCAGCTGGCTGACAGCACAGAGACATATATGCCCTTGGCACCCTTGCCATAAGTAGCACCATGCACGACCAGCAGCTTGTTGCCTTTTGGGTGCCAATCCTGCTGCTGCACCTCGCTGTTCCGGACAACATCACCGCCTACTCCCTCGAGGACAACGCACTGTGGAAGCGACAACTCTTGACCCTTGTTGTGCAAGTCCTGGGAGCTGGGTATGTCCTCTACAAAAATATCAATGGCAGTGGGATCTTGTTCTGGCTGGTTGCAACTTTGATGACCGCCATCGCTGCTGCCAAGTTTTGTGAGAAGACGTGGGCTCTGAGATGTGCCAACTTAAGCATCATCCGTGGCTCTGTGAAGGAAGGCGTAAAGCATATAGACAACTGCCATCTTTACCTGGACAAGAAACCACCTAAAATGGGTTCAAAGAGAAGTAGTCGACAAAGAAGAATTTCTCATGCTGCGTGCACATGCCTTGTTCTGTATTTACAAGTTGGCATGGTTGATTCTTCAGAAAACCCAGGGAGCTACGTCGTTGGCGTACTCAAAAAAAACTTAAAGAGAATGAGGATGGGAATATATGGATGATGATGGAGACGGAGCTTTCCTTGATGTATGATATCTTTTACACAAGGACAGTTCACACTCTGCCGGACTACTGCATCCGTGTTATCTCTTCTCTCGCTGTGGTGACTTATCTCCTCCTTTTCCAGTTCTATGGCAGGGAGTGACTCAGCAGAGCTAATGTTGTTATCACTTGTGTCTTGTTGGGCATCCCTTTACTCACAGAGATGACGTTACTATTGTGTGCACTCTGGTCTACCTGGACATTTTCGTTCTTGTGTGCCACCCAGTGGAGTAGTCTCTGGAATAAAGCTTTATGTTTGAAGAAGTGGCTTCTGCTTCGTCGCATGGTCCTTTCTCTTCGTCGGCTCACCTTCACAACATGAGTTGCTGACTTTTTCTTGTTATCAAGGAGGCGGTTAGGCACTAATGGTCAATACAACCTGTTGAAGACCTGCACTGCAAGGCCTGGCAGAATGGCAAGGCTCCTGGGCTCCAACACGCGGAGGACTGTGAGTGTTCCCGAAGGGCTCCAGCCTTTGGCGGTCGACTACATACAATACAAGATAGAATGGAAGCAGTTTAACACCCTGGGAGTGGTCAGGGAGAGGTGGGACATGCATGGAGGCACAGAAGCGGTGGAAGGTCCGTGGCATTACAATAAACAAAGTGTATCTTGGCGCTATGCTCCATGAGGGGATCTGTTAGGATCGTTGATCCTCCGACGGCTGCACAGGCTGTAGGGATGAGAGAGAGGAGGGCGTGACCTAGGTCAGTGGTGCTGGTGATTTGACACTGTACTGCTCATGGCACCCAAAGGGCAAAGGAGGCGCAGGGGAAAGCCCACAACAGATTTCTGTTGTATTGCTTCCCTTTCGATCCTCCCCCTGTTGGGGGGTATTTATAGTTTTCCTAAACAAACAACACAAGATCGAATCCTAACAAACATATCTCCAAACTTAACTTCAGATCCTATTCTTATGGTGATCTAACAAACTATAGCAACTAGAGGCTGCTTATCTCCTAATGGTCGGCGGTGGTCATCACATTTCTCCCCCCCCTCGGCAAGCAGTTCGTCCTCTAGCTGCAGTTTGGGTAGGAGGCCGTCCTCAATCTGAGGCTGTGGATAGCGGTAGGGGCGGATGGCCACCGGCGCGGATGGCGTCCTTGGCTGTAGCCGTATCTGTGGAGCCCACATCCTTCTCAAAGTCAGCAACCTCCAGATAGAACAGGCGCTAGCACTTGTGCCCGCAGATATAGGGCTCATCGCAATTGTAGCAAAGCGCTCGGTCATCTCGGCGGGTGATAGGCGATGAAGAGCCAGAGGAGGTGCCGGTATTGTAGGGGCCGGCTGTGGTGCCGAAAGAGCCGGCATAGCGCCGGTTGTGATCTGAACATTCACCGGCTGTCTTGGGGGTGTTGGAGGGGCTGATGCCGAGTGGCGGCGCTCGAATGCACACGCCAAACTTGTTGCGCGCTGCAGATCCTAGGGCTCATGAAGTTCCACGTCGATGCGGATGTGGTTGGGAAGCCCGCCGGTGAACTGCTGCACTTGCTGCCGTGGAGTGAGGCGGCCCGCGTGCGCTAGGCGAGCCTGGAAGTCTTGCAGGTATTCCTCAACGCCGGTGAAGGGCAACCGCACCAGATCGGCGAGGTAGTTGGTGGAGAGTGCCGGCCCAAAGCATTGTTGGCACAGTGTCTTGAACGCTTCACAACCTGGGGCGCCTGTACCTCCATTGATGGCATCGCGTTCCAACATGTGGTACCATTGTTAGGCGACGCCGATCATGTGGAAAGAGGCCAACCACACGTTGTCGGCTTCCTGCATCTGCTGCACCCTGAAGAATTGGTCGCAGCGGTGCAGCCAAATTCGAGGGTCCTCCTTCCCATCAAAGAGGGGAAAGTAGAGTTTGTGGAAGCAAGGAACGCTGACGCCGTCCGTGTGCGATGTGTTGGCCCATCGTTCTAGCAGAAGGATGTCAGCGCCTGGGATCGGTGATGGTGATGGCGGGAACCATATCTGGGTGATGGGCACCGTCGTGGAACATGGCTGCTGTGGTAGCCCTGCCGTGGAGTGGACGATGATTGCCAGATTCATCGATAGATCAGGGGGCAGGCCGCTAGAGCCCGGCATCCCAAAAAGTAGTAGGGGATGCGAGACTGCTGGTGGTCGGCAGCCCTCCACAGCTGTTAAACGCGTGGCGAAGTCCCCCATCTGGCGTTGAAGGCTGTAGATGGCGGCTCTTAGGGTCTCCAAGGCGGTGGTAGGGACAGATATGGTGGGCGGCGGAGCTGGCTGTGTACTGGAGGTGGTGGTGGGGGTGGCAGGGGTTGTGGTGGTGGGGATGATGTCTGGATCAGACCCGGACATTGCTGATACCAGATTGTTAGGATCGTTGATCCTCCAATGGCTGCGCAGGTCGTAGGGCGTGGCCTAGGCCGGTGTCGGTGGCGAGTTGGCGCCGTGAGCAAAGGGCACAGGAGGCATAGGGGGGAAGCCCCACAACAGATTTTTGTTGTATTGCTTCCCTTTCCTCCTCTGGTTCAGGGGGATTTATAGTTTCCTACTCCCTCCGTCTCAAAATAATTGTCGTTTTAGATTTTCAAACTTCTCCCTTTGAAATGATTCATTATTAGAAGTACTTTAAGCTTGACATGTTTATTTTTTTTCATTTTTGTAATTTTTTAAATAAGATGAATGGTCAAACGACGATTTTAAAAAGTCAAAAACATCACTTATTTTGGGACGGAGGGAGTAAACAACCAACTAAAAATCGAATACTAACAAACCTATCTCCTAACTTAACTTCAGATCTTATTCTTATGGTGATCTAACAAACTATAGCAGCTAGAGGCTGCTTATCTCCTAATGGCTGACGGTGGTCATAACAGGATCATCATCTGGCACATTGCCACTGACATTTTCCTTGCCCAAAGGAAGATGAACAAGGCTAATGATATGCATATGTTGTGAAGGAAGTTGAGGCACTATCCAACTAGATGATGTTTCTACTTGTCAAACGGCCGGACATGCTACCAGGCCTAGTCAAAACAAGTTATACCAATGGACTAAGAAGAGCTTGGCCACCGAATGGAGTAAAGTAACGGATAAAGAAAAATCTAGTTCTGGGCTCCAGCCTAGTGAGATTCTTGCCAATGCGCTATATGAGAAGCCGCCCGAACAAAATATCGAGACTAATCATCTGTGGTTTGCAGTCCAACTTGTTCGAATTCTTATCAAGAATGAGGCATTGCAACTGGTCTATGAGGTATGGGCAGATTTCTTAATCTACACGGCTAACTGGTGCAGCAGGGATTCCCAGGCTAGGAAGATCAACAATGGCGGTGAGTTCACAACCATCGTTTGGCTCATGACAGAGCACCTTCACCAACTGGCGATCTATTCATGACCGTTGATTAAGAGCCTCTGTTTCACTTATTCCATTTACTTCAATATGCCATTCATAGTTTTGTATTGACGGTGAACAATTGAGTAATATTCTATGCAATTTTCCTTTTGATTATCCTAATGTACAAACTTGTTTGTGGAGCTAATCTATACATCTTATATGGATTTTGATGGAGACCACTACGCGTCACAATTGCAGTGACCCTTTCACTGTGACGCTAGTCACCGGAAATATTTAAGTGAAAAGTTCAGATTATTGATCGTTTGCAAGATGCAAATGACAATGTTACCAAGGCATTCATTAAGAGACAAAATTCGTCAATTATTCTTCACTGCATCTAAATCTCAATATCACATTTTTGTACCTTGCAAATGATGTCGAGTTTGATGTTGAACTTTTGGTGATTTTGCATAAACTATAAATGGATGGCAATTTTTTTAAATAAAAAAGAGAACCTCTTATTACGACTTTTTGATGGAGTTTTCAAATATCCAGCTTTTGTTTAGTTTTCACTGGGTATGCACCCTAAAGAATGGTCGAAAGTATCAATGATGCTTTTGTATCTATGAGTACTACCTAATAAATTATCTGTACCTACAAAATAATTTTGACTACAAAAAGTGTTATAATGAATCTGTTCGCAGATGCTTTTGCACAATATGGTTGATTTATATTTGAAAAGAATATGTCTGACATGCATGTAGGGGAAATCACTATTTCAGATAGTGGGATATAGCTAACTGTTGTTCGGCCTGCAAAACAGTGGGCCTTGTTTGGAAAAAAAAAATGAAAAATAGAGAATTAGAACAAAAAAAAGGAAATGAACAAAACATAGAAATGAGAAAAATGATGAGAAAAATTAAAAACAACGGAACGGGGACTTTAGCCTTTAAAATGCAAGAATAAAACCTAGGGAAAAAATGCGACGACAACTTAAACAAAATATTTAGAAGCTATAATATCATTATTCATAACACACAGATCGAAGTAGTACACTCTTTTGGCCACCTGTAAGCATGGTTAACCACACTCTTTCGGTCTTCGTAAATCAAAACAGAATCGCAGCAATCCTCGATTGTCTTGCTTGCTTCGCTAGTTTTCTTACTCACGTTGCAGTGGTGGCTCGCTGCCTGCTACAGGTCATCACACAGACGGTGGTTGTAACAGCTCAAGCTCAAATACGACTAATGCTCACGTACACGCTGCTTGGGTCATACCTACACAACAATCCACTTACGCTTTCATCCTCATTTCGCGTAAAAAGGTTAACCTGGTGTTACTATGCTTTGGGTCCTTAGTTATTTAAGTTGGTATATCCTTTTTTGAATTAGCAAAGTGGGGCTAAATCTTATGCTTCTCCTCCACCACAAGTCATGGGATTTGGGTCTACATCCATGGACTTGACAGACTCCCACCCTCAAAGGACTCGACGTTCTCATCGAGATAACTCACCTATACTAGGGACAGATGATCAGGATCGATCCTCTCTGACCACGTCGTAGTGCCAGTATATGTGTTATACCGTGACCTCGCAGGACCACGCGTCATGCACATCATATCTGCACTCCTGACCGTACGCCACCGTGACATAGCAAAGGTCGACTCTGATACCATTTTATAACAACTCAGATCTAAATACGGCTCATGCCCACGCTGTGTGGACCACACCTACACAGCAAACTGCTTACGCTTTAATCCTCACTTTGCGTAAAAAGGTTAATCCAAGGTTACTATGCTTGGGTCTTTGACTATTTAAGTTGGTCTATCCCTCTTTGAACTAATAAGATGGGACTAAATCTCATAGTTTTCCTCTACCACAAGTTATGGGAGTTGGGCCTAAATCATGAGCCTCATGGCTGGCCCATGTGTTTGATGATCTTCCTAAAAGGAGCACTGTACTGGTAAGGAATCTTGATTATTCCTTTGAATATATATTGGGCTTTGCATTCTATATATTAGTTCAAAATCAGAAATTTTCGGTACAATAGATCCGTTACTTTGTGCAAATTCTATGATTGGAGTCGTATAGTATGAAATGAAATGTGTGTGGTTTGACTGCTAATCCCTTCAGGGCAAGCAAACCTGTCAAGGAAGGTGAGGCTGTGAGGCTTGTCCCTCTATGAATTATTGTCCTCTCGTTTAGGTAACATCTCTTTTCTATCTGTCATTGTCATCAACCTCACTATGTCAAACGTCAATCCTTCAGTCCTGTATAAATAAGAAGTTTCTGCGCCTAATCGGTAAATTTGGCATGTAGTTTCTGGACATGTACCGTCGGAGACTGAAATTATTTTGATGTGAAATTCAGTGTTGCTTGATATGCATCAGCAGCTGAATACCTTCGTTAAAGAGTGGTCGATGTGCATACACCGAGGACACCGCAATACTTCGATTTCTGACACAATATAGGATATGTAGAACTTGTTGAACGGGTCTTTCTTAACCCCTTACCCCAAGTCACTGGTCATTCATCACCTGTTGCTTTTCCAGTCATTGTAGTTAACTATGACAAAACAAGCACATCACATTCAATAAATTGAAATATACGGCCTTTGATACCCATCGAATGGTTTTAATTCACTGGCGTGCGCCGTGCAGTTAGGACCCAACTCATACACTTTCGGTCTCTGTTTGCTTGGAATATCTTGTAGCCAAAAGGACGTGTACGATCATAGTTAATATAAAAAAAATATTAAGAAAATTTATTATATGCAGCGAGCTCTTCATATGCCATACAGAACATTGATAGTAGTATCTAGATATCTGACTATATATATTTGCACTCTATACGTATGTTTGCCTCGCACTAGCGAGACAAACAGGCTCCAATGGCTGCATTTACGCTAGTACTGTGGCTCATCTCTCTGTCAGTCTTATTACCTGATGTCGCTGCTTCTTCTTCTTCGAGCTTGAGTCATGCCAAGGTCGTTAATGGCAGCCAGCCTGACCTCGATGCGCTGCTGGCTTTCAAATGCCAGTTCTCCGATCCTCTTCGGATTCTTGCCAAAAATTGGACAACAGATACGCCCTTTTGTAACTGGGTTGGCGTGTCACGGCTTTATAGTTGCCTGGCATGCCCCTCCGAGGAGAGCTCAGTCCACATGTCGGTCACCAGCCTCATCGGTTCCATCCCTTCTGATCTGGGGAGATTACATAGGCTTAAGTATCTGAGTCTATATGGAAACAGACTCACCGGTGCCATTCCTGGTACGTTAGGGAATCTCTCACGGCTGGGGTTTCTGAGGCTAGGTAACAACAGCCTCTCGGAGCAAATTCCACCCAACCTGCTCCAGAACCTAGGCAGTCTTATGAATTTCTCTCTTGTGAACTTTTTGAGCAGCCATATACCAGCAAATCTATTCAATAACACACCTTCACTGAGGTTCATCAACCTTGGAAACAGCAGCCTATCTGGCCCGATCCCACACAGGATGGGCTCCCTGCCTATGCTAGAGTACTTGTACCTGCCACTAAACCAGCACAGTACCCACGACCATCTATAACATGCATCGCCTTCAGGTCATGTTACTAGCACGTAATAATCTTACTGGGCCGATTCCTAGCAATCACAGTTTCAGCCTACCTGTGTTGCGGGAGTTGTTCTTGTATCAGAACAATACATGCAAACTCTCTCTTTGGCTTACAATTCTTTTGTCGATGCTTTACCAGCATGGTTAGCTCGACTACCACACCTCACTGGCCTTTACCTAGGCAGCAATCCTCTTGTTGGGTCTATCCCTATGGTTGTGAGTAATCTCACCCGTCTTTCTGTACTAGACCTCTTTTTCTGCAACTTGACTGGACGCATTCCGACAGAACTAGGACTGATGCAAGAACTCTCCTACCTGCATCTAGGGTTCAACCAGCTAGCGGGTCCAATACCCCTTCTCTTGGGAATTTATCTATGTTATCGTTCCTAGATCTAGAAAATAATCAATTGTCTGGCTCAGTACCATTAGCACGTGGCAATATCCCTGCTCTAAACTTTCTTAAGCTTGAAAATAACAATCTGCAGGGGAATCTTGACTTTTTGTTATCACTTTCAAATTGTCGACAGCTCCAGTTTCTTACTATGTCTTATAATTCTTTAACCGGGGGGCTCCCTAACCAAGTGGGAAACCTCTCCACACAATTACTCTGGTTTGAGGCAGGTCACAATAGTCTAATAGGAAACCTTCCATCGTCATTCTCAAACTTGAGCAATCTTGACCGGATTTATCTTTCCAACAATCTACTAACAGGGGTAATCTCAGAATCAGTTACACAGATGCATAAGCTCGCAAATCTTGCTGTCGATATCAACGAATTGTCAGGTCCCATCCCCACACAAATTGGTATGGTCAAGAGCCTGCAAAAAATGTATCTCTACGGAAACAGATTGTATGGCTCTATACCTGACAGCATTCGTATGATGGCGTGGGCAACAAATTAGATCCGAGCAGCCTAGAGTACGTATCCTTTTTCAACAACAAGTTAAATTCCACGATACCAGCAAGTTTGTTCCACCTTAATAAACTTATCGGACTATACCTTTTCAATAATTCCATCAATGGTCCTCTGCCGGCTAATGTTAGTGGGCTAAAACAAGTGACTGATATCGACATTTCTTGCAATTATTTCAGTGGAAGGATCCCAGAATCATTTGGACAGCTTAGTATGCTCACTTACCTAAATCTATCACATAACTCATTTGAAGATTTGATCCCTGCAGACTCGTTTCATGAGCTGGCTAGCTTAGAATGTTTGGACCTCTCCTCCAACAATCTCTCAGGTACCATTCCCAGGTTCCTTGCCAATTTCACTGACTTGAGAACCTTGAATCTCTCCTTCAATAGGCTAGAAGGTAAGATACCAGAAGGAGGTGTGTTCTTAAACATCACATTGCCATCATTGATTGGTAATGTTGGTCTATGTGGTGCTCCGCATCTAGGATTTCCACCATGCACTGAGAAGTCTGGCTCCTCAAATCATAGATACTTTTTGAAATACATTCTTCCTGTTGTCACCATTGCAATCAGTTCCATTTTCTTTGTGTTTACGTAACAATCAGAAAGAAACAAAAGAACAATGGAGTCGATGCCTCCATCATTGATCCGCCTAATGCCATGAACCATATATTAGTCCCTTACCATGAGCTTGTTTGTGCCACTGATAGTTTTTTGTGAAAACAATCTTTTGGGGACTGGAAGCTTTGGCAAAGTTTATAAGGGACAACTGACCTCTGGCTTAGTGGTTGCGATAAAAGTCCAAGAAATGCACCAGGAACAGGCCATTAGAACCTTTGACGCTGAGTGTCATGTGCTTGAAATAGCTCGGCACCGGAATTTGATAAAGATACTAAGCACCTGCTCCAACATGGACTTCAGAGCACTGGTGCTCCCTTACATGCCCAATGGCAGTTTAGAGACTCTCCTGCACTCTAAAGGTAGAAGCCACTTGGGGTTCCTCAAAAGAATGGACATCATGCTACATGTGTCAATGGCAATGGAATATCTGCACCACGAGCATTACGAGGTTGTCTTGCACTGTGACTTGAAGCCGAGTAATGTACTCTTTGATGAGGACATGACGGCGCATGTTTCTGACTTTGGCATTGCAAAATTGCTATTGGGCAATAGAAACCCCATTACAACCGCAAACATGCCTGGAACACTTGGATATATGGCACCAGGTACGAGTAATCTGTACTCTTGCTAAATCCTGTGCATGCTACACAATATTTTCATCTATCATGTTTAATTATTTTTACTCCGAATTTTAATAAGCAGAGTGCGGATATCTTGGAAAGGTATCACGCAAGAGCGACATATTCAGCTACAGAATCATACTCCTTGAAGTCTTTACTGGAAGGCGGCCCACAGATCATATGTTTGAGGGGGGAATGACCATTTGGCAGTGGGTTTATCAGGCATTTTCCAACGAGCTTTCTTCTGTTCTAGATGACCAGCTACAGCAAGATGCTGCTGCTTCAATCTTCAACCTGAATGACTTCCTTCGGCCTGTATTTGAGTTAGGTTTACTCTGCTCGAGAGACTTGCCTGGCGAAAGGATCTTAATGAGAGACGTTGTGGTTGTACTGAAGAAGATCAGAAAGGATTACACCAAATCGTCAGCGCAGCATGCTTCCCAATGATCTATTTTTTTTATATGTGTTCTCCTCGCTTCTGCCGTTATGGAATGGCATCAGCCATGATCCTGGTGTGTAAACTTTTAGACCATGTACTTAATAATTTTACTGTTTGAGTACTATGATGATTTTCAGATGTATGCTGCAATGTTTGATGAGTTCATGTACTAGTTACAAGACAAGCGAGTTGATTGTTCTGGTAGCAGCTGTTGGTAAATGTTTCATGTGCACTTAATTAGTGCTATCGGTATGCTCTGGTCAGCTTGTGTCACCTGTGTTTTTTTGGCACTGGACAAATAATCCACTGTGCTGTCAGGAAATAACATCATGAGAGCCAACAATAGCAAAGAGATTTCATCCGGGGAAAAAAGAGCATTCGGAGCAACCACCATCGCAGCCATGGTTCCAAGGCTCCAGAGCGCGGTAGCTGATTGCTGGATTTCCTTTCTTGCTAGGTTGATGATGAGCGGGGAGCTTAGGGATTCCGAAAGGACGAGCAGCCGACGCAGACAGACCCTGCAGTAATTAGGAGCACTTTAGATCCTAGTATTTTGTAAATAACCTCCCTAATTTGGATATTAATCCAAACTACAAGGCGATTAGGAGAAGGGTTCGATTTGTAATATTTGGCTCCTACTTAAGCCCTGTTTGTTTCGGATTATAATCTGTCAGATTATATAATTCATAATCTGCAAAGGTAAATGTCACATCCCAAATTTCAACGCCAAGAAAATGAGGTTTTTAAAAATTTTATTTTGTGCACCTAGCTTTTCTAGCCCATTTTAAAATTTTTCAAAAATGAAACTAAACTAGAATAACGTAGCTAAACGGGAAATTTCAAAACTTAAAACTAGAATTTGTCGAGTGCTTGATTTTTTCCCGTTTTTTTGTTTTTCCGTTCTTGGAGTTTATTTACTTGTTGGATTTTGTGGAGTTTGGAATTATTGATCCTTAGCAAAATTGGGGAAATTTGAATTTTCCGCGTGGGCCGAAATACCCCACTGGGCTGGCCTGCCCCTTTCTCCCCGGCCCAGCCCACGCACCCCCCCCCCCCCCCCCCCCCCCCCCCCCCCCCCCCCCCCCCCCCCCCCCCCCCCCCCCCCCCCCCCCCCCCCCCCCCCCCCCCCCCCCCCCCCCCCCCCCCCCCCTTCTTCTTCCTCAGCTCACCCCACCACGCAGAGCACAGGTGCCATCGCTGCCATGTCTACAACTCCTCCTTTGTCCTCCATGAGCAACACCGGCACTCTTCCTCCACAAACTAAGACTGCCTCTACCAATGCCCAATCTAGTTTGTTGCCCACGCCATCATTCAGTCACATGATCAATATGAAATTAACTCAGGAGAATTATCTTCTACGGTAACACAGTTCCTCCCATATCTGAGGTACCAAAATCTCCTTGGGTATGTCAATGGATCCATTCCAAGACCAAGCAAAAGTGTCGCCGTTCTGGCTGAAGAAAACAACACTCACCGGCTGCCTGTTGATAATCCTGCATATATTGTCTGGTATCATCAAGATCAAATGGTACTGAGTACTGTTCTGTCATCCCTCATCGAAGGTGTGCTGGGACTGATGGTTGGTGTGACCACACCACGTGATGCGTGGCTTACACTGGAGAATAATTTTGCATCAAAATCGCAAGCACGTGTGATGTTGATTCGGATGCAACTTGCCACACTTCAGAAGGGTGATCTCTCGATTGCTGCCTACTTCAGCAAGGTAAAAGGTTTTACTGATATTCTTGCAGCCATGGGCAAACCCCTGACAGATGAAGAAGTTATCTCCTACATGCTGCGAGGACTTGGTCCTGAATTTGACCCTTTGGTTACCAGAATCACCAATCGTACTGACATTTACAGTGTCAATGATGTCTATGATCACATGCTCAGTTATGAGATGCGGCAAGAATACAGCAATTCCATTGGACAGATTTTATCTGCCAACTCTGCAAACAGAAATCAAGGTCGAGGTGGTGGCAATGGAGGTCGAAATGGACGTGGCCGCTTTCCCGGTGAAAATGCTGGTCGCCAGGGACAAGGTGGTCATTCTGGCTCTCGTGGAAGAAGTGATGTTCAGTGCCAAGTTTGTGAAAAGCATGGACACGATGCTCTCCGCTGTTAGTACAGATTTGACCACAGCTATCAAGCTGAATACAGTGGTAAAGTCGCAGCTGCAGTGGCCAAACTGGCTACACCATTGATTCAAATTGGTATATAGATTCTGGAGCAACAGATCACATTACTGCTGATCTTGATCGACTGACAACCAAAGAGCGCTACACTGGAGCAGATCAGGTGCAAGTTGCCAATGGAGCAGGTTTGCCTATTACTCACCTTGGAAAATCTTTTATTGCTGGATTACATAAACCTCTTTATCTTAATCATGTCATTTGTGCTCCTAAGATCAATAGGCATCTTGTATCTTTTCGTAAATTAGCAATTGATAATAGTGGCTCTATTGAATTTTATCCAAACTCCTTCTTTGTTAAGGATTGAGCCACGAAAGCAGTTTTGCTCAGAGGAAGATGTGAGAATGGGCTTTACATGACCCCCAATAAAAGACCCAGTCAAGCCCTTCTTGCCAAGCTCAGTCAAGTTCAATGGCATCGATGACTTGGACATCTTGTTTCTTCAATAGTTTCTAAGATTTTGAATAATAATCAGATTACTGTTGCCACAGACAAATCTCCTGTTGCTATTTGTGATGCTTGCCAACAAGGGAAAGCACATCAGCTTCCCTTTGCTTCCTCTTTGCATGAAACTTCTGCTCCACTGCAAATAATTCATACTGATGTTTGGGGGCTTGCACTCCCATCAGTACACAATGCAAAGTTCTATGTCTCCTTTGTTGATGACTATAGTAAATTTGTCTGGATTTATTTTCTGAAGTGCAAATCTGAGGCTGAATCTATCTTTTTTCAGTTCCAAAAGCAAGTTGAAACACTGCTTAATTCTAAGATTCGTGTGGTTCAGTCTGATTGGAGAGGAGAATACAATAGACTTCATAATTACTTTAAATAGACTGGAATCACACATCACATTTCTTGTCCTCACACACACCAGCAAAATGGAACAATAGAAGAAGCATAGAAATGTTGTAGAGACAGGTCTCACACTTTTAGCCCAGTCCAGCATGCCTCTAAGATTTCGGGATGAAGCCTTTCATAGAGTCTGTTTTTTGATCAATAGAATGCCAAGTAAAACACTCAATTATGAAACACCTATCAAAAGGCTTCTAGGTAAAAACCCTGATTATTCCCTTTTGAGAGTTTTCGGTTGTGCTTGTTGGCCAAACTTACGTGCATATAATTCCAAGAAACTGAATTTTAGAACTAAACAGTGTGTGTTCTTGGGCTACAGCTCCTCCCATAAAGGTTATAAATGTCTTGACAGAGCCACTGGGCGAGTGTATGTCTCAAGGGATGTTGTGTTTGATGAGGAAGTTTTTCCTTTTGCTGTCCAGCCTGCCATAACAAGTTCTGCTGATCCAAAAACCTCCCATCATCCAACACTGTTGCCTTGTCAAGCCAAACCCATGACATATCGTGAGCATGATCTTATTTTTCAGCATCCAGCAGTAGATGTTTTTTCTAGGAGTAATAGTCTAACTGATTCATTTGATAACTCTAACCTGTATTGCGAAAGTGGTTCTGATAGCAGAATGTCAGGTTCAGGCAGCCAGAATTCAAGATCACTTAATCTTGATGAAGTAAATACAGTTCAACCTGATCAACCACAGCCACCTGAAATTCTGGGTCATCCCATGTGTACCAGGTTGAAAAATAATATTGTTCAACCAAAATAATTCAAAGATAGAACTGTCAGATATTCGGAGAAAGCACATGGATTTACTGGAGCAGTGACTGAAAAATCCATCAACAGACTACACTGCAGTCTCTGAACATGGTGTAGATACAGAGTTATACACTGAACCAACAAGCTTAAAAGAAGCTATGAATCATGAGATGTGGAGAAGAGCTATGGATGATGAATATTCTGCCTTAATGAAGAATGACACATGGGACTTAGTTCTTTCTCAGAAAGGAATAAATCTCATTGATAGCCTTTGGGTATTCAAAGTTAAGAGAAAGGCTGATGGTTTAGTGGACGGATTCAAGGCACGTTTAGTGGCCAAATGGTATAAGCAACGATATGGTATTAATTATCTTGATACATACTCTACAGTAGTGAAGCCAACAATGGTGAGGTTGATGGACAATGCATCAAATTGATATTCAAAATGCATTTCTTCATGGGATATTGGAAGAAGATGTTTACATTAAACAATCTCCTTTGTATGAGCATCCAAATTATCCTGGAAATTATGTTTGCAAGCTTAAGAAGGCACATTATGGGTTGAAACAGGCCCCACGAGCATGGCACTCTTGGTTGCTAGGTAAACTGCGTGAGCATGGTTTTCACTCAAAGGCTGATACTTCTTTGTTCATATTCAATCAGAATGGGGTTACAATGTATATGTTGATCTATGTTGATGATATTATCACTGTAAGCTCAGCATCTTCTGCCACCACAAAATTGATCTAGCAGCTGAAAAGTGATTTTGCAGTAAAAGATCTGGGTCAACTGGATTACTTCTTAGGTGTTGAGTGAAGAAGCAGGGAGATGGAGTGGTGCTGTCCAGAAGAGATATGCTCTTGATCTTCTGAATAGAGCTAATATGATGAAGTGAACAGTATATCTACTCCAATGGTTTCCTCTGAGAAATTAACCAAGCACCAGGGAACTTGCTTGTCAGAAATAGAACAGTTTCAGTATCGAAGTATAGTTGGAAGCCTTCAATATCTAACTATTACTAGGCCTGATCTGAGCTATGCAGTTAATAAAGTGTGCCAATACATTCAGTCTCCCACAGAACATCGCTGGATGGCAGTGAAGAGAATATTGAGGTTTGTTAAAGGGACACTGGAGAGAGGGCTGCAGCTGAAAAGATCACCAAATCTTACAATTAGTGCTTTCTCAGATGCTGATTGGGCTGGTTATCCTGATGATAGGAGGTCAACTAGTGGCTTTGCTGTTTTCATTGGTCCTAATCTTGTGTCCTGGAGTTCGAAGAAGCAACCTAATGTGTCCAAATTAGCTACAGAAGCAGAATACAAAGGCATAGCAAATGTAACAGCAGAGGTAATATGGATTCAGTCATTTCTGAGAGAACTTGGCATTACTCAACCGAGAGCTCCTTTGTTATGGTGGGATAACCTTGGAGCCACTTATCTCACTGCTAACCCAATGTTTCACGCGAGAACAAAGCATATTGAGATCGATTTTCACTTTGTCAGAGAACAAGTAGCTCGCAAGGCTTTGGAAGTAAGATTCATCTCTTCAAAAGATCAGTTAGCTGATATATTTATGAAGCCTCTGTCAAAAAGTCCGTTTGATAGAATTTGCAACAATCTCAACCTTAATTCACGAGGTTGTGATTGAGGGGCAGTGTTAGAAATAGAAGCTGTTAGTGAGTTGATTAGTGGAACGAGTCATGCACCATGTAGCTGGTGCGGCATGCGTCGTGTATTCAGTTGTAGCCTCTCCCTCATTCTAGGATCGTGCATGTTCACAGTAATATAAAAGCAGAGTGATCCCACAGGGATCAGTGCGCATTATTGGGCAACAACTATCTCCTCTACTCATCTTTGCCCGCTGACCGTGAAGTTATGTGGAATGAATTTAAGGTTGCATTTAGAGCTCATCACATCTCAGATGGACTCATGAAGAAGAAAATGAGGGAATTCATATCATTGAAGAAAGGTGACCGTAGTGTTCACGAGTACTCCCAGATTTTCAATCAACTGGCTCTGTATGCTCCTCAGCATGTGGACACTGAAGAAAAGAAGATAGACTGTTTCCTGAAAGGTCTGGATTCCAAGCTTAGAGCACGTGGGAACCAGTATTGGTGAAAGTTTCAGTGAATTGGTGAGTGCTGCCATCACTACAGAAGATCTGTGGGACACTCATAATGAAAAGAACAAGAAGCACATCACTCATGGACCCTCTAATGGTGCAGCATAGAAGTACCGCATGATTTACGCCACTCTTATCTGGTCAGCAGTACTGCTCTACTCAGGCCCAGCATCCTCCCTCCTGCCCACCTCAGCAGCAGCAGCAGAACATGTACTGTGCCCCCCCCAACAGTTTGCAGCTAGAGCACGACCACCTCCACAATCAGCCAGGTCAGGATTTCATCCAAGCTTTAGGTGTGGTCGTACCGGGTGTCTGCATTTCTTGGTATGTTTTTCACATGGTTGCAATCCTACTTTTGTTCTGTTGATTCAAGCATCGCATAACTTCTTCAGCCCCACTTATGTGGAAAAGCATAATATAGAGAGTAGCAACATAATAGCTAAGTTAAAAGTGAAGGATGCTGGTTTCGCTTCCCAGAACCTTTAATCCCTAGTCTAGAAGATAATCACCTATGATACCCCGATTAGCCCACACCAAGTACTTGCGGATCTTTTGTACCCTTCCTTGTGAACATGATCACTTCTAGTCAACTGGGAGAATGATCGTGGCACTAACCGGATCTTTTCGTATCGATCCTAATCTCTTAGAATTAGCCAGTGGTTGTGCTCTCAAAATTGTAGTTTTGCTATTGAGTTCTGCCGGTTCATCCAGGTGCTTCTCAAAATCAGGATTGTAGTACGAAGAGAACCCTCCTTCTTTGACTTTGATAGGGGAACCAGTTGTAATATTCTTCTGAACAGATGAAGTATTGTCCGCAGTACGCAACCGGAATGGAGAATATTGAGCTTGGTGTCTCTCATCTGAATGTCCAGTCTCATCCCTGCTCTTAAACCTATATCCTA
Organism: Zoysia matrella; assembly: GCA_001602295.1. Classification (NCBI taxonomy): domain Eukaryota; kingdom Viridiplantae; phylum Streptophyta; class Magnoliopsida; order Poales; family Poaceae; genus Zoysia; species Zoysia matrella. Next base: position 96,889 of record BCLG01000337.1, on the reverse strand, counting down.
CTTTGACTTGAGATGGAGTATGCACTACTTCTCTAGAGTCTCACTCAATTCTTTAAAACTCGATGCCGTTTGCTTGTATCCAACTCAAATACAAGGAACTATCGAGTCTCCGTATAAATCTTCCACTTGTCCTTGCTATCGAATCATGTTCTAATCGATTTTGGATAATGTATAAACTCTTGTCCATCTTGTTTACATCCTCTCTATCTCACTTTGTTCCCATAAACTTGTTCCATGATTTAGTTGGTCTTAGTAGCTAGTGATCCCTGTATCTCCAAGATTCACTAACGAGAGAAGCACAATCTATGGAGTCAATGGAAGGTTAGTTCTGTTGACAACAAAAAATTGCACACATGGAAAACCGGAAGTTCCAGTTTTTATAAGTCCCTACCAGAGTGTCCAGCCTTTTGCCAGAGTATTCGGCAAGCCTTCTCTGGAACACACCTCGAGGTTCACCGGAGTATCCGACATACGTCCAGGGGTTAAAATTGGAACCTCCGGAATGACAAACTGGAACTTCCGGTTTTGTGCCAGATCCTTCGGCAAAAAAGGTTAAGTCATTGCCAGAGCGTCCAGCCTTTTCGGAGTATCTGACAAGCCTTCTCTGGAACCCACCTCAAGGTTCACCAGAGTATCCGACATATGGCCAGAGGTTAGAATCGGAACATCCTGAATGACAAACCGGAACTTCCGGTTTAGGAAAAGCTGAATTTGTTCAGTCCAAAGGTTAATCTGATTATTTCATGACTTATAGTATTTAAGCATGTTTTTCAGGCTGCAAAAGCACATTGGAATATGTTGATTGATAGTTGCCAAAAGACATAAGGGAATGCCAGGAGAGACAAGGGGAAGAGTCGAATGATGGTTTCCAAGATTCCATGTTGTCACCCGCATCACAGCCATCAAAATGAATGCATTACTTAGCTAGTTCGAGACCCCAAAAAAACCGGAACTTCCGATTATTGTTCCGGAACTTCCGATTTTCGTAGGTTTAGGAAGGTTTTCAAATTTTGATTTCTTGCCGATTTGTTGGAGTCACTGGCTCTCCATGGGGGCAGACCACCCACCTCTATTTAAAGAGAGGCTTACGGCCGATTGAGGGCATCAGCATAGACCAACCCCAGGAAGCTCTTGTCCACATGGGGTCCCTCCTGGACTTGAGCAACCAGGTGCTGCTGTACTTCAGCCGAAACCGGAACTACCAGTTTGGCAAACCGGAAATTTTGGTTTTCTCAATCTCTCCGTTCTGCTTCTACACACAGACATGCGCATGTGTGTTGGCCCGATCCGCGTGTTAACAAGTTCGGTGACACAGTCCAATTTCTAGTCTTTGGGAACTGCAACTTTGCTAGTTATCAACTAGAGTTGCCAGTGGAGCTAGCCAGAATAAACAATGCCTCCTATGTTCCACAAAAGAAAAGGTGCTTCAAGGTCCAAGGGATGTGATTGTCACCAATATCAGGCAACTGCAACCTCACCATGTTTATTCAGAGAAGCCATGCAATATGCTGATCATAAAGGATTAATGACAAGAAGTAACGTCCAAATGTTTTACAAGGTTCAATGGAACAACCATACCAAATATTTACAGTCTGAATTTTCTAGAGTTCCTTTATTTTCTCTGATGTTGTATTTTCACCCTCTTCTGTTTTAAATCTCGGGACGAGAGTTCCCTAAGGGGGGCGGGGGGGGGGGGGGCTGTAACACTTCGCATTATGGAATAAAGAAGCAAGATGCTTGATTTTGAAGTTTTGGAACCAAGCTCAAAAACAATTAAACTATTCAAGTAAACTGGCAAATTTCAAAGGCGAGTTCAAGATTTTCAAAGAAAGGTTATGAAATAAAAATTTCCATTTGAAAGTTTTTACAAATACTTTAATTCGGGAAATTTTTATAAAATTTTATTTAAAGGTTAAAAGGCCTCAAAAGAATTTTTTCTCTTAAATGGTTGCCTGTTTTCTGAATTTTATAAAATAAAATTCATTTCAAATTTGAACTTGGGCCCAAAATAAAAGTTGTTCCTCTTGCATTTCTACCACCCTTCAATGTTTCATTGTTATCCGAGCTCGGGAAGTGTGGGTTTCAATTAAAAATCAGAATGCAGTCTCAGGAAATCAGAGAAAAAGAAAAGGATGGCATGGGACCCGCCTGTCAGCCTCACCCAACCTCCTTCCCCAACCTCTGGCCGCCACTCCACTGGTACAGATGCAGCCCTTCCGCACGCCCTCCCGGTGCATGGACGCCACACCTCCGGTGACGTGCCCCTCCCTGAGATGCGCGGCTCACGGCACACGCCGTGTGTCCGGACCACCCGCTCGGCCCCTATTTCCCCATCTCTCATTCTCTCCCGGACGCCAACTCTCTCTCAGCCACCACCGAGGAGAGCTCAGAACCAGACCACCCCGGCTCTCCTCCTCTGTCGAGCAGCAGCGCACTTCATCGCTCGAGCTCCCAACCATCTCATCTCGCCTCTCCCCGCTCTGTGTCGACCACAGTCGGGATTGTTGACAACCGAGGGAAAAAGTTCGGGTACTCCAAAACTGAAGTTCCGGTTTTTACAGGGAAGATTGCCCAAAAATTGCTAAGTCCCCGCCGGAGTGTTCGGCCTTTAGCTGCAGTATTCGGCAGGCCTTCTGTGGAGTCGACTTGGAAAGACACCAGAGTATCCAACACCATGCTGGAGGCAAAATCGGACATTCCAGTATGCCAAACCGGAAGTTCCAATTTTGGTTAAACAAAGTTTTTTGCAGTCTGAGGGCTATCCTAACTTTTGGCGTTTTAGTGGTTGAAACATATTTTTCAGGTTGTCAGACCCATGATGAGGTAAATGAACCAATGTGTTGCACGAGGGTTTGAAGAGTTGCTTGGACCAGAAGAAAGAAGAGGCAGGATGGCACTATTGACGAGTCCATGATGTAGACTTGGTCAAAATCATAAAAATGGATGTATTTATTAGTTAATTCGAAGCCTCAAAAAAATTGAAACTTCCAGTTTTGTGAACCGAAAGTTCTGGTTTTCATAGACTTTTGGAAAGCTTTTGAATTTCGATTTCTTGCCGATTTGTTGGAGTCACCGGCTCTCCACAGGGGCAGACCACCCCACCTTTATATAAAGAGAGGCTCATGGCCGATTGAGGGTATCCCCATTGTCATTTACAAATTACTTTACATGTTTTGCATTTCTTAACCCTAGCCCCTCTCTCAAACCCTAATTCTCTTCTTCTCCCATCCCGACAGTGGTGAAGAGGATCTAGCCGGCCTGCCAAGCCTAGACCAACGTTAGGAAGCTCTTGTCCACACGGGGTCCATCCCGGACTCGAGCAACCAGGTGTTGCAGCAATTCTGGCAAATTCAGAACTTTCGGTTTGGCATATCGGAGCTTCCAATTTTCGCGATCTCTCTGTTATGCTTCTGCACACGGACGTGCGCGCGTGTCCGAGCGTCAAACCACTTTTTGGCGACTCCGCTAGGAACGAGAGGTTCCGGTTGCAAAGATCGAATCGCGTTTCGACACTATGTGTTCCGAGATCTCGCCGACAAACATCGTCATGCCGTCGTTAGAGGAGGTTCCTGAGGAGGCACGTAAGACATTCCTAGAGCGTCGGAAAGCCGTCATGGAACTGCGCAAGGCGCGGGAAGATCAAGAGCTTCAAGAGTTCCTCACGTGTTTCAAGAAGGATCATCAAGGGGTGATCTCTCAAGTCAAAGAAGCCATTCTTTCGCCCGTCTCCGACGATTCAGTCGTTGGTGTTGCCAATGTGAGAACATCTTCGCACCGTCCGGTTACTTTTGAAGATCTTTCATACTATTTTGTTGACATGAAAAAGATTTTGAATAATGACACATTAAAGCATACTTGAGTTGCTTCATCTATTGCTCATGTTGCACATGTAGATACCCCTACTAGCTCATCAGCTCCTCATGCTCCTATTGTAGATCAACCTTTGTATCGTATGCCGGTGAACTCGTTTAGTGGGCAAACTAGTTTTCAACCTCATGTGCAAACTAACGCTTTGGTAGTGCCTCCTACTAGCGTAGAGCCAATTAATAGCATTCTCAATCTGAATGAATTGGCCAATTTTGTTCTGTCTAGCGGTATAAGCATTCCTCATGGCCACGTGCACCATGAACAATTTAATGCCATCAAAGCAAACATGCATACCTCATCTCGTAGGACTCCCATTACAAACATGGAAGAATGCATTGCTTTCATCAAAAAGGATTTGAGCAAGCAATTTCATGAAACGCTAGTAGATCTTAAAGGGAGGGATCGAATTTACCAAAAACCATACCCTACTTACTTTGATTCAGTCCCATATCCTAATGGGTGGCATGTCCCCGATTTTGTCAAGTTTAATGGTGAGGTGGTAAAACCACTTGGGAACACATTAGTCAATGCATTGCTCAATTGGGGGAAGTGAGTTTTAGTGATGCATTGAAAGTACGGTTGTTTTCTTTGTCACTAACCGGAACCATTTTCTCATGGTTTTCATTGTTGTCCCTGGGTTCCACTTACACATAGGAGTCCTTAGAGCGAAGATTTCATGACCATTTTTATTCTAGGAATAATGAGCCGAAGTTGTCATATTTAACATCGGTTAAGCAAGGGAGAGATGAACCCTTGTCGATTTTATTAGGAGATTTAGAGATGTTACCGATGTTTTAATTTGACAATTTCTAAAAAGGATCTACTTGACCTAATTTTTAGTGGTTTACGGTCTCACCTTAAGGAAACATTAGAGGGGCACGATTTTCTCACTCTCATCCAACTCCAACCAAGAGCTTTGGTACAAAAAAGCTGAAGCAAAGAAGTGAAACATGACTGTAAGACCGGCCACAATGTGCACGTCATTGAGTACGATTTAGATAGTTCCGATGATGATTCCAATGACATCCTAGCTGCCGAGTTTGTTTGGCCATCTAAGGCCAAATCATTTGCTTGCGATTTTCTAAAACCGGTTCATAAAAATCAGAAAGACGATGTGAAATTCACCTTTGATGTAGCTAAATATGATAAAATATTTGATAAATTAAACAAAGGTGGGTATATTAAGATTGCATATATTTTACCTCCGGCAGATGAATTAAAGTGTAGGGCATATTACAAATGGCACAATTTCTATTCTTATGCCACTAACAATTGCAATATTTTTCGTCGACAGGTCCAATCAGCCCTTAATGCGGGACGATTGAGTCTCAAAGAGATGCAAGTGGACAAGCACCCCTTCCCTATGAATACTCTCAATATTAATACTAAATTGTTGATTTAGCCAAGTCAAGCTGATATAACTCAAGGAAAGAATGTGATTATGGATGATAAGAGGCCTCTATTGACAGGGGAGAAGATTAGCTCAAAAAAAGTGGCATTAGAAAAGTTCCCCGATGGCAGAGAGCCTATCAAAATCACCATCAAAGGCTCTACATCTGGGGAGCAACCGTGAAAATCCAAGGAAATGGTTGTACCTGCCATCCAGGAAAAATTGAAACTTCCAGTTTCCCAAACTAGAACTTCTAGTTTTGCCCAAAAGCCCAAGATGATTAAATCAAAAAATCCTGAAGCAGGCAAATTGAAGGTGAGCCAAGGCAAGGTTGTGGGCAAGAAGAGGGAGCCTAAGAGCACCTTTGATCGTCTCATGGCCAAATACAAAAACCAAAAGGTCGATTCTAATAATTGGCCTACAAAGCAACCGAGGTCACCATAGCCGGGGGCTAATAGCCCGCCAAGAAAGGAAACAAGGATGGCAGTGAACGCTCCTAGACCAACTCCACCTCCGGGAGTTGGGATGCCACCACCATGGTGCCCTCCTATGCCATTTACACCATTCCCAATGTGGATCCCTAATAAAGGAGCATGGGT
>BCLG01000337.1:76928-90933 GCA_001602295.1 Zoysia matrella | reverse complement strand
CACCAATTCTGTTCCTAATCGATTGAAAAGTTCATAGGATGGCAAACCGGGACTTTTGATTTTTCCAAAAAAGCCTGTTTCCCCTCCAAAGTAAGAGTGGTGAGTTAAGAGTTGGGGGGGGGGGGGGGAGTAGTCAGCATGCTCCTGAGGCTTCTGGAAGTCAGGGACCTATATCTGGAGGTGTCATTAAGATTGGGGGACTTCTAGCGGACCGATCAAGATAAGCGGTCTGGTCCGTGTTGATCAAAATCTCCCAGCACCCCCAACTCATAATAAAGAAAATGTGAGAGAGTCTAGCAAGTATGCACAGCCGAGGTGGTGTCCCTCCGGCTGAACCCGTACTCAAAATCGGAAGCTGCAAAGCTTATGCCTCTGTGAGAAAGAGAGCGGGATTTAGAGAAGAGGAGGGAGGATATTTTTAATGAGATCAAACCAATGATGCCACAGGATAAGCGATGGAAAGCCAAGGGAATGACTGAATCTCCAGAGGAGCCGAAGATTCTAACTTCGGAACTAGAGATTCTGGTTTTTCCAAAACCAGAAGTTCTGGTTTCTGCCGGTTCTGTGAAAGACAGGAATTCTGCTGCTTTTTCTTTTATAGGTGATGTGAACATGTTTGAGTTTGATGACAATGATCTCCTGGACGATGAGCCTACATCGCCTCGAGATGGTATGAAAATTAACACTATTTGCTTATCTCTTTTTGATTATTCTCTCGTAGAAGAGGAAAAGGTATGGCACAGTTTGACTTTGGGCAAAAAAGTGCTGTTTTCGACAAGCCTAAAGAATCGGATAACCATTTGAAACCTCTCTATGTGAAAGGTTATATTAATGGTACATGGATTTCTCGCATGCTTGTAGATGGCGGTGCTATTGTTAATCTAATACCATATTGTTTGTTTAAGAAGCTAGATAAGGCCGATAACGAGCTCCTCTGGACCAACATGACACTGAATGGTGTGGGTGGAGGAGCTCCTATCGAGGCTAAAGGGGTCGCTTCTATGGAGCTCACCATTGGGAGCAAGACTATAGTTACCACTTTCTTCGTTGTCATTGTGCAAGGTGGCTACAGCTTAATCTTAGGGTGCGACGGGAATCACGCTAACAAGTGTGTTCCTTCTACATTGCATGAATTTTTGATATAATGGGTTGGTGATGATGTAGAGGTTCTCCATGCGGATGTATCGGCTTATGTTGCTATGGCCGATTCATGTTCCTTGCCGCATGACTGGATTGGACTTGACGGACTATGATTTTCTTAGTGTGACTAGAGATGGTTTTGTGCCTGTCGATGTAAAGCCGATGGAGAATCAGCTCAACCATATAATGTGATTAAATGGAGTCTAATCTAGATTGATTGCAAAAGAGAGTGGAACACTATCAGTCAAACAAAACGATTTGTGTTAAGCAATAGAGGAGATAAAAAATATGGACAAATTAGGAGAAGGTTTTACATTGGCCGATCCTTTAGAGGAGATCAATATTGGTGATGATGTTAATCCAAAACTGACTTCTATAAACGCCAATCTAAGAACCAATTATAAAGTGAAGTTAATCAGGCTACTAAAAGAACATGTAGACTATTTTGCATGGTCTTATAATGAAATGTCTAGATTGAGCCACGAGCTAGTTGAGCATCGGCTCCCTATCAAATCTAGTTTTAGACCTTTCAAACAACCGATGAAGAGATTTAATTCGGATATGCATGATCAGATTAAAAAAAGGAATTAACCGATTACTTGATGTGAATTTTATAAGGCCTTGCAGATATGCGAAGTGAATATCCAACATCATGCCTGTTGAGAAGAAGAACAGGTAAGGTAAGAGCTTGCACTAATTATAGAAACTTGAATACAGCCACTTTCAAAGATGAATATCTTATGCCTATAGCCGATATGTTAATTAATGATGCTTCCGGCCATAAAGTGATTTGTTTTCTCGATGGTAATGCTTGTTACAGTCAAATCTTTGTGACCAAAGATGATATGTCTAAAACTGTTTTTAGATGTCTTGGTTTTGTAAGATTGTTTGAGTGGGTTGTCACAACTTTCGGGCTAAATATGTGGCCACATATCAAAGAGCTATAAACTTTATATTTCATGATTTGCTTGGTGTCATTGTGGAAGCTTATATAGATGATGTGGTGATCAAATCAGCTGCTTTGGACCCTCACTTGGCTTATTTGTGCCTTGCTTTAAACCGAATGCCCTGCTTCAGTTTAAAAATGAACCCACTCAAATGTGCTTTAGATGTATCGGTTGGGAAGTTTTTAGGCTTCATACTACATGAGAAGGGCATAGAGATAGACAATAAAAAAGTAGAGGCAATTAGAGAAGTGCAAGCGCCCACTTGTAACAAAGATGTGCAAAATATCTTGGGCAAAGTGAATTAGTTGAGGAGGTTTATCTCCAATTTATCGGGAGCATTTACTCCTATTTTTTGGCTAAAGAATGAGGCCAAATTTACTTGGGTGACAAAACAGCAAGAAGCTTTTGATAAGATTAATGAATACTTGTCCTCACCGCCAGTCCTTAGGGTGCCCAAGAGTGGAATCGCTTTTCATCTTTATATAGTGGCGGAAGATAATGTGGTTGGTTCTGTTTTGACATAAGAAGCCGAAGGAAAGGAGTACGTGATCACATAAGTTAGCCGGAGAATAATAGATGTCAAAACAACATACACCTTTATTGAGAAATTGTGTTTTTCTCTATATCATGTTTGCACCAAATTAAGACATTACCTACTATCTAGTGCTTGTGTAGTTGCATGTCGAACCGATGTCGTTAAACATATGCTACATCGACCAGTATGTAGTGGGAGACTTAGTAAATGGGCATATACTTTGATTGAGTATGATTTGGCTTATGAGTCATTAAAATCCATGAAAGGCCATATTGTTGCTAATTTTATTGTTGAGCATCGAATTGATTTAAAACAAGACTTAAATATTGGTCAAATAATATTTCCCCCTTGGAAATTATATTTTGATGAATCAGTTTGTAAAGAGGGTCAAGCTATTGGTGTAGTGCTGATTTCCCCTCATGGTATGCATTTTGAGTTTTCAAACTGATTAGAGTATAATTGCACAAATAATCTGGCCGAATATAAAGCATTGTTATTTGGCTTTGAGATATTACAATCCATGGGAGTAAAATATATAGAAGCCTTTGGTGGTTCATTATTAGTCGTACAGCAGGTTGCTGGAGTTTTTCAATGTTTAGATGGATCATAGAATGCTTGTTTGGATAAATGCCTAGATGTTATTAAAAATGTGGAAGAATTTCATATACACCATATCCCTAAGCAAAAAAATGCTAGAGCTAATGATTTTGCACAACAAGCATCTGGTTATAACATTAGCAAAGAAAAATTTATGATTGTTGAAGAACCCATGTGTAAATCAATCAAAACCAAAGATCCAAAAAAATTGAAAGTTCCATTTTTCAATTCCAGAAGTTTTGGTTTTCTCTGTGTTGAATCTGGAATGCCGAAAAATCGGAAGTTCCAGTTTATGATTTCAGAAGTTCTGGTTTTAGCAGAGAAACTGAAAATTCAGCCATTGATAGTTTGGAGCACGACAAGGCCGAATTATCTGATTGGTGAGTTCCTATAGTAGCATATTTTCGTGATCCCAGTTAGAGAGTTGATAGAAAGGTTCGGCTCTTAGCATTTAAATACATGTTGATAGATGATAATTTGTATCACCATATGGGAGAGGATTTGCTATGGAAATGTTTAGGTGATGATGAAGCTAAAGTGGCTATGGGAGAAGGATATAAAGACATTTTTTGTATGCATCAATCGACCCCAAAGATGAAGTGATTACTGAGGAGGGCCGGATTCTGTTGGCCTAGCATGATTGCTGATTGTTACCATTACTACAAAGGGTGTAAGGAATGTCAAAAGTTTGGTAATCTTCAATTAGCACCCGCTGCCTTGATGAACATCATTATAAAGCCACGGCCATTCCGAGGATGGGGATTGGACATCATAGAGAAAATACATCCTCCTTATTCGAAGGGACATCGGTTCATGCTGGTTGCAACGGATTACTTCACCAAGTGGACCGAAGTGGTCACCCTCAAGAAAATTACCCATAAAGAGGTAATTAATTTCATCACCAGGTATATTATTCATAGATTTAGCATTCCGCAAACCTTAACCACAGATCAAAGTACTTCTTTTATTTCTAACCAAGTTTGTGAGTTTGCCGAATCTTATAAGATTAAGCTGCTTAACTCATCTCCATACTACACTCAGGCCAATGGGCAGGCTGAGTCTAGTAACAAAACTTTGATCAAGCTCATTAAGAAAAAGGTAGAGGAAAACCCTAAAAGATGGCATGAAGTCTGAGGCTTTGTGAGCTCATCGCATTTCAGGGCATGGAGCCACTAAGCTTACTCCTTATGAGCTTGTGTATGGACAAGAGGCCGTTTTACCTGTTGAGGAGAATCTGGGCGCTTTGAGATAGGCTAAACAACATAATTTGTCCACTAGTGATTATTATGCCTTGATGCTTGATAACATTGATGAGGTTACCGATAAGCGTTTAGGTGCTTTGAAAGAAATTGAGAAGGACAAAGCCCGAGTTGTTAGAGCTTACAATAAGAAAGTGAAACCTAGAGAATTTCAGGTGGGCGAATTAGTTTGAAAAATAATTCTACCAGTTGGCTCAAAAAGCTACAAGTTTAAAAAATGGTCGCCAAGTTGGGAAGAACTTTATAGAATAGTGAAAGTCATAGCCGTAAATGCATATATGCTATAAACTTTGCAAGGAAGCCGCCTACCGAGAGCCTTGAATGGTAGGTATTTGAAAAAATATTACTCGAGCATATGGCAGGACAATTAAAGGGTTTTTTTGGCCAATATAATCAATATCGTTGCCTAGGCGCTGTTGTGGCCGGTGTGTTCATGAACCATCGTCCTCAGGCATTTTTTTGGTTAATAAAATATTTTATGGTACACAAGTTTTACCAAAAAACAGGGGGATATGTTGACAACCAAAAATTGCACTCAGAAAAAACCGGAAGTTTTGATTTTTTACAGGGAAGACTGCCCAAAAATGGCTAAATCCCCACCGGAATGTCCGGCTTTTAGCGGAGTATCCGGCAAGCCTTCTTTGGAGTCGACTTGGAAAGATACTGAAGTATCCAGCACTATGCCGGAGGCAAAACCGGAAGTTCTGGTATGCGAAACCAGAAGTTCCAGTTTTGGTTAAACTAATTTTTTTGCAGTCCGAGGGCTAATCTAACTTTTGGCATTTTAGTTGTTAAAACATATTTTTCAGATTGCTGGACCATGTACAGGTAAATGAACCAATGTTTTGCATGAAGGTTTGAAGAGTTGCTTGGACCAGGAGAAAGAAGAGGCAGGATGGTACTATTGAAGAGTCCATGATGTAGACTTCGTAAAAATCATCAAAATGGATGCATTTAGTAATTAATTTGAGGCCCAAAAAAACCAGAACATCCGGTCTTGTGAACCAGAAGTTTCGATTTTCACAGACTTTTGGAAAGCTTTTGAATTTCAATTCTTTGCCAATTTATTAGAGTCACCGGCTCTCCACGGGGGCAGGCCACCCCACCTCAGAGAGGCTCATGACCGATTGAGGGTATCTCAATCGTCATGTACCAATTACTTTACATGTTTTGCATTTCTAACCCTAGCCCTTCTCTCAAACCCTAATTCTCCTCTTCTCCTGTTCTGGCCAGAGCAGGTTTGAAAAAGGATCTTAGAATGTCTAGGGTTGGGCCAGGAGGGTCTCTTAACCCCTTTCTTTTTCTGCCCATCAGAGTTATTTCCAAAGAACTTGCCGTAGTAAGGGGGAGAAGCGCACTTGAAGAGCGCAGTACAACGGGGAGTTGTATGCTGCATTTGGGAAGGATTCTCTCCCAACTGGTTGGATCGTAGGGGCGATAGCCTAGACCAACGAAACTCTTGTCCACATGGGGCCCTTCTCGGACTCGAGCAACTAAGTGCTGCTGCAATTCTGCCAAAATCGAAACTTTCGGTTTGGCAAACCGAAACTTTCGGTTTCATGATCTCTCCGTTCTGCTCGTGTGTTGGCCTGATCCGAGCGTCAACAGGAATTTTTTCTACAAATTTCGAGCTGCTGAAGCCGCTGGCCACTCCCGACCAAATCCGGCGCGCCGGGTAGTTTCTCCCCGATTCCTCTTCGATTTGAATGGTTGGCAACCGTGCGCAACTTCCCAGCATGTTAATCGATAAAAAAATGCGGCCTTTTTGCAGGACTTCGGAACTTACCACCGCCGGCTGCGTGTACCTCCCTACCTCGCCGACGGCAGCCAAGTTCCGGGCCCCCTCCCCGTCCACTAACGCCTCGCTGGCCATCTGTGCGTTGCAGCGAAGCTGTAGGAAGAGACAGCCACATTTTTCGTGCACCACAACCCCGCAGCTACCTCGTCGGAGCTACGTCTCGCCACCTCCTCACCGTCAATAACCTTCCGGTGAGAACTGCCTGCCATTGACCCCGCCATCGGTTCCGCTTCACTGTGGAGACTATTTTTGTGCCTTTAATTATCGCTCTTGGACATCGGCAGCGCCGAACCGGCGAGGCCGCCGCCGAACGCCACCACGGCGACATGGCCAGTTTGGCCGGCCTGCTGCCCCCTCAACCAGATCCTCTGTGGCCATTGGGATCCGGTACAGCCAAAGGTGTGGCCACCCATGTGGCCTCAATATAAGGTGGGCCGGGATCTTCTGCGACAAGATCCAGATCCCGTGTGAAAATTCTGTGGCCCACCGTGTGGCTAGCCCAGTTCGGCTGGAAAGTTTTATAATATTGCGGAATGATTTATTTAATTACCAGAAAACAGTTTTCAAACTTGTAAAATCCATAAAGAATGCAGTATAACTCCTAAAAATGTGAAATAAATTTTGTTAGGATCCTCTCGACTAGAACAATTCTGAAGCTAACAAATTTTTGCTTTTTTGCATGAAATTAATTTAATTAATTCAAAGCACTTATTAACATATTAATAAATTATCATAATTCCTTGGCATGGTAAAATATTAAAATTTTTATATTTATGTTTCTTAAGGTAAACTTTATGTTTTAGAAAAGTTTTATATTTAGTTCCATCAAAAATAATTTTATAAAAATTTATTATGTTTGAACGGTGTTTAAATCCTTATAAATCCATTTGATTTCAATAAATTCTGAAAATTGGTCAAAGATTCCTTTATAATATTTATGATTTTATGAAAATAAAATATATATTTTATGTTTTTGAAAACCATTTTATAGAAGTTTTATAACTATACTTACTAGTATTCTTTTGAAAATGAAAGCTATCATGGTATGTGATTTGAATTCAAAACCTCGAAGTTAAAAATCATAACATTTCAGTACTTATTCATGTCATTTATATTTAATATCCGAAGCTTCTGAGGAGCACTTCTGCGATGATCCATCAGCCGAAGAAACTAAGGCCCTGTTTGGAATCAAAGTATTTTTGGGAGCATTTGAAGAATACTATGGTTTTACCAAAAACTTTGGTTTTAGAAGGTAAGGAGGTGTTTGGATGCAACAAATTTTGTAGTTTTGAAAACCATGGTATTAGGAAAAGTGTAGCCATTTTACAGTTCTGAAAACTTCACTCATGACCTCTTTTTTGTAAACCATGGTTTTGCTTAGCATTGGCTTTTAAAACCATTGGTTCCTAATACTTTGGTATTGAAAAACTATAACACCCAAACGGGGCCTAATTGTGAGCAAGGTCAAGGCAAGCCCCGGTGCATGGTTAATGTACTATGCATTAGGTTTTAAGAGTTGATTGAAATCCTAGATTGCTTGATAGGTATCCTACCTATGTTAAGTATATTGGTACAGGTAACCCGATGTATCGCTAGGCTATGATTCATAATTAACGGTAGAAGTCAACTGAACGAGAATTTCACTCGCAAGCAATAGGTTATCACCTTTGATTTGGATGTGTCACAAGAAATGATGAAGTTGGTTTAGTTTTACCACATGAATAATGAATTGGAGATCGGATGGGGTGATGTATAGGATGGTTTGGGAAGACTGGACCTTCACGGTGGTAGCCTCGTCTGTGTCGATTAAGGACTGTACCGTTGTTGGCCTTATCGAACAAGTTTGAACAGTATTGATTCTGTAATAGATATATGGGGTCTAGAAAACTAATTTAACTAGAATTGCAGCCTTGTGCGGACGTACCCCACCTTTCTAGCAAATTGAAACAACATCTGCAAAAGGTGTTGTACCTCATCAATATCGCGTTTAGGATGGATTTTACATAGAGGGCCGTTTTGCCTAGGTTGGTGGTCGCAGACCAACATTGCAGTAGTTCTTATGAAACGTTGTCACGTACGACTTTGAGGAAGTGCGTTACGTGTCGTGTAATCAAATTTCTCCTGCAGGATATAAATCAATTATAATCACTGCACTTCACAGTAACGAATACCACTTGTCTCTTTGAGTCACATCATAGTAAGGAAGTGAATGAGGAAATTAATATGATCTGTTTGATATATCTATCAGAAATTGCTTGACAACCATGATTGTGGTAGTTATAGTGCAAATTAAATTTATATTTCTTGAACTTAATCTGCTGCTAAAATTTGAAAGTAAAGATTCAATATTAGCGCTGGATTTTTGCGAATAGCCGTCACTGTGAGTCAGCCTTCTTATTTTTTAGGAGTGAGCCCTAGTTGGTCACTTTAACGGGTAAGTGTTGCTGAGCGTTGGTTGCTCAGGGTTTTGCTCTCTGTTGTTTTGGTTTAATGGTGATCTCTCTTTCTCTCCTCTGGACCAACCGACAGGAGCGACCCTCGAGGGGTATATGTCTGTTGGGTGCCCTGCTCGCCACTAAGCGGTTTGTGTGTTGCTAGGAGATGCATTGTATGGGTTCGATGTCATCTTATGCTTAGTATCTAAGAGTCTCTAGTAGCTCTGAATAAGTTTGGACGCTTCCGCACTTTGAAAATCTTTGGTTGTAACTTAAACAACAGTTTGTCATATTATTTTATCGTGCTTGAGTTGTACTGTTGGTCCTCGTTTCACCGAGTGACAAACGATAAGATTCTGTGGTCGATGAATCGTCTCCTTCATGGGGCGGTCTGTCACAAACACGGAAAGACAACGTGATGTATTCTTGTTGTGACAAAGAAATACAACATGACAAAATTTAGATACGATGTAGGTATGACAACATGAATAAAAATATGATGAGACACAAGCAAAAAAATCTAACTAATTTATGCATATAGGTAATATTAAATTCACCCAAATATCGATGAATTGATCGAGAACTCACCATAAGGTTTCCAATCTCATTTGTTCCCTGAGTTATATATTGTCATGTGATACATTCCCACAACAGCAAGATTTGTAGGGCCACAATGTCATAAATTAGAGGATTATTTTGCTGTCATATTCAGCCGACACAGTGGCTACCAAACTTCTATAAACACCAACTAGAAACATCTCTGCCTTTCCAAGGCGTATCATCATTTCATAAATAGCTTCAGTTCCTTTTACCATTCCAACACACCAAATTAGTGAAACAACATAATTAGCAGCTGAGGGCTCCTCTGATTGTTTTGCATATATGGATCAAACATCCACATGCGGAGCAAATCTAGAATTGCACCCTAAGATGAACTTAGACACAAATTACCTGTGACACCGATGTTGTCACACCCCGCATGCCATCCTTCTCCTCTAGGCCCACCCCTCCTGCAACAGCCGCGCCGCACGCGCTCCGCGCGCCCGTACTCGCCCCAACGGCCGTTGCCCCTTGCCGAAACGGCTGCTCCACATCACCCCATCCCCATCTCCTCTCTGCTACAAACAGTCCCGCCGCCCTTCCCTCTCCCTTCACCCCAAGCCGCCCCCCCCCTGAGCTCACCGCCATAGCCACCGTTGCACCACCGCGTGGGGCCTCCCTGGCCGCCTCGACCCTGCGCCATCGACGCCCGGGCCGCACCGCCCCGTCGGGCCTGATTTGGCTAACGCCCACCACCCAGACTGCCTCCCCGCCCTCATCGAAGTCTCGGAACCGTGCCACGCGGTCACACCCCATGTCCCGACCGTTTCTGACCTTGCGCAAACCCATGGTGTGCACCTCCTCGAGCTCCTCTTCAATTTGAGTTGCTCCCCGTTGAGGACCGTGTTAGACATGCAAGATCATTGTGCCTAAGTAATTGAACCACCTATAGGGGAATTCAGGGGGCCATACTTTGATCTTGAGCTCCCATTTTCCCAGGTGTTGATGCTGCTGAGTTTCTTCTTGCTGTTTGATGGGTAGAAAACCCTTCCTAGTGCTATGGTGGCTTGATCGATTGGGCTTTTCTTAGGCAAGAGCTAGAGTGGCAAATTTCCTCTCTGAACCCCTGATTGGGGTGAGCTCTCCTGCTTATATAGAGCCCCCATGCACTGGGAGGGGTAATACCTTGGTGCATTCCATATGTTTTCAATCAAAGCTTTTAATTCTAGGTCAAAGATGGTGGCTCAACTACTTAGGTAGTTGGAGACCGCTATTCACGCTAAAACCGGTTTAACAACCTGGTTTAGCTATGATCACATTCACACCTAAAAGTACCCTTCTTCACCTAGCACCAGTTGCACTATCACCCACCACATTTTACTTTACTCACACCACCAAACTCGTTTTAACGCATTTCATAAATGATTGGAGTATGGTGTGGTGATGCAATCTAATATCAAGGCAACTTTTTGTTTTTTAAAATATTTTAATGGAAGGAAACCTATGGGTAACAAGATACTATTTAAATTTAGGGGCATTTGTCTACAGACACCGTAAAGGTGCTACTTGGTCTGTACCACACTGCCTGTCTTGATTTTGTCTACAGGCCATCAAAAATTTTTTTTTTCCGTAGCACGCTATTTTCGGCAATTAAACTTTGAGCAGCCATAATGAGAGATATAAGATAAAAATGCGTGAATGCTCTTAAACCTCAGCACTTCTCCTTTCTTCTGATCCCCTGCTATGTGCGTATCAATAGAAATCTTCATCTTGAGCCTCCCCCAGTCGATCAACCATGCATATCTAACAAGATAGAACAGGCACTTGATGATGAGAATTAAGATGGTGATAACACCAGATGATGCATGTATCAAATTAAAAGTGCACTCACAACTTTTCCTAATTTTTCTCTCTCATCTTGGCTGCTAAAAAGATTTAAATAATTAACATAATATGATACAAACAGAAAACACAATTTTACGGTATCTTCGAGACAAAATCAAGACAAGCGGTCTGACTCAGACAAATAGGCACAGGCACGGTGTCCTGTAGACAAATTTTTCTTATATTTAATGACAGCAGGTAACTGACGTTAATATAAATACGTATCAACAAGTAGGGTATTAACTACACAATATTTCAACATAGGGTAAAATAATCGTGCAAGCATTTAAGCATCCTCGAGCTCATCTTCATACTCGGGGTCATCGGCTTCCGCATCGGCTACACATGAGAAATGATAAAAAGAATAAATCTACCACAAAGAAAACCAAGAAATCAAGTAAAACCAGGATAAATAAATAGATCAAAGGTTGGAGGTTTTTAAGTTGTAGGGTTCGGAGAGACTATTCCAACGGTATAAAGATCACGGCGATCGTAGGTGGTTTGTGGAAGTTGTGATAAAAACAAGTTGCAGGGGTTTTTTTGTAAAATTCCTATATTTAATGGGCTTTTATGATTTTTTATAAATTTTGTATGGGCTTATCTAAGAAAAACTATTATTCCTAGAGGTATATCTGTAAATTGGCTATTTTCTATGATTTTTTGAAATTTTATGCGGGCTAAAAAGGCTTAAGAATAAGTTTTTGTGTACACTATCAGCGTGACTCTAGCAATTTCTATTCTGTGATTGACTGGTGGGGCTGAGGTACTGTGTGGGTTTACAGGCAGGGTGCCGTGAGCCATGGACTCGGTCCATGGGTGTGTGTGTGTCTGTGGTTCACATGGACTGGGTGCAGGCGCTGGCTGGCGGCCGCACCGAGGGGCTGGCGGCGTTCCCAGCGATGTGACTGGTCTCGCGACAGGGTTGTCGGTGTCGGCGGTTAGCCCGAGCAGCCAAGACGGCGCGCCGGAACTGGCCACGGCTGCGGCGCCAGTCCAACTTGCGCTGGAGGCATCTCGGGTCAATTTGGGTTGCTTTTTGAGCTACGGGCGGGTGCTTAGAGTGCGTGCGTGCTGTTTGTTCGACCGGCAGGGGTGTGACGGCGACCGGTTGTGTGATCAAGCAGCTGCGCACGGCGGCACTCTATGCGGGGCTCCGTCGAAGGAGAAGCGACCGTGCCGACTTGCTTGAAGTGTAGAGGGGCAGTAGTTGTGCTGTCGGTGCTGCTAAACCGGCGAAGCGGTGGCCGGTGGCGAGTAATCGCTACACGGCGGCGATAGCCAGAATCGGAGAAGAAACGAAATTCGACAGCGATAAAGGGAAAAGTGGTGACCTTGGGCGTGCGGGCGCAGGGCGGTGGGCGAAAGGAACTGCTCAGGGTCTTATTTATAGGCGGAGGGGGTCGGGTTTGCGCGGGATGCGTGGGCCGATGGGCGGCGGAGTGAATTTGAGTTTCACTCCGGGCATGGGGCTCGTCCGGCACGGTCGGCGATGTGGTGATAGTGGTGTGGCGTGGCAACTGTGGTGAATCTGCATAGTGGCCAGTGCTCGAGTGGTAAATGCCACGTTCGGCAGCCGGAGGCGCGGTGACGATGGCGGCGGGATTTGCCGGGGCTTGTGGAATTTAACTCCCTTGCGCCCAGCGAGGACGGTGTCGGGCGGCGAAGAATTAAGGGCGAGCGGCGAGGAGGCGTGCCATTGTGCACGCACGTTCGGTGGGGCGGCGCCCGCTCGCGGTGGCGGCGCGGGGAAGAAGACCCCAGGCCCGGCTGGGCCGCCCGTTGGAGATGGGCTGAGGGCGCGCGCGCATGAGGGAGGAGAGGCAGGGCGGTTTGGGCCGCGTCGAGCAGGGCCAGGGGCGTGGCGGCCCGTGTGGAGAAGGGGAGGGAGAAGGTGGGCTGCAGCGGCTGGTTGGGCCAAGGAGAGGAAATTCGGCCCACTAGAGTGTTTGAAGGAAATTTGAATGGAGTTCAAGTTCTATAAAACCCAAATAAATTCAATTAAATCCAAATAATTCGAAAGAAACAAAACAAGAAAGAGGCAGGCACTTGTCCCCATTTTATTTCAAAATTTTGAAATTCTCAATTAGGAACCCTTTATGTTATGTGGGGTTTTTATTTTTGAAATAAAAGAATGGTGGGGAGAAGATAAATCGATAAAATTATTTGATTCTATGTTTTGAAATTTAGAGTGTTACAGCATCCAAGCCCGTGCGGCCTGTGCAGTGTTTGCATATACTGATATATTAAAGGAGTAAAGCTACAGAGACTAGGTTCCAAAAAAAAAATGCTACAGAGACTAGAGGCTGTGTTGCCAGGATTGAAAGTTGAGCAAATTCCTTATTTTCTCTAAAACTAGTTCAAAGCCCGTGCTTCGCTACGGATAGAAAACAACTTAACGGTTCACAATACTCACTTTATTTAAACTATAGTCCTATGTCTCTGCCACTGTTAAAATTTGAGAATGTATAATAGTTCACATAACAATTGAGTTATGTGATGAGTCGTCAGTGACATAATGATGGAAAATTTCTCCTTATAGGTGAGGTATTAGCAAATAGGACATATCAAATGGTGGATCTCACTGCTCAATTTAGATATGCTTCATTCGGAGTGCAAGGTTGGGAAAAAGTTTAGAAAATGTAAAAATAAGACAGGAATAGGTATTTTGAGTCTTTTATTCTAGTACATAACTGAGGTCCTTGACACCTCACTCGTGGGTGCATTAGTACTCAATTCCTTCTTGCTGTCTTAGTACAAATAATACACATCACATGATAGTTATCATTAATTAGAAATTAATTAAATTATGACCAAAATGATCCTTCACAAACAGAATAAGTTCCTTAAGGTGGTCTCTGTCCGGTCTCTCA
>BCLG01000337.1:30615-73053 GCA_001602295.1 Zoysia matrella | reverse complement strand
AAGGAGGCCGACTGGGCCGGGCGCTGCTGGGCTGGGGCGCCGGCCCAGCGGGGACCCCCTTCTCTTGGGGCTTGGGCTGGAAGTGAGGGGAAAGAAAACGAGCAGCCCAATGGGCTTGACGAGAAGAGCAATTAAATTCAAATTCCAATTTCGAAATCAATTTAACTCAAAAAGATTCACGAAAATTCAGATAAATTCAAAGTAATTCAATTAAGTCAACTTCAAAAGAATCATACACTTAACATTTTTTTTTTCACTAAAAATTCCTTAGGAGGGTTTTACTTTGATTTAAATTTTGAGAGTGTCACAAATAATAAATCAAATTATATCAAAATATATGAAATATATTAAAATTTTTGAATAAGACGAATGGTCAAAGTTGAATTTCGCGATCAATTAAGAAAGGGAGTAAGTATACTTTTTCAATGATGTTTACTGTCTGTTATTGCTATCTGCAAGATTGTGGAAAACATAAGAAACGGCAGCCATTTTCACTCATATTGCTAGCAAGCAACATAAATATTTTTATTTAGCATTTTTCTAAATAACTGAAGTCTAGAATGAGTACGCATTACTGGTCGGATGCATTCACACTTCCGCTGCGGTCGCCCTCACGGGTAAGTCTGCTTCTGCGAGCCCCCATCGTCATAATCACCGTAAATTTGCCTGCACAAGAAAGATAATGGTGAATTAAAGGAAGATGCAACATGTTGAACGTATCCTCAAGGAAGATGCAACAAGAAAGATAATGGTGAATTTTGAGGAGTTCTAGAGTGTCTTATAATTTGAGACGGAGGGAGTAACATATTTCTTGTTGAAAAAGATCAAAATGCCTCTCAAACCGGGGGAAATAAAATTTAACATTCTTTTAAACATGTACGTAACTGCAAGGAACAAAAAAAAAATATGATTTCAAAAATATGTTGTCATAAAAAAACATCTTGTGATATACATATTTTTATTATACAGTTTTAAGACAAATCTAATCATATGGTTTTGTATTCCTATTCAATTTTCATTTTCCTTCTTCAACGTATATTACAATGTAAAAATTTCTTAAAAAGGCATAATAAAAACCTTAGAAAAGCCTGACAGAGAGTGCCACTATAGATTCACGGATAAAAAAGAGCAATGATAGTGGACAGACCGATTAGACTGTTCGCATATATATAGCTGCCACTTTGCTCCCACACACCTATTGACCAACTCAACAGGCGAGGGTAGAATCTGCAGCCATGCCGAAGCTTGAGGCTATGCTGGTCTCCTCCCTTCTCAGTCTGGTGCTCCAACAGATCGCTGCGGCCATGGGAGGCCAGATCAAGCTGCAGCTGGACTTCGATAAGGACCTTCAGAAGATGAAGATGTATGTCGCTGGAGTTTGTGGAAGCGGTGCTCAAGGACGCCGAGAGGCGGTCCATCTAGGATGCGTCGGTGCGGCTCTGGCTGATGCGCCTCAAGGGCGTCATGTATGACATATCCGACATGCTTGATGAATTCGAGGGCGCTGCCGGCACCAAACCTGCAGGTAGTGTTCGATGGAAGGTATGTGCCTTGCTCTCAGAACTGCCTACTTATTTATTACTCCTACCTTCAAAACTGATTTCGATTTACACATACAAGTTGAGAAATCTTTGCTTCCATATGTCTTTTGGAAGGATAAGTATGTTTTCCCTACATAAGGTGATACAATTAGATTTGAAAACTTGTCGAACAAAATAAACTAAAAATAAATACAATCAAATATGATTAAAATCAAATCAAATTTCTATTTACTATTTAAATTAAAATTTAATAATGCTGATTTAGGGTTTATTTGGGTAGACCTCTCAGCTCCTGATTCTTTGGATTCACACTTGATTCTCCTGTGAAGTGATTCTGTGACTAAAAGTGATTTTCTTCGATTCTATGGATAAACTCTTAGAATCAGGAGAGAGAATCACTTTACAGAATCAGGAGTACTTTTTTTTAGCTCTCAGCTTTTTAGTTCATTTCAGAGAATCACTTCACAAAATCAGATAAGAATCACTTTTATTGAAAAAGAGTTTTAGAATAGCTCCTCTGATTTTGCTTGATAATAAGGAGCTGGGAGCTCTGTCAATGAGGGCTCTTAGTTTGTGAAAAGATTTGCAAATTGAACTCTTTTATCATTCCTACATACGGTGTGTCGATACATGGACATAACAATTGTCTAAAAAAATCAGGTACTTCGGTGGATATATAAATAATATTTATATTTATATGAATAATTATAAAATAATAACATATCAGCACAAAAAAAAAAAGGCTCAGCCCAGCAGCCCATCCGAAGCACTTCAACACCCCACTAGGCCACCAGATGGAAAGTCGAGCTGCCCGTCGTGGGCTGGTCATCTTCCTGCTTCCTCGCTGTTCCACCCATCAATTTCTCTATTTAGCTTCCCTCTCTACACAAACGAGGCAGCAGGGCGCCACCTGTTCTTCCACCCACCCAACCGCATTAGCAGGTGTCAGGACGAACGGGACTGGCGCGGCCCCGTGGGCGGAGGCTCTCCGGGCGGAGATGCCCGGGAGGAGCGGGGTCTGCCGCGCGGCCACCGCGGAGCAGCTCCCTGAGCTCGTCATTTAGCCGGGACGCTGTATGGATGATCTCGCCGGTGTTCGCCGTCATCACCTGACCTGAGGGCACCGTAAGTATCGAACTGGAGTATCGGGAAGTATCAAACAAAGTATCGAGAATTATTTTTTATTTTAAAATCGTATTTTTTTTTCTTTTTTTTTCTCGAAAGACTCCGAATGATTTTAGAATGTTCCGGCATACCTCATATTAAGGGAAATGAGACTAAACGGTACAACTGAAAATAAAAAAAAACAAATTAGCTAAAACAACCCAAGTTTTCTAGCATCCACTGGAAGGAGCCCAAAAAACCACTAAAAATTCTATAGCTAAGAAGGCCACCACATGCCTTCACAACAACAAGAAAACAACAAAAGTTCAGAGAACACGACAAAGCCCGTCGCACATATCGAACATATCGGAATCAGAGTTTTAGAAACCGGCAAAAACCGGCTGGTTTTCGTAGTTTTTTGCCAAACTGGTCTGATCCGATTCAAGATTAAGTCCAGTTTTCGAACGAAAATCGTACTTGGCATTGTAGAAAAATCGGCTAGAGGACTGATTTTTGAGCTCGCCGAAAACCGGTCTGACACCGGTTTCTAAAACCCTGATCAAAACCAACCGCATCAAGGCTTAGCACCCATATGGCGGCTAAGCTCGTGTATTTGAATTTCTATCATAATATCGACCAACAGATCAAGGCTATAAACGAAAAAATAATGTTCATTTCAACAAATGAGGAATACAGCAAATTTACTCACCAATAACAGAATGAATATTTTTTTAGAACAGCTGAACAGGAACAGAATGGATATACTGTGCTCGTAGTCAAAATAGATAATGTTGTCTGATTTCTCATCTATCCTGCTGAGAAATATTGTATTCCGATGTCTCTTTTGTTTGGCATTTTTGGCTTTTCAAAGTCTCCAAGATGTACCTTTCGCTGCTACCATGCCTGAACAGTTCTTAAAACGTTTGACAAGGTAAATTCAGCAGGAACCAACACAATAATGGTCAAATTTAGGGTGCCTTTGGTTGGAGTGACTTTTGGCTTAAAAGTCCAACCAAATGAGTGAATTTTTATAAAATTCCTTCCGAGAAAGCAACTTTCTTCTAGTACAAAAGCAAAAGCAGATCTGAACTTGCTTTGCCGGTTGTGGGTGCCAGTTTATATATATTATTATAATTATATTATATATGTAATTATACAATAATTATATTATATATTGCATAATTTTAATTATATAATAATAATATAATTATAATTATATATACTACACAATTATAATTATATAATTATATTATAATTATATATATTACACAATTATAATTATATTAAATAATTGTAACTATATATAAATATTATTCTACACCTCAGTAATTTTATTCTGTTTTCTTTGGTAATTTCACATTTTTCAGTAATTTTATTTTAATTATTTCATTAATTTTCTCTCATCGGTTAATTTTGTTAAATTTTCGTGCAGTAATTTTTTGTAATTCTTCAGTAATTTCCTCTCTTCAGTAATTCTATTCTAATTCCTTCAGTAATTTTGTATTAAATTTTTCAGTAATTTATCGTGCTTCAGTAATTTAATCCAATTTCCTTCAGTAATTTTTATTTTCTTCAGTAATTTTGTTTTAGGTGTAAAATAGTACTATATATACATATATATATATATATATATAGTCTTGCAGTTTCACAACCTCACAGCTGCTTTAACCCAAACTGCTTTTTGCTTTCTCATAGCTCATATTCTATAACAGTTTTTTCACAGCTCACAGTTCATAGCAGTTTTTTCACAGCTCACAGCTCAACCAAACATACCCTTAGAAGTTGGATAGCGCATATTATTCTGCTTTTGTAAGGATGTAGGTGTAGTATTGAATTGGTTGATTGGATTATTCTAAAAGTAACGTGACTTAAAATTTTTCAAAGTTTTATAGTATTGATTGCTCATGAATATCTTGCAGCCGCTAGCAATGATCTCCTATCTCAAAATTTGTCCCAAGATTTCCATTGCAAACAAGATGAAGAATATGAGAGAAGAACTGGACAACATCACACAGCAACACCTGCATTTCAGGTTCACAACAGACATCAGCTCAACTGCACAGCGAGTCCCTGATGAACGGGAAAAGCTTCGTACTTACAGGATCAAATGTTTGTAATAGGGAGGACTGCATAGAAAATAAGAGTTATTGATTGTTTATTAGAGAGCGCTGCACAAGGTGTCACCATCCTTCCAATCTATGGAATTGGAGGCATTGGCAAGACAACCTTAGCAAAACTGATTTTCAATGATGCCTTATTCAAAGATTATTCTTCATCATGGATCTATGTGTCGCAGGTATTTAGTTTAAATAAGATTGGCAATTCTATAATATCTCAATTGTCAAAAGAGGAGAGCCACATTTGCAAAAAGCAGATCATGTGCACCCGCCTCAGCAGGCTACTTGCTGTAGCTAGCAAGAAAATTATATTAGTATTAGATGATCTGTGGGAAGAAGAGGACTCTCATTTAGATGAATTGAAGGGCATGCTAAATGTTGGAGATGGTGGCAAGGTCATTGTCATAGTAACTACACGGGATGAAGCCATTGCCAAGAAAGTTTGCGCTATTCAACCATGTAAGTTACTACTTTTGACAGATGAAATGTGTTGGGATATAATAAAGCAAAAAAGTGCCTTTGAAGCTAGAGATGATAAAGCACAGCTAGAATGGACAGGAAGGAACATAGCAACAAAGTGTTGTGGTGTCGCTTTGGCCGCTCAAGTGCTTGGATACATGTTGAAACCTTTGAGTTTTGGTGAATGGGAATCGGATAGGAACAATGATATCTGGACTGCCCTTGGATTGGGAGATGAATGTTCTCCACATCGTAATGTGCTTGCATGCTTACTATTAAGCTACAACAGTTTGCTGCCACATTTGAAGTTATGCTTCACGCATTGCGCAATCTTCCCCAAAGGTCACAAGATAGTTAAAGATGAGCTAATATACCAATGGATTGCTCATAACTTCATTGCACCATCATCAATATTTTCTACTAAGCAGCTCTCCGAGAGTTATGTTAAGCAGCTTCTGGGACTGTCCTTCCTTCAGCATGCTAAGTCATTTTCGGTAAGTGATTCTTTGCATCAACAGTGGACCAGCCCACTTTTTCACTATTTATTGGGGAATGCTATTCCCAGATTGCTATTTAGTGCCTCCATGCCTGATGAAACCTTTTGCATAAGATGTATCTATAGATTTGTGGGTCGTTTGAATTAGTTTTTTTTATATGAAGTCTGCGGGCAAATAGCGCATACTCTAACATCAATCTCTGAATGGAGATTTTCCATTTTTTTCTTTTTAATCTTAGGATGTTGTGTGCTTAAAATTTTCATATAAGAACGAGGGTTTAGCTCTGAATAGACTGGCTCCTGTGCACTAGGGTAACTGATGAGGTATATTTGCCATATGATTTTGTTTATAACACGCTGGAGAGGTGCGTATCATTATATTAAGAATAAAAATATTGGCCATATAAAATGAAAAATTGTATTTTTCCTTTCAGATACTTGTCCTGTCTAATGTTGACTATTACAACTGTATTTTCCTTGATATGCCAGTGAATAATATGGTTGTAGGCTAGAGACTAACACAACAAAAATGGTTTTTGTTGCAGACTAGTATGGTGAATGGCCCAGATGTTTTGGTGTTCGTCATACACGACCTGGTGCATGACCTTGCAAGATCGGTCATGGCTGATGAACTTCTGGGTACTATCAAATTTGAAAAAATTGGAGTAAGCAGTTATTGCTATGCTATTCTCAAAGATTGTAGCAAGCCAATAGATTTAATTGAGATTTCTCAAGCCAAGATATGAGATCTTCGTTTTCTGGGCTGTGGCAGCATGGTACTTCATGGTGATGTACTTTCTTTAATGACATACATGCGTGTCTTAGACTTAAGTGAATTTTTGATACATAAGTTGCCAGATTTTATTGGTGAACTCTAGCAGTTGAGGTATCTTAAAGCTCCAAGGGTTCAGAACCGAAAGATTCCCTCATGTATCACAAAGCTCTCAAAATTAAATTATCTAAATCTTTGTGCATCTTCAATAACAGCACTGCCAGAGTCAATTGGTGAAATGCAATGTCTGATGTATCTTGATTTATTGCATTGTCAGAAAATAACAGCACTACCACATTCATTTACGGGGTTGAAACATTTGGTACATCATGATTTATCAAATTGCACAGCTGTTGCAGTCCCACATGAATTAACAGCAGAGCTTAAAGAGTTGGTGCACCTGGACTTATCAGAATGCAATTATTTTCAAGGTACAGGGAAAGCTCTAGGTGGTCTGACCAAGTTACAATAACTCAATTTATCTAGGAGGTTTTCAGGAATAGAAAACTTGGTGGGGCTTCATGAAGTCATCAGCAATCTCGCTGAACTCCGATATTTGGGTCTATCGGGAAGCATGGCTTCTATCTTTTGTGGACAAAACCCTGATGATTTGGGAAGCTTCTTCGACCATATCAGTACTCTCTCCAATATAGAGCATCTGGACTTATCACGGAATAATATCATTACCAGTATTCCTGAAAGTATTGGTAACCTTAGGAAACTCCATACCCTGGATGTGTCATATTGCGATAATCTAAGGAGGATTCCTGAAAGTATGGCTCATATGGACAATCTCAAGATCCTAAATCTGAAGGGCTGTGATGAACTAGATGAGCCCATAATCTTTCGATCCAACCTTTTGCCATGTTACCACACTTTATTGTAGGGGCTGATGATGGAGCTTCTAGCAGTAACATTGTTTTACTCCGACTAGCAAATCCTGATGAGCTAAAGATAAGCAGGCTTGAAGTTGTGAAGTCTGCAGAAGAGGCTCAAAGTATAAACCTGAGGAAAAAAAGAAGAATTGAAAACTGGAAGCTTCACTGGACTACTGATCCTAAGAGGCCTGTGGACGACATTCAAGTGTTGAGGGAGCTACTGCCTGCAAGCAGCGTAAAGGAGTTTGAGTTAAAAGGTTATAACAGTAAACAATTTCCACGCTGGGTGATTGGCATTGCTCATTACCTCCCTAATCTCATCAACATAGAGATGGAAGACTTACCCATGTGCGATAGCCTACCACCACTTGGTCAATTAAAAAACCTGGAAAAGTTAGCTATTAGAAGAATGAAAAGTGTCCTGGTGGCAACGCGGGAGCCTTTCCTCGACTGAAGGAATTTGAACTAAGATGTATGCAAAGCCTCGAAGAGTGGAACACAGTGTACTCCAGTGGAGAGGATAGTGTGATGGAATTCATGCTCCCTAATCTCAAGGATCTGATGATAAGTGACTGTCCTAAGTTGAAATTGAGACCGCATCCCGCTAGAGCTAAGAATTGGATGATATGGAACAGCAATAATATACTAACATCATGGGGAGAGAGAGGCCACAGTGTTGGTTTTTTCTTTGCTCCAGGAACCAATCTGCAGGTCATATCCTGCGATGTGCCTCTGCAATGGAGGTCATTTCATCACCTCCTTGGCCTCACTCATTTAAAAATAGAGCATTGCAGTGGCCTAAGCAGCTCATCACAAATCATCAAAGACATATCCACTCTACAATCCCTCCATTTGAACCCCTATATAAGTGACAATGATCAGCCAAAACTACAAGAATGGTTGGGTGAGCTCCAAAATCTTAAAACATTAGTCATAGAAGGGTACCCGGAGCTAGATACGCCTGTTGACATCTTCAAGAAACTCACTTCCGTACAATCACTGCAGCTGCTGCATTGTAAAAACATGATAATACTGCCACAGTGGTTAGGAGAACTCATGTCTCTAAAGCAATTGGAGATCTCAGATTGTCCCCAGCTGTGTAATTTGCACAAGTGCATGTGGCACCTTACTGCACTCCATTCACTTGCAATAAGGAATTATGAGAGCATTACGTCACCATTAGAATGGTTGGGTAGCCTTTTGGCTCTCCAGGAACTTATTATCTTGGATTGCAAGAGCATCAAGTCCTTGCCAGACAGCATAGAGGACCTCACAAGGCTTGAAGAATTACAAATTTCTGGTTGCCCTGAACTGAAACAGTGGTGTGATAGCACATGGAAACTAGCTCACATAAAAGAACAGGTATCTGACCTTCCATATACTACTACCTCAATTTCAATTTATTTCTCATTCAAGCTTTGGTCAACCAAACTTTCTACCTTTCACTATTAGTTTAAGTTCATATAATTTAAAAAGTATTAATGTCGCATGCATATAGCTGGCCACGTGGGCTGGGCTAAATGTGCTGGCATGAGGCTTGGTCATTTTGACCCGTCCCGAAGGCTAGAATGGCCTTTTGCTGGCTCGAAACACAACAAGGACCATGCTTGAGCCTAGGCGCAGGCTCGTTAGGACAGCCCGAGCATAGACCATTTATGACGGCAGATGGCCCAATGTGGCATGAGGCAAGGCCCATGTAACCCGTCAAGCCTGGCTCGGCATGAAATGGCCCAGTATGCCTGTGAGTCTTTTAGCTAAATTTCAAGTTAAAGTACATGTAATTTTATCCATTTATATTTAATATTTAAGATTTTAATTATTATATAATTATTTTTCCATAATTTTAAGAAAAAATAAAGATTTTATTCTCTTCCATGCTAAAAATAGTCACGTCATGCTTTGGCCTAGGGAGCCGGCCCACGGACCAGTAAAACACAGCCCGATCGATTAGCTGGGCCGGGCTATCTCAAAGCCGGTCCGAGCCTAGCTGAGCCTGTGCCATGCTGGCATGACCCGGTCCGTTTGGCCAGCCGTACCCATGCATGGTGGATCTAAAAAATGTAAACCTTTTATTGCTAAACAATATTTTTTTTTGGAAATTGATAATAAAAGATAGAATGTTTGACTTTGGCTCGTGCTAGAATCACAAATAATTTGAAAAGCAATAACTATCCTGTCCTTCCTCTAATTATACGTTTGTTGTACAATATTAATTTTTGCTTTACATCTAGACGAGTCTCCAGATAGAAGCATCTTAACTTTTTGAGTTTTTGTTCTTGTTCTGTTTGGAAACACTTATCTTATTCACTGCCTATTCACTAACTGTGAAAATTGATATGAAGGAAATACAAAATGTGACTGTTAGTATGTATAATCTGTTGGTTATGTAATAATTGGATAAAGCTAGTGATCATTTGGACTAGTATGGAAACTGAATAATTTATTCATTCCAATATCTAAAACATTTAGGAGATACCTAGAGTTCATGATGAAATATTTAAATAAATCTTTTTTACAAAAATTTATTTTCGTTAGGAAACCAGAACTGCTTTCGAATCTAACCATATACATTTTTATTATTGCAATGGAAATCTGTTACATTTTGCATAATATGAATATATTTCAAAACAAAATAAGAATGAATATTTGATAATTTCCCTGTCATCTCAATTGACATAGTTGAGGCAGTGGTTTTGGTTGCTGATCCGCTTTCCACAGAGCAGCAATCCCAAGCGTTGACGATTACTGACCGCTAGAGTCCACTCTGACGATGGTGTCATCAAAGATATTTCATCAACGTCGATGTTGATCATGCAACCGCTAGTGTTCTCCCTGTTGTCTGTGTCCACCAAATGCTCTACCGGCTGCCTCCCTATTTAGGCAAGCAGGGCAATCCAAGCATCTCCGATGGGCAGATTCTAGCTCAGTGTTAGGCGGCCGATCGTAGTGGGATGTCATGATGTCCATGAGATCCATGGCAACGCCGCCGCGGCTGACCTCACCTGTTCCAAGCCCACATTTACGAATCATCCTCTGCTTGGTGGTGCAATGCCCTGCTCCTCCCAGACACGGCTCCGATGCAGAGGAATGGATGACGACCGTGTCCCTCCTCTCGGAAATTAGCTCGAACCATCGAATGCCCAAGGTGACCATTACTGGCAGATCTAAGAGTCTGATGGTACAACTGTTTCTCGCTGTCCCATTGGGCAGCTTAATGCTGATCTCGACCACGTTGCTTCCAGTGTTGCATTACCTGTCAGATATCCTACACCTGCCAGTTGCGTATACCCTGGCGACCCCAACAAGCCACCTCACGTTGAAGGCGATGCAGGCAACGGTAGAGCAGCCTCTCCTAGTTTCATGGCCAAGGATGATGGCGTCCCCGGCCCCCCATGCAACCTTACATCCTTGACAGGTAACGATCAACTACTTAGAGAGGAGCAAGACCTGTCTTCGGCAGTGATTGTCATGTGAACAGAAACATGCCTTGGGTGTCATCGGTAGTCGTGGCTGATATTGACCCTGAATTCAACCTTGCGACAGACTTCGTTCATGGTTGACAATGAGTCCGCAATTGGCCTAGCCAGCAGCAACAATACCAGTGTTGGAATTGATGTGATGTGTCTGCATTTTTGTTTTCGGTATCATCAATTCAGAGTTACTGACGTACACTTCCGCCACTTGTCGAATTGAACTTCGGGGAGTTTTGGCACATGCTTGGGATTTGACCATGGAAAATCTACGTAACTCCTATGGTTGGGTAGAAAATGGTTGGAATACCTTTTTCTTTGGAACGTACAGCAAGACATTGCGTTAACAATTGAAAATGATCAACATTTCTGGAAGTTTGAGGCATCAGGGTGATTCACAACAAAATCAGCATATCATGTTTTTTTGTTGAAGTATAAGTGAAATGCCCACCTTTATATGAAGCTACTATGCACAAACTAGTTGACCCCAAAAGCTTAAGTTGATGGAGAAAGGTGGGTAATTCACTTATACTTCAAAACTCCCTCTCACGTGCAGCTTCTATAGGGTGCAAACGTAGAATAGGATTAGGCAAATTATTTTAATAAATTGTGCCCACTAGCATTCAAATTTGAAACTTGTGGCTCTCCATATTGAGCTACTATGTACCAATCAGTTGCACCCAAAAGCTTAAACTGATAGAGAAAGATGGGTAATTCACATATACTTCAACACAGTTGCAGCAGCTATGCATAATCACATATGGCCAACTACTATCTAGGGAGGACCTTCTTTGATTGCCTTTTTTAGTTCTTTCAGCTATGGATATCCTTCATCATACACTCCTGACTGAGGAGGATGATAATCACATCTGTAGGCTAAATGGTTCAGGTTATTTTTCCTCTACATCTTTTTACCGGGATTTTTTCAATGGATCAGTCACATTTGGGCCGTGTGAGATGGCTGTGGAAATCTTGGGCTCCTGCTAAATGCAAAGTCTTTCTTTGGTTGGCTATTCATAATAGGTGCTGATGGGCTCGCTAAAAGAGCATCCAGATTAAATGTCCACTATGTGATCAAGAACATGAAGGACATCTTGCACATATTTGAATCTTATGTGCTAACTCAACATTTGGTTCCGTCTCTAGGATTCACATGGTTGGCCAAACAGCATGCCACAGAGACGAACGAAGTCCTTTGCCAAATGGTGAAGAGATCAAGCAAGTTCAAAAAGAACAGAGGAAGGCTCCACAGAGCATTATCATTTTGGGAGCTTGGGTGTCATAGAAACATAGAAACTCTTGTCTCTTCATGGAGCCCACACAAGTATTATTGATGCTTTACTATGTGCCTTCAACTATGAGTATTATTCATGGTGTCTAGGTGGTGCGCATGGTTTCAGGTGCTCCTGCTATATGTCAAGGGTTTGCGTCAGGATAGGTTGATCCTTCCTGTTTTGGTCAAGTCTGAAGGCTTTGTTTTTTCTGTCAACAATTTCCCGCTTTGCTCAAACGCACTTCACACTTAGGCTCGGAGTGAGGTAAGGGTTCTTGTAAGGGGCCTCTTTTTGTTATTAATACAAAGAATAATAGATTTCCTGAGTTTTCTAAAAAAAGAAAGAATACACATAGTTGGACTAAATATCTGATTTTTGTCCAATTATGTGGAACTATACAGGACCAAAAAGAAGTTTTGTTAAAATTTGCGGAAAGAATTTAATGTGTGTCAGCTTCAGTACGAAGACCATTCATTCATTTTCAATTTCCCTATCAATTTCTTTCTCTGCTGCCATAAAGTTTTACAAGTTCAGAATTGGTTGTACCTTTAACACCTGTTGTACTCATGGAAACAAGAATTTTACCTAATATATTGACTGTTTTATTTGCAGCGTATCACTGATTAGTAGTAGGATGCTACATTTCTCATGTGCTATCAAGAGCTCTGTCAATGTATAAAGTGAAAAGAAAGCCTGAATGAAGAGCATGGGCTTGAAGGAACATTGCGACAAGAGTGCTTATATTCTGAGAAGTAAGGATGAATCAAGCTCATGCGAAAATATACTTCCTTACATTGGGCATTTCTTATCAGGTAAATGATGCCTTTGTTCCTGGTCATCATTGCGGTCATTTGGGAGGCTAGCATTATTAGGTTATCCCAATTTGGGAAGCTACCTGAAGGTTGAAAGAGGAATCCTGGGATAATGTTATGGCAATGCTGCCCCAACACACTACTGGCCTTCTAGACTAGTGAGGGTGGGTCTGGCCACCCCTTTCTTTAGTGCCTAAACGGGAAAAAGTCTACTCCATCCATTCAAAAATAAGTATTTTTAGCTATGTTTTATATGTCCAGGTTCATTGAAGATTCTATGAATATGGTAAATAAAGTGCTTATATTTTAGAATGGAGGCAATAGAAATTAGGAGATAAAGATTATTTCCTCCGTTCCTAAATTGTTGCCGCCGTTGAATTCTAACATCAACTTTGTTTATTCGTCTTATTCAAAAAATTTAATGAATATAATCTATTTTATTATAATTTACTTTACCATTATAGTTATTTGAATCACAACTTATATTTTTACACATTTGAATTAATTTTTTTAATATGACGAATAGTCAAAGTTGATGTTAGAAGTAAATGCTGACAACAATTTAGGAGTGGAGGGAATATATTAGATCAGGAGATTGATTTTTGTTAGGTGAGATATGATTGGGTCTGTTAAAATTCCATCGATGGAGTGTTGCCGTGTCCTATTATGGTACTCCCTTCGTCCCAATTTAACTTACATTTTAGCATGGAGAAACTGTCCCAAACAGTGTTGTTTTTGGCACGTAGCCTGCATCAATCCTCGTAAATAAAATTGCTGGCCAGGAAGGGGTGGCAAGGTGCCAATGGTCAGGAAAGAGCGGCAGGGGCTCTAGAAACAAAGCCGCATCTCAGTAAAGGAATAAGGGTTGCAGGTACATTTTACCGGATGCTTATTTTCACCTCGATATGCTAGGATGTCACATGAACTGAGACGGAGGGAGTAGTTTATTTGGGAACCTTCCCAAAAAAAGCTTGATTCCATCTTCTTCGCTGCACTGTCCTTGTCCTGCCCATCTTCTCTTTCATTGTTCCCTTAACACTGTTTGAACCATACGAACAATGTGAGAGCTGGGCATCTGTAACTTCCCATAGCAGAATGCAGCCCTAAGCGGCTCAATGTATATTAGTTCGTGATATGTCATCTTATTTCGTGAACCAAATCATAAAATATTCTGAACATTATTTTGCCAGATATACACGTGGGTGACAAAGAATGAGGAAATGATGGGGAAAACATGAGAAAATTTAAATACATGGTGGGACATAGAGGTAGATAGCTAACAATTAGTCCTCGATTCACACAGGCATAGACTAACAATTAATTAGGGGTAAGATAAAACTTTCAGTTCTGATTGGATTAGCAATTAGTCCAGGCTACAAACAGGAAGAGGACTGACAATTAGCTAAGTAATTAGCTAATAATTAGTCAGGGACTACAACGGTAGAATATATGAAATAGATGATGCACCTACATATTAGTGACACATAGGATCTGGAAAACACATTCAAATAACAAATCAAATTTGATGACACACAAAAAAAATATTTACCCTGAAGAATTAAAATTTCAATGGCTCCAAAGCATGTATTGAGAGTTGGTAAAATCAAAAGAAAACATAACAGTTTTTGTTCAAGTGTGCCTAGAACTTCTAATAATACTGTGCAGACATGAGCTCAAATACTAAATCTTAGTCCTGCCTGAAACAATTTGGGGACCATTATTTGGTCAGTCCTGAAGAATCTCACATTACTCTGCAATGACAAGCTCATAAACGAGTATCAGGATTATGTACCCCGGGTGCCTACAGTCTCGGCTTAGTCTCAAGGCCCAGCTACAATCTACGGCCTGTTTCTCTCAAGGCCCGAAGATAACATCTGGCCCATGAGGGTCAGATCCGCCCGAAGACGCGGCCCGGTCATCCGAGGGTCGGGGCCGCACGACAACAAAACCTGGCCACCCGAAGGGCCAGGCAACCGCCATACTCGTCTGACCCCTGAGGGTCGGGCACCACCTCAACGACCAACTTCCTGACAAGCGTAGAGATGCCTGACACTGTACGACAAGGAGGTAAAGCTGTTCAACGGGCAGTAAAGCAAACGGTAAAGCAACCTTTGTCCCCCAGCGCTGGACAAAGGACGGATGAAGGACATCGACAAGCTGCTCACTTCTCAGAAGACCGCGGTCCCACTCGTCAGAGGGCTGCCCGGTTTTGTAGGCGTCAAGCTTTGCAACTCCGATCCAACCCATATATAAAGGGGGCACCGAAGACCTTAAACGACAGGTTATTCAGATACACACAGTCCACATACGCGATCTAGGGTTCTTGCTCGCGCAGGAGCTCTTCCGCCATTGTAACCCCCCTCTCGATCAAGCAATACAATCCACAACCTCGCCCCTGGACGTAGGGTATAACACCTCCGTGGTGGCTCAAACCAGGTTAAATCTCTTGAGTCTTCTGTAGACTAGGCCACAAGAATGAGAAGTGAGCACAAATCCCTCTTTGAATACGTAAATCGTACTGTGCCGGTGGTCAGAACACCGACAACGAGCTTTATATTTACATGGCACCAAAAATCTTTCTTGCAGAATCTCTAAATAGCTAAGTGCCAATACAGTAAGTCCAAATCTTAACTTTCAGATTGTTGGCCCAGAGGAAGAGGGCGGCTCGAAGGACTACTGGGGAGGCTTTGGAATGTTGTTGGGGCAGTGGATGGATTTGAGCTTTCGAAGGGTGCACAGGGGAAGGGGCGGAGAGCCCTGGGCAGCGGCTACACCTCCTAGTCTGCTGGAGATCAATGCACACATTGCTGCAGCGCTAGTCGTGAAGATTGAAGCCATACTGCCATGGCTGAGTGGAGGAGAGATGTGACCGGACGAGAGCAAGGTAAGGCGGCTGGATCAGAAGCTCCACGGGAGTCGGGGGGATGCGGGAGAAATTTGGCATTATGCCCATGCTCAATTTGCCACGTGCTAGAATACCCACGGAGATAGCAATCTCTCTAAAATGCCCATGGAGACACGAAGTAGCCACCGAAATGCCCGCTGAGCTTTTTAATTATGGACACAAATGCCCTCAACTTCTTCACCGACGCTGACGTTGTCTCTGCCACTATGCTTGCCGGCCGCGCCCCACCGCCCACCATCGTGCCCCATCGCCCGCTTTCCTCTGTGCCCCTCCGTCCTCTTCTGCCATGGGTCACTATGGCCTCATTGGAGCTAGAGGAGTAGGGCGGCTCTGGCTCTAGCGAGGCCGCAATGGGGTGCAGCAGGAGAGCAGGGCAAGAAGCAGAAACAACAAGTGAGTGCCAAGCCACAGGGCCTGGCCAGTAACAACGACGGTGGGTGATGGCGCCGGCACCTTTAAGGAAAAGTCGAGGGCATTTGTGTCTATAAAAAGCTTTGTGGGTATTTCAGCGGCTACTCTGTGTCTCAATGGGCATTTCAGCGCCCATGTTGACGAGTGCCCAAATGAGTGTGGAAACAATCCCAATTTGATTTTGAATTATACCCATGCTGAGTTGAGCACTCGCTAGAATGCCCACTGAAAGTGTGTCCTCACTGCCCACTAAATGCACATTGTCACGCGCGTAGCCCTCCAGAATGTCTGTCATGTTTTTTTTTGACACAAATGCCTCTCATTGTTGTCCCCACCGGCACCATCCCCCCCCCCCCCCACCCCACACACAGGGCAGGGTCAGCATGTAGCGGGCCGCAGCGGGAAAGGCGCGTGGGGCAGGGGCAGCGTGGCAGGGTGGGCGGCGGCGCTAGCACCAGCGAGGGGTATTTTTCTCTGAAAAAACACGACTGGAATTTGGCAGGCTACACATGTGATTGTGGGCATTTTAGCGGGGACAAATTCTCGGAGCGCATTTTAGGGAGTGCCCAACTCTGTTTTGGAATAATTCCAAATGACTCAATAGAACACAGGGTGCATTTTCGTGTGCAGCCAATTATTTTCCCGTGTTGAGGTGGTCCAGATTTCGCTCAGTATTTTGTTCATGCACCTTTCCTCTTTGTAACTACATGGACTCTACCAACGGACAAGTAACTGTTAGATAAAATGTCATCAAATTACTTATTTAGTGCATCTATGCGGTCAATTGACGTGTTGGGCGATACTCAAAATTTCCCGATAGATTATGAGTCAGCAATTCTACTTTTTGCCCAAAGATCATAATCGGCAAATGATGGGAATGATATAGTGGAAGCTATTGCCACTGTTAGCTACCTTTACTTAATTACCTTTCAAATTTATTTAGGCAAACTGAGTTGCGATGCCTAGCTAGTACTATTGGATTTCAGGCATATACTGTGCCTTAGTTTATTTATGTTCAGTACTCCCTCCATTCCAATAGAAGCTTATTTTTAGAATTTGCTGACAGCGATTTTGACTAATAATTTTTATAAATTTAATTAATTTGATCAACATAAGATTTATATTTTTCTTAGATTCACCTTGTAAAATATTTTCATAATATGTAATATAGATATTCATAAAGTTAATTAAATTTATAGAAATCATTGTTCAAAGTAGCAGCCAATGAATCCTATAATAAGTCCCTTTGGTAGAGCTCCCAGCTTTTGATTCTCCTGTGATTCTGTAACTAAAAAAATGATTTTCTAAGATAAACTTTTAGAATCAAGACAGAGAATCACTTCACAGAATCAAGAAAAGCTTTTTTTAGCTCTAGCCTTTTAGTTTATTTCAGATAATCACTTCACAGAATAAAAAAAAATCATTTCTCTTGAAAAGAGTGTTTGGCAGACCTCCCTGATTCTACTTGAGAATCAGGAGCTAGGAGCTCTGCCATAGGAGCCCTTTGTAGGGACAGAGGTAGTAAAGTATGTCATGCCCACTCTTTTTTTTCGTTTGTCATTATTTTCTGACTTAAGTATATTTTGTTTTCTGCTGGTGGTTGCAACAGAGGCGTTTGGTGTTCTGACGCCCTGTGTTGGGAGGGCGATAAGCATCCAACATCATATGAATGATGGTGGAAATGACGTTGAAGATGATCAGATCGCAACACTATTCTTGATGCAGTATTCTTCCTGTCCTGGAGCCCAGCCAGATAGTCTCGCTCTGGTTTAAAATCTCCACCGGGGTATCTGTTGTCCAATTTTGGCAAGAATCCGAAGAGGATCGGAGAACTGGCGTTTGAAAGCCAGCAGCGCATCGAGGTCAGGCTGGCTGCCATTAACGACCTTGGCAGGACTCAAGCTCGAAGAAGAAGAAGCAGCGACATCAGGTAATAAGACTGACAGAGAGATGAGCAACAGTACTAGCGTAAACGCAGCCATTGGAGCCTGTTTGTCTCGCTAGTGCGAGGCAAACATATATATAGAGTGCAAATATATATAGGCAGCTATCTAGATACTACTATCAATGTTCTGTATGGCATATAAAGGGGTCGCTGCATATAATAAATTTTCTTAATATTTTTTTTTGTATTAACTATGATCATACACGTCCTTTTGGCTACGAGATATTCCAAGCAAACAGAGACTGAGAGTGTATGAGTTGGGTCCTAACCGCACGGCGTACGCCAGTGAATGAAAACCATTCGATGGATATCCAAGGCCGTATATTTCAATTTATTGAATGTGATGTGCTTGTTTCGTCATAGTTAACTACAATGACTGGAAAGGCAACAGGTGATGAATGACCAGTGACTTGTGGGTAAGGGGTTAAGAAAGACCCGTTCAACAAGTTCTACATATCCCATATTGCGTCACAAATCGAAGTATTGCCGTGTCCTTGGTGTATGCACATCGACCACTCTTTAACGAGGGTATTCAGCTGCCGATGCATATCAAGCAACTCTGAATTTCACATCAAAATAATTTCAGTCTCTGACGGACATGTCCAGAAACTACATGCCAAAATTACCAATCAGACGCAGAAACTTCTTATTTATACAGGACTGAACGATTGACGTTTGACATAGTGAGGTTGATGACAATGACAGATAGAAAAGAGATGTTACCTAAACGAGAGGACAATAATTCATAGAGGGACAAGCCTCACAGCTTCACCTTCGTTGACAGGTTTGCTTGCCTGGAAGGGATTAGCAGTCAAACCACACACATTTCATTTCATACTATACGACTACAATCATAGAATTTGCACAAAGTAACGGATCTATTGTACCAAAAATTTGTGATTTTGAACTAATATATAGACTACAAAACCCAATATATATTCAAAGGAATATTCAAGATTCCTTACCAGTACAGTGCTCCTTTTAGGAAGATCATCAAACACATGGGCCAGCCATGAGGCTCAAGATTTAGGCCCAACTCCCATGACTTGTGGTAGAGGAAAAATATGAGATTTAGTCCCATCTTATTAGTTCAAAGAGGGATGGACCAACTTAAATAGTCAAAGACGCAAGACGCAAAGCATAGTAACCTCGGATTAACCTTTTTACGTAAAGTGAAGATTAAAGCGTAAGCAGTTTGCTGTGTAGGTGTGGTCCACACAGCGTGTGCGTGGGCATGAACTGTATTTGGATCTGAGTTGTTATAGAATGATATCAGAGTTGACCTTCACTGTGCCACAGTGGCGTACGGTCAGGAGCGCAGATATGATGTGCATGACGCGTGGTCCTGCGAGGTCACGGTATAACACATATGGTGACACTGACATACGACGTGGCCAGAGAGGATCGATCCTGATCATCTATCCCTAGTATAGGTGAGTTATCTCGATGAGGACGTCGAGTCCTTTGAGAGTGGGAGTCTGTCAGGTCCATGGATTTAGACCTAACTCTAATGACTTGTGGTGGAGGAAAAGCGTAAGATTTAGTCTCACCTTGCTAATTCAAAGAAGGATATACCAACTTAAAAAACTAAGGACCCAAAGCATAGTAACACCAGGCTAACCTTTTTACGCAAAACGAGGATGAAAGTGTAAGTGGATTGTTGTGTCGGTATGACCCAAGCAACGTGTACGTGAGCATGAGCCGTATTTGAGCTTGAACTGTTACAACCACCGTCTATGTGATGACCTGTAGCGGACAGCGAGCCACCACTGCAACGTGGGTAAGAAAATAGCGAAGCAAGCAAGACAATCGGCCACCTTCTGTGTGATGACCTGTAGTGGACAGCGAGCCACCACTGCAACAAGAGTAAGAAAACTAGCGAAGCAAGCAAGACAATCGAGGATTGCTGCGATTCTGTTTTGATTTACGAAGACTGAAAGAGTGTGGTTAACCATGCTTACAGGTGGCCAAAAGAGTGTACTACTTCGATCGGTATTATGAATAATGATGTTATAGCTTTTAAATATTTTGTTTAAGTTGTCGTCACATTTTTTCCCTACATTTTATTCTTGCTTTTTAAAGGCTAAAGTCCCCGTTCCTTTGATTTTAATTTTTCTCATTTCTATGTTTTGTTCATTTCTTTTTTTTTGGTTCTAATTCTCTATTTTTAAATTTTTTTTGTTCCAAAAAAGGCCCACTGTTTTGCAGGCCGGACAACAGTTAGCTATATCCCACTATCTGAAATAGTAATTTCCCCTACATGCATGTCAGACATATTCTTTTCAAATATAAATCAACCATATTGTGCAAAAGCATCTGCGAACGATTCATTATAACACTTTTCGTAGTCAAAATTATTTTGTAGGTACAGATAATTTATTAGGTAGTACTCATAGATACAAAAGCATCATTGATACTTTCGACCATTCTTTAGGGTGATACCCAGTGAAAACTAAACAAAAGCTGGATATTTGAAAACTCCATCAAAAAGTCATAATAAGAGGTTCTCTTTTTTATTTAAAAAATTGCCATCCATTTATAGTTCACGCAAAATCACCAAAAGTTCAACATCAAACTCGACATCATTTGCAAGGTACAAAAATGTTATATTGAGATTTAGATGCACTGTAGAATAATTGACGAATTTTGTCTCTTCATGAATGCCCTGGTAACATTTGTCATTTGCATCTTGCAAACGATCAATAATCTGAATTTTTCACTTAAATATTTCCCGTGACTAGCGTCACAGTGAAAGGGTCACGGCAATTGTGACGCTTGGTGGTCTCCATCAAAATCCATATAAGATGTATAGATTAGCTCCACAAACAAGTTCGTACATTAGGATAATCAAAGGGAAAATTGCATAGAATATTACTCAATTGTTCGCTGCCAATACAAAACTATGAATGGCAAATCGCAGTAAATGGAATAAGTGAAACAGAGGCGCTTAATCAACGGTCATGAATAGATCGCCAGCTGGTGAAGGTGCTCTGTCATGAGCCAAACGATGGTTCCATCAACAAAGCGTATAGTATAGTAAACAAGATCAGTAGTCGATTCATAGGCTTTCAACTGGTCAGTTAGCTCAGAAAACTTAGCAATATAATCAGCCACTGACCCCACTTGCTTGATATGAAACAATTGCCGAATGAGACACTCATGTTGGTCTCGACCGAAACGGTCCAGCAACAAGCGACACAATTCACACCAATCAGCACTCTTAAGCTGTTGAGCAACACCTGTGAAATGCGTCGTTGCCACTTTAATCCACATAGATGGATCAATGTCATACATATCAAAATAATCTTCACTACGACTAATCCATAGTTTAGGGTTGACACCATCAAAAGACGGGAAATGCATCTTAGGTAATCTACCACGAAATTGTGTGGAACTATGACCAGCAGAAGTATGAGACGGACCACCCAACGTATGAGATAACAGGAAGGGATCAGATGATAGTATACCAGGGCCCTGAGTCAAATGAGGCAGAGATGAACGAGAACCTCTCAAATCACGCGGATCGGCCGATTGACGCAGTCCCTTCAACAGATCCGGAGATAGAGCAGCAGACGGGCGACTGTGAGACGCACTGTGGTTGCCAAGGTCACCAGGCAGCTGGGAAGACGAATCCCCAACCTGACGCTCAATCGGGCTCTGAAGCTTCGAGACAGCACCCTTCATGCACTCGACCGACGTCTCAATCGATGGCTGCTAGGATTCAAAGGCCGCCGCCGCCGATTCGAGTGCCGCCACACGCTATCCGTCGCCGCATCGAAGAGCGTCAAACATTCGACCGACTGTGGAGGACTCGAAGGCCGACAGATGAGACCGCAAGTCACCGCTCAACTCGGTGGCCATCGAATCAAACCCCTGAGCGCTCACCGCCGAAGCTCGCTCTAGCGTGGAGAAGCGCGCTTCCCACTTGGCGTCGTGCTCCTGGATATGCTTGTCGAGCCCGGCGAGGATGGCCTTGGACTGCGCCTCCAGAGCGAGCTTCACTTGAGGATCCATAGCGCCCAAATGTTTTGCCTAACGAGTGAAGTGCAGCGCGTCTTCCAGGGCCACAGATCGGTGTCTCTGATAATAGGTATAAGCTACTACTATGATCGGAAGGAATCGGAGATGGGGAAGAGCAAGCTTGAGGAGGAAGAAGCAGAGGAATATGATTAGTATGGAATTTGTTACAATATTCTTCTCTGATGCTCTCAACCTCTCTGCCTCTACTCTTAAGGTGTCACGCAGGACACACACACACGCGCATCACTTGGGCTGAACCCAATCAAGCCCAAACACATTTGGATTCGGCCTGGTGACCCTTGTATTCTTGCGCGCCACACTGTCAGTCACGTCCAGCTTCACAGCGGTGCTAACATGAGGTGTGGCAATTGGGCTAACCATGCTGGTACGGTATCATCAAAAGAGTTGTAACACAAATATAGAGTTTGCAAGTATTGACATTTGGCAATCCCTAATGGAATGCGACCTGCAAAGTTGTTCTTATTCAAGTACAACTCCTGCAACACAGGTAGGCTGAAACTTTGATTGCTAGGAATCATCCCATTAAGATTGTTTTATGGCAGGTACGAATACTCTAGCATACATAGGGAGTCCACGCTGTGTGGAATCGGGCCAGATAGGCTGTTGTATCCAAGGTTGATGAACCTCAGTGAAGGTGTGTTATTGAATAGATATGCTGGTATATGGCCGCTCAAATAATTGTTTTTCAGATAAATCTTCTGAAGACTGCCAATATTCTGGAGCAACTCTTGTGGAATCTGCTTTTAGCGGCTGTTGTTACTTAGCCTCAAAGCCTCAAGCTGTGACAGATTCCCTAACGTACCAGGAATGGCACCGGTGAGTCCGTTTCCATATAGACTCAGAAACTTAAGCCTATGTAATCTCCGTGGATCGGTAGGGATGGAACCAGTGAGGCCGGTTATTGTGAGATTGAGCATAGAAAGGAAAGAGAGGTTACCGACATGAGTAGTGGAGATAATTGTCGCCCAATAATGCGCACTGATCCCTGTGGGATCACTCTGCTTTTTTATTACTGTGAACATGCATGATCATAGAATGAGGGAGAGGCTACAACTGAATACACGACGCACGCCGCACCAGCTACATGGCGCATGACTCATTCCACTAATCAACTCACTAACAGATTCTATTTCTAACAGGCCCACCATGCATTGGCAGAACCAAGGAGCTGTTGCGATGCGAACTGGGCCTTCCGCTCTTCCGTGCTGTGGATCAACTTGAACTTTGATTCCATGATGTGAAGCTAGTTGTCCGCATCGAAAGGCTCAGTCATGATGTTGAACGTCGGTGGATGAGTGCCGTAAGAGCTATGTTGCTGATGTTTCTGGA
This sequence comes from Zoysia matrella, assembly GCA_001602295.1. Classification (NCBI taxonomy): domain Eukaryota; kingdom Viridiplantae; phylum Streptophyta; class Magnoliopsida; order Poales; family Poaceae; genus Zoysia; species Zoysia matrella. Next base: position 49,499 of record BCLG01000337.1, on the reverse strand, counting down.
ATCCCTGACGATCTCCATCTCTAGCATTCTGCTGAACCAGAGTCCTGAGAAGTTCAGTCAGAGAGAGGAATCACCTTCTTCGATTACTTCCTTGTTCTCACGTGCGCGAACCATCCTGTCGAAATCCATACAATAGGGGTTAAACGCTTTGCCTTCAAAAGCGTATGGGTCTCACAAACTTGTACAGCCATTGAAAGAATTTGAGGATAGAGGTACAAATAAATTCAGACTAGTAATTGAGACCCTAGTAATTGAGACCATTGCACGAGTGATAAATTGCTCTACATCACATACGATTTTTCTCTGTCTACTTGTATGCTGTTTTGTTTCTTGATGAACAAATGCAATACCAAATGTGTATGAACTTTGAAATATTGTTCAGATACAAGTATCAGACAACTCCAAACTCAACAAATGGTTGCGGTGGTGCTGACATGTGGGCTGATTTTGGGAGCACTTAAGACATCTTTTGTCCAGCTGGATACTACTGTCCAACCACGACTAAAAAAATTTTATGCAGCAGTGGGTACTGATCTAATCTTACTTCACATAGTCTACGGAATTTAGAAAATAGAGTTGTTTGATTTAGTCAAGCCTGTTTGTTGTTTGTTTGTTCTGCAGGCACTAGTGTAGACTGGGCTCCACTTCTGAAAAGAGTAAGCATTATAAGCCTGACATGAATGAAACAACCATCGTAAATACTGTGCCATTAGCTGAATTTTATTAATTTGCAGAGTGCATAATAAAGGGATCCTACAATAAAGGGATCCTGTGATGCAAATGAAGAGAATGAAAATGTCGTCATTCTGGGTGCTTGTTTAGTGGTAAATTCTTATGCTTAATTCACTGGAAGTCAAAACATAAAGAATAAATCAATTTCGTTTGGCCAACTCTTCTTTAACTTAAGTCTCATACTTCACAATGTTATGCAGGCCATATTGTGCCTCCTACTTCTTATCATATACTCCCTCCGTCCCAGAAATAAGTATCTTTTTAAATTTTCAAACATTTACTTTTGACCGTTCGCCTTATTCAAAAAATTGTGAAAATATTATTTATTTTATTGTGAAATAATTCATTACTAGAAGTACTTTAAGCTTGACTTGTTTACTTTTATATTTTTTAAAATTTTTTGAATAAAACAAGTGGTCAAACGTTAATTTTAAAAAGTTAAAAACATCACTTATTTTGAGATGAAGGGAGTACAACTGCTCAGGTCAGTTCCTCACTATTCGTGAAAGGAGGAAGGCAAGATCAAGAGAGAATGCCATTCAGCTGGCCCGTCAGCAGGTGAAGGCACAAGAGGGATGGAAGGCAGCAAAACAGCTTGCTAGGAGGCACATGCGTGGCATGCAGAGTCATCTATCTCGCACGTTCTCACGCAAGAGATCTTTCCGCCAGCAGGTGGAGTCAGATAATTCTAGCCACAAAGTGCAGGAAGCGCCGTTAATCGGTCATGCCAAGGCACAGGAATTATCAGATTCTTCTGTATTTACAGCTGGGAGAACAAACGAGATAGAAGAGAAGCCTTCAGTTTTGTTGATGTAAGTGATGATGGAGAAGTTGTCGCCACAAAAGAGAAGTCTGCACCAAAAGGAAAGCACAGGTCAATCCACACACGGGTATTCAAGTATGCATATGGTGAGATTGAGAAGGAGAAGTTTCGGCAGCAGGACAACAAGAATTTAACCTTCAGTGGGGTGATTGCCATGGTGAAGGATGAGCAGAAGGAGATAACTAGGCCTTTACTGAAGGTTGAGTTCAAGGATCTGACCTTGATGTTTGGGAAGAAGAAGCTGCTAAGGTCTATCACAGGAAAACTCCGTCCTGGCCGTGTCACTGCTGTCATGGGTCCCTCAGGGGCCGGCAAGACCACATTCCTCAATGCCGTCACTGGGAAGGAGAATGGTTGTAAGATGACCAGCTCTGTCCTTGTTAATGGGAAGAATGTTAATATCCGTTCTTACAAAAGGATCATTGGTTTTGTGCCACAAGATGACATTGTTCACTGGAACTTAACAGTGGAGGAGAACTTTTGGTTCAGTGCAAAGTGCAGGTAATGATGTCACATTGGTTATATTTACTGCAGTTGTTGTTTATAGCTCGTCCTTATCCAATCTTTTCTATTGTGAACGTTCAGGCTCTCAGAAAGAATGAATCAGCGTGACAAGGTCCTCGTAGTGGAGAGAGTAATTGACTCTCTGGATCTTCAGGCCATCAGAAGTTCGTTGGTTGGGACTGTTGAGAAGCGTGGTCATGGAACCATCGCTTTTAATCCTTGATGAACCAACTTCTGGGCTGGACAGCTCCTCATCTCAGCTTTTGCTGAGAGCACTTCGGCATGAAGCACTTGAAGGCGTAAATGTTTGTGCTGTTGTTCATCAACCAAGCTATACATTGTACAACATGTTCGATGATTTGATACTTCTAGCAAAAGGAGGGCTAATGGTCTACAATGGTCCTGTGAAGACTGTCGAGGAATACTTCACGACCCTTGGAATCCACGTCCCTGATCGTGTAAACCCACCAGACCATTATATTGACATTCTGGAGGGCATAGTGAAGCCTGAGTCCGGCATCATTGCCAAGCATCTACCTGTACATTGGATGTTGTACAATGGCTATGAAGTTCCAAGTGATATGCAAATCAGGTCCAGCGCTTCAATCTCCAATTCTACACCTCATTGCCTCCCTGGTGTCAGAAATGCTTTTGTAGAAGAGCGTGACCGTCTTGAGTATCATTTGTCAAAACCAAAGGACTTATCAAGCAGAAAAACACCAGGAGTCTTTCGACAATACAAATATTACCTGGGAAGGTCGGACAATTCTGCTGCATTATTTTTGAAAAGGTACTTACCAGTTATTATTGAATTTATGTTGCAGGGTCAAAAACAACGACTGCGTGAAGCTAGGTTACTCGCGGTTGATTTCCTGATACTAGGCCTAGCTGGCATCTGCTTAGGGACTATAGCAAAGCTCAGTGACAAAACATTCGGGATGCCTGGATACATATACACTATAATTGCAGTTTGTAAGTTCTGATGTACAGATACACCGTATTTCATTATGACCTTGGTGGAACCTTCCTAACATATGTTACCATGCAGCTCTTTTGTGCAAGATTGTGGCACTGAGGTCATTTTCTCTTGGACGACTACAGTAATTTGGAGAAAGGGAATCTGGCATGAGCACACTGGCGTACTTTCTTGCCAGGGACACAGTTGATCATTTCAACACTCTTGTGAAGCCGATCATTTATCTCTCAATGTTCTACTACTTCAACAATCCCAGATCATCCATAGCAGATAACTACATTGTACTCCTCGCACTTGTTTACTGTGTGACGGGAATCGGGTATTACTTTGCCATCTGCTTCAGTCCTGGCTCAACACAACTGGTATGTAATATGCTGATTAGCCCTTCCGTGCAAATTCTTTTGCATGATTTAATATGTATCCTAAACCTTTGATTTCTGCAGTGTTCCGCACTTATACCAGTTGTTCTGACGTTGTTATCCACTCGAAAGAGCACTCCAACATTTCTTAAGAGATTATGTTACTCCAAATGGGCATTGGAGGGTTTCATAATTGTAAATGCCAAGAAGTAAGTTCTGCAGAGTGTTTTTTGAAGTACCTATTGTAATTCTGCGCTGCAACTAATGCACAGATGTCCTGGAGTTTGGCTAATAACTCGCTGTGGCTTGTTGTTTAACAGTGGTTTCGATATTCACAACTACAGGCTCTGTATATTGATTCTGTTCATTTATGGTCTTTTCTTCAGGATGCTCGCGTTTGCAGCCATGGTTTTACTGAAGAAGAGATGACTGTAGTCCTGTTGTAGCAACATTCATCCATATTTAATTCCTTCATTCATTTTTACATTGTAAATCTCTTCTTGCAAAAAAAATTTGAAGTACTGACTTAGTGTACATATCAAAAAAATATACAGGCTGTTCAGATGAAAAAAAAAAATCTCTGTTAGCTTTCCTTTTCAGATACATGGTGTCATCTCCAAATTTTGTGCCCTGTGTCACTCAAACAATTTCCAGTTTATTTTCTTGGATAACAGACAAATACATTCTTCTCACTTTTATTGCCCCATCCCCCAAGAGATTTGCTATGTGGACCACAAGCCTTGGTGTTGTGAGCTGCCTGTATAAATCAATTTATATAGGCGGTTCTCTTAAGGTGCCATCTGTATAAATGAATTCCATTTACTAATGGCCATTTATACAGGCAGCTAATGATAAGGGCCAACTTTATAAATTAGCACGATGAGCTGTACCTAGTGGTGAAAACAGGATGAAGAAAATGAACTAAAGATAATAAGGGTCGGGTCAGATTAAGATTAGATCTTTGTATTCAAGTTTTGAACTAAAATTTAATAAGGGCCAATTTAATTTGTGAACGGATCTGCGGGCCCTTTTATCAATCCTAGCTGCACCCTCCGATGATCTGTGTGAACCAATTAAAATTAAACACATGTACAGACAAAAATACAGACATGTGGATGGATGGAAAGAGGATATGCCAACCAACCAATATTCAGTATTTGGTCGTATTCGGAAAAGACATCTCAGTAAGCCCCCCTTTGGAATACGGAAAAATTTCCCATTTTTATGTGTTTCTGTGAAATTTCTATATGATTTCTGTAAAATTACTACATTCCAAAGGGGGTCTAAGTGATCCATAGATACCCATGGTTGTTTCTGGAGGCATCACGTGTCTCATGACATGTCAGCTCCACATCCTATTGCCATATCTTGCAGCCACGTGCCACATACATAGCCATGTTGTCTGACACATCAAACATTGATATGGCATAGAGGAATTATATGTCAAAGCTGAGCTGTCATAAATAAAAATCAGTTCTATTATGGACGGACTTTTCATCATAGAAGATTGCTCCTGTGGAGAAATCAGGTTTTCGTCAATGGTAGAAATGTGCCGCGGCTTCTTTGACCAAAGACTTTTCATCACAAGTTTTTTTTATAACGAATAGTGTCTTCAATGATGATTTTCATTCATCATGGATAAGTGATTTGTACAAGTGAATTCAGCCAAAATATGGGAGTTGTAAAGAGTAATAAAGTCTTGCTGACTGCAGCACCAACCTCTCGAGACAATGCCCCGGTCCTATTACTAGAAGGTAATCTTTTTCTCTTCACAACCGCAACAGGGTTCTACAGGAAATTCGATTAACTTTAACAACATGAGATTTATACTTATAAATTAATCATATAAAATATTTTCATAATATTTTTATATTATTAAAGTTGATTATTAAATTTATACAAATCACTAATCAAAGATATATTATTTGACTAAACTTAAACGTAAAAATTATTCTAGGACATAGGTAGTACAAGCTTACATCGATCTCAAAATTGTATCATAGATAATGTAATAACTAATATTATCACTAGTAGTATAATGGTTGCCAGTGCCACATGAAAAGTGCTGCCTTGCGCTGCATTGTTTCCTATTCTGACATATCCAGCAGCAGTCTGAGTCTGACCTCCATGCTTCATCGCAGGTATCTCAGCTCTGAGGTCTTGGACAGCATACTGCAACCTACGAACCCTTTCATTCGTCTCCGCAAAGGCCAACAACACTTGGCTAGTGCGGAAGGGTGCAACGTCGTCAAGGTTATCAAGAATTCCATTGTCTATCAGGTACTTGAGGTACTCATCTTCCCACAAGAAAAAATCACACGCTGTTGGGGTCTGCAAAACAAAGCCCATCTCCTTAAAATCCAGCTGAGATATAGAAACACAAGCACGCGAAGAACCGAACAAAAACTGCCCCTATGTTCTTGAATTACTATCACCATTTACTTTTAATGTCATCTAAATTTTACAATTCATATGATTTAAAAAGTATGATAAATATTATATACTCTCTCCGGTTTTAAAATATTGTTACCATTGACTTCTAACATAAACTTTAATCATTCGCCTTATTCGAAAAAGTATGGTAAATATAATATATTTTATTATAATTTACTTCATCATTATTGGTATTTGAAACACAACCAATAATTTTACATATTTGAATTTTTTTTAATAAAATAAATGATCAAAGTTAATGTAAGAAGTCAATGGTGTCAATATTTTAAAACCAGATGTAGTAGTAATATTTAAATAAAACAGATGATCAATGCGATGTTAAAACAACAATTTAAAAATAGTAGAAAAAAACATCTAGAGTTGAGTAAGAAACACAACACCTACCTGCACATCTTTCATACAGCGGTAGAACCGCTGGTCACGATTCATCGGTGTCCGTCCGGTTAGGATTGTGAGCTTGCGGCCGGGATGGTACGGGCAGTCAATCCGCGGCAAAGAGGTCAAGATGGAGTGAAGAGGGGAATAGCCTGCCCCTGAGCTCCGACCTGCCATGGCCCCCGTCTTCTTATTCAGGATGCAAAGGTGATGTGCTTTTGCAGGTGGATAAGCTTTTCTGTTCTGGTGAGAGATCTCTGTACTCCATGGATGTATTAATAGCGAGAAATGCAAGGACTTCGTCAACCAACGGAAAAAGAAAGCGCGGCGAAACATACCATGCATACGTTAGAAACCGGACCGAACGTGATTGCCAATTTGGAAACGCGACAGGCAACTCCGCTGAACTGGAAAAGTATTCGTACAAATTTCAAAATTTGAATCTTCTGTGCGCCCCTGTTTTAATATCGCGTTCCACATTATTATCATGGGTACAGCGAACCACGAACCCCGGGTACCTTATCCATTCTTTTGTCAAATCTTGCTCCTGAATCTAGAGAGTGGTGCAGAGTCTGCAGACTAACTAGAAGGGATGATCTTGCAGAGTCTAATGTTTCGATGGATGTTCAGTGTCAGCAATGAACAACGAGAGGTAGCTAATGAACAACGATGAACTGCATACCAATGAAATCGCCTATATCTTGGCTCTATTAATATTTAATTATTGGACCTGCTTATTTAACGGCCAGAGGATACCACGGAGCTCCACCTTCCATGACCGGCCTACGCGCCATAGCTGCTCGACCCGGCCCTCGATGCCCCGTGAGCTGCGCGCTTCCTCCTTTCGAACGTGTGCACGGGAACGAGTCAACACACGGCTCGCACCTGTTGACGCTCAAATTGAGTCCGAGCTAACACACCGCTCACACGTTTATGTGCGAGAACGTCGATATTTCTTCAACACCGAGTTTGGAGCAACACCTATACAATTCTGCCTCGAGAGAGACTCATCAAAGAAGAATAGTCTTAGAGATGATCTGGGCTCAGTCAAGCCAGCTGGATCGTCTTTGGTCGTCGTCGAGACGAAGGAGAACAGCAAAACGGAGGTCCAGTGAGGAGATTAGGATTAGAGAAGTGCAAAATATAAAGGCAAATGGTTTGATCGATTGGGATGCTCCTTATCCGACCATGGGCCTCTATTTTATAGAGGTGAGATGGTCTTATCTCTCAGGACAATAAATCTCTCAAATTAAGAAACGGTTTGGAACTGAGCTGCTGAAATTTTTTTAAATCGACACCACCGAAATCTCTAGTAAAATATCGAACACTCCGGTAATTGAAGTCTCCGGTATTACGCCGAAAGATCCGTCGTGTAAATCCAGAGAACCCGAGAGGGCCTACCAGACACTTCGGTACTGTGCCGGATACTCCGGTGTACAAAATACCAAATCCGAGACGGTTTATCAGATAGTCCGGCATAGTCTGGACAATCCAGTGGGCTAAATGCCCAAACTCGAGAGGGCTTACCGGAGTGTTCGGCACAGTGCCGAATACTTCGGTGGGCAAAGTGCTCCAATCCGAGAGGGCTTGCCAGACACTCTGACAACTTGCCGGACACTCCGGTACCTTTGATTTTTGGGTGTCAACATATGTCCTCTATTTTTTTTAAGTTCCTGTACCATAAAACATTTTAAGCACCCAAAAACCTGTAGAAGCGATGGTCCTCCTGACTCATCGGCCATTACATCATTTTTTGGTAACGATACTTCACATCGGCCGTTCTTTCCTCTTATGCTTCTTGCCGTACACTCGGATTATATTTTTTTCAAGTATCAGCCGTTAAAGGCCCTAGGTAATGACTTTCCACTCATATTCTCCACTATGTATGCATTTCCGGCAATGATTATTATTATTCTATATGGTCTTTCTCAACTAGTAGACCATTTCTCAAACTTATTGCTTCTTGAGCCTACAGGCAGAATAGTTTTTCCAAACCAATTCGCCGACTTAAAAAGTTTTGGCTTTCACCTTGTTATTATAGGCTCTAGCAACTCGCGCTTTATCTTTCTCAATATCTCTCAAAGCGCTCAAATGCTTGTCGGTGACTTCATTAATATTGTCTAACATTAAAGTCCTATACTCATCGGTAGATAAGTCATTTTGTCTAGCTAATTTTAGAGCTCTTAGATTTACCTCGACGGGTAAAATAGCCTCTTATCCATACACAAGTTCATAGGTGTTACTTTAGTTGCCCTATGCTAGATATTTGATTAGCCCACAATGCCTCCGACAAGACTTCATGCAATCTCTTAGGATGGTCTTCTATCCTTTTCTTGATAAGTTTTATCAATGTTTTCTTACTAGACTCAGCCTGATGATTGGCCTGAGCGTAATATAGAGATGAGTTGAGTATTCTAATTCTGTAGGATTCAACGAACTCCTTAACATGATCGGACGTAAAGAAAGTACCTTGATCAGTAGTCAAAGTTTGAGGTATATCGAATCTATGAAAAATATGCTCGGCAAAGAACTCAATTACTTCTTTGTGTGTCATGTTCTTGAGAGCCACCGCTTCGGTCCATTTGGTAAAATAATCCGTCGCTACTAACACGAGCAGTGTCCCTTTGAAGACGGAGGATGTATTTGCCCTATGAAATTCAATCCCCATCCTAATGGCTACGGCCTTATAATGGGGTTCATCATGGCAGCGAACGTCAATTGAATATTGCCAAACTTTTGGCACTCCTCGCATCTCTTGTAGTAACGATAACAATCAGTAATTATAGTTGGCTAATAGATTCCGGCTCTCCTTAGTAACCATTTTATTTTCGGAGCCGATTGATGCGGACCACAAATGCCCACATGAACTTTTCCCATAGCCACTTTGGCTTCATCTTCACCCAAACATTTCAAGAGCAGATCGTCACCCATTCGGCGATACAAGTTACCATCAATCAAAGTAAATTTGAAAGCTACATACCGAGCCTTCCAATCCACACTTTGGGTAAAATTACGGATGTATGAAATTATGAGTGACCTCCAATCAAGCGATTCGGTACTATCACGGCTTGATGTGTTAGTATCCAAATAGTCAAATTCTAACACCTCAAACATCGGTTTCTTAACAAATGAAAATTTGCCTTTGATAACATTATAACCCGATGCTTGTTGCGCTAACTCATTGGCTTTACTGTTTTCTAGCCTAGGCACATGACGTATGTTGAATTCATCTATTCCTCTAAAGATGTATAGGTATTTATCTAAGATGACATTCAATGATCCGTCTAAGCATTGAAAATTTTCAGAAATTTGTTATACTACTGACAACGAATCACCGAAAGTCTCTACATACTTAACCCCTATGGACTCCAACATCTCTAAACCGAATAACAATGCTTCATATTTGGCTAGTTATTGGTGTAATCATACTTTAATCAGTTTGAGAATTCAAAGTGTCCATCATGAGGAGATACTAAAACCGCACCAACACCTTGACCCTCTTTACAAATCGATCCATCAAAGTATAACTTTCAAGGGGTAAAAGTAACATAAGTGACATCTAGATCATGTTCTAAATCAATCTAATATTCAACAATAAAATTAGCAACAATTTGTCTTTTCATGGATTTCAACGATTCATAAGCCAAATCATATTCAATCAATGCATAAGCCCATTTACCAAGCCTACCACTAGAAATCGGCCTATGTAACAGATATTTAATAACATTGGTTTGACAAACAACCACACAAGTGCTATATAGCAAATAATGTCTCAACTTGGTGCAAGAATGTACAAAGAAAACATAGTTTTTCGATGAGAGTGTACCTTGTTTTCGCATCCACCAATCGTCGGCTCATATAAGTGATCACGTACTCCTTTCCTTCGGCCTCTTGTGTCAAAACAGCACAAATCACATCATCTTCCGCCGCTATGTAAAGATGGAAAGGGACTCCTCCCTTAGGCGCCCTAAGCATCGATGGCGAAAACAAATACTCTTTGATCTTCTCAAAAGCTTCTTGCTGTTTTGTCCCAAGTAAATTCGGCTTCATTCTTTAGCCGAAGAATAGGAGTAAATGTATTAATCTTTCCTGACAAGTTGAAAATGATTCGCCTTAAGTAATTCACTTTACCTAAGAAGCTTTGCAACTCTCTCGTATATGTAGGCAGTTGTACGTTTCTAATTGCTTCTATCTTCTTAAGATCTACCCCTATGCCCTTTTCATGAATAATAAAGCCTAAAAACATTTCATCCGATACACCAAAAGCGCATTTGAGCGGATTCATTTTCAAACCGAAATGGCTCATTCGGTCCAAGGCAAGTTGCAAATCAGCCAAGAGAGAATCTAAAGCGGCCGATTTGATCACCAGATCATCTATGTAAACCTCCATGATAACACCAAGAAAATCATAAAAGATAAAATTCATGGCTCTTTGATATGTGGCACCAGCATTCTTTAATCCAAAAGTCATGACAACCCACTCAAACAATCCTACAAAACCGAAACATCTAAAAGCAGTCTTAGACATATCCTCTTCGGCCATAAAAATTTGGTTGTATCCTACATTACCATCAAGAAAGCTACTAACTCTATGACCGAAAGCATCATTAATCAGCATATCGGTTATGGGCATAGGATATTCATCTTTAGAAGTGGCTCTATTTAAATTTATAAAATCAATGCAAACTTTAATCTTACCGATGTTCTTCCTTTTCACCGATACGATGTTGCATATCCACTCCGCATACCTGCAAGGTCTTATGAATTTTGCATTAAGTAATCGGTTAATTTCTTTTTTAATCCGATCATGCATATTCGGGTTAAACCTCCTCATCGGTTGTTTAAAAGGTCTAAAACCAGATTTTATTGGAAGCCAATGTTCAACTAACTCGCGGCTCAACCTGAGCATTTCATTATTAGACCATGCAAAACAATCCATATATTCTTTTAGTAAACCAATTAACTTTACTTTATAATCAGCTTTCAGATTTTAATTTATATAAGTTGGTCTCGGATTATCATCGCTGCCAAAGTTCACCTCCTCAAAAGCATCGACCGATGTGAATCTTTGTCCTAAATTATTCATATTTTCTATTTCCTCGATAACTTCGCACATGTTGTTTGTATTAGACCAATAACGTTCCACTCTCTTTTACAACCAATTAAAATTAGAATTCATTAAATCACATTATATGGTTGAGCCAATTTTTCATCGGCTTTACATTGACAGGTACAAAACTATTTCTAGTTACATTAAGAAAATCATAATCCGTCAAAACTAGTCAAACATTTGACTGTGTCATGGGTCAAAGAAGCTGAATTGGCTATGGCAACACAAGCCGATGCATCCGCCTGAACAAGCTCTACATCATCACCAACCCATTGTATCAAGAATCAGTGCAATGTAGAGGGGACACATCTACTGGCATGAATCCAATCACGTCTTAAGATCAAGCTATAACTACAGCGCACATTGGCAACAAAGAAAGCGGTAGCCATGGTCTTGCTCCCAACGGTGAGCTCTATAGAAGCTACCCCATTAGCCTAAATAGGGTCTCCTCCTTCCACACCGTTCAAAGTCATATTGTTTCGGATGAGCTCGTCATCGGTATTACCTAGCTTTTTAAATAAAGAATACGATATTAGGTTAACAATAGCACCCCATATACAAGCATGCGAGATATCGGTGTGCCATTGATATGACCCCTCACATAAAGAGGCTTCAAATAGTTCTCCAATTCCTCAGACTTCTTAAAGATAGCACTTTTTGGCCCGAAGTCAAATTGTGCCATGACCTCTTCTTCTTCTACCAAAGAGTAATCGAAAAGAGACAGGCAAATAGTATCAATGACCATACCTTCTTGAGGCGGTGTAGGCTCGTAGTCCAAGAAGTCGTCGTCGTCGAACTCGAACATGTCGACATCTCCCGTGGGCGAAGGCGCTGTAGAGTCCTCTCCCAAGACGGCATCGGCCAAACCAAGCAGTTTCGGAGTAGCCTCCGCTTCCTCCGTCACCGTGGAGTAGGAGCTTCAGGCTCTTTAACGCTCCAATGCTTACTTTGAGGAACTATCGGCTTGATCTTGTTGAAGATCTCGTCCCTCTTCTTCTCCGCCTCCTCCTCTCACATCTTCCAGAGGCCCAAGCTTTGGAGCTTGCTCTTTTGGGTGTGGGTCAAGCCAAGAGGATACCACCTCGGTTGTGTGTACTTGGAGGAGCTCTTTCTGCTGCTAGCTTCATGGCCATGAGGGCCCTTTTCGACTAGATCATTTAAAGTGATCGGTCCTGTGAAGACTTCCCCAATTTTGACATCGGTTGTGTCGATTTTCATGACACCTTCGGATGCACTCTCTTGACGAACCAAAGTAGAAGGAGCAGGTTCATTACCTAGCTTCGAGCGCCACTCTTGCTTAGGCATGACGGTGGAGCTCCCTCCTTGAGCCTTGATCGGTCGAGAATCCATCCGATTCAGGATAGGGTTGGATAGCCTTGTGAAGGCATTTCCTCTCGGCCCGTTCCACCCTAGATGAAACGGCGGGTATGGGATCAGTGGAACGGGCATCGGCGGCCTGGGCATCGGTGGCGCGGGCATCCACGGCCCATGTATGGATGCCACATCGAGAACGGCGGGCAAGGCATAGGATGGAACCATGGTGGCAACACTCCGAAGCCATGCGGAGAAAAAAGAAGAGGAGGCTCGTCAACATTCACGGTTGGTCTCATCTCTTTCTTAGGTGGGCTGCCTCCCCTAGGTGGTTACCTTGGTCGCTTCATAGACCGATTATTCAAATCGGTCTTTTGATTCTTATATTTAGCTATAAGATGGTCGAAGTTGCTTTTAGGCCCCATCGTCTAATTCGTGGCTTTACTTTAATTTACCTTTCACTTGCCCACCTCTGAATTCTTTGGCTTTATCATCTTGGACCGTGGAACTTGCTCTCGAGTCTAGAGCCTTCGATGATGACCTTGAGAGACTCTTTACCATCGGGGGATTTCTTGAGCATCACCTTCCTAGAAGCCCCTTTCTCAATCGAAAAAATAGGCATCTCCTCCCCGATGATCACGTTCTTTTCCTTGGTGGTGTCGGCTTGATGAGGCTGAATCAACACCTTGGGGTTGAGTTCTAGAGTGTTGACGGGGAAGGATGCTTGTCGATCTGCATCTCCTTAAGACTCAATCATCTCTCATTAAGGGCCGATTAGATCTATCGATGAAAAAGATTGCAATCATTAGTAGCATGAGAATAAGAGTTATGTCATTTACAATATGTCTTACGCTTAATCTCTTTCGCCGGAGGTAAAGTATACATAATCTTAATGTATCCACCTTTGTGTAGCTCGTCAAATATTTTGTCACACTTAGCCACATCAAAGGCGTACTTCACATCGTCTTTTCGGTTCTTATGAATCGGTTTGAGCGAATCACAAGCGAATGATTTGACCTTTGAAGGCCAGACAAACTCGGCAGCTAGAACGTCATTGGAACCATCATTGGAGCTATTCGAATCACATTCCACGATGTGCACGGTATGGCAAGTCTTGTAGTCATCTTTTATTTCTTTGTTTCAGCTATCTTGAGCCGAAGCCCTTTGTTGGAGATGAGTGACTATAAGAAAATCGTTCCTCTCCAACTTTTTCCTAAGATGTGACCGTAAACCACTAAAATCTAGGTCAGCGAATTTTTTTCAGAAATTATTAAATTAAAGCATCGGTTCTTAACATCTCTAAACTGTCGCAGATAATCAACGACGGGCTCATCTTTCCTTTGTCGAATCGATGTCAAATGTAACAACTTTAATTCGTTGTCCCCGGAGTAAAAATGATCGTGGAACTTTCCCTCTAACGACTCCTAAATGTAAATAAAACCCGGAGACAATGATGAAAATCAAGAGAAAGTGGTTTCAGTTAGCGATAAAGAGAACAACCGTACCTTCAAAGCTTCACAAAAACTCGCTTCTCCTAGTTGCGCTACATATTGGCTAATGTGTTCTCATGTGGTTTTGCTATCTTCGTCATTGAATTTGATGAAGTCAGAAATATGCCACCCTATGGGATATGGGACCGAATCAAAATATGCGGGGTATGGCTTTTGATAAATTTGGTCTCGATCTCCCCTTGAGATTTATCCATCGGGAACACATCACCCTATGGGATATGGGACCGAATCAAAATACGCGAGATATGGCTTTTGATAAATTCGGTCTCGATCTCCCCTTGAGATCTATCCATAGAGTCTCACAAAATTGTTTGTTTAAATCCTCTTTAATGCACGCCATACACTCTTCTATATTGGCAATGGGTGGCCTAATATATGTACTAGATGGTGGAGGGTGTACAGTTGTTTTTATGGTGCAAAATATTTCATTAGGGACAGTGCCATGAGAGATTCCCGTACCGCTTGGTGGGATGGACGGTGTGCTATATGCAACGATACGGTAAGGAGAAACAAAGTTAGCCAATTCACTTAATCGGTTCGTGGCCGGATTGGGGACGCTAGTAAGCCCTACGCTAGAGGGAGACACTAATAAAGCATTGGTTTGCACGGGTGATAGAAAACTAGTTTGTCCACTAAACAAGTTCAACGGCATGTCATACGGAGGTTGTTCTACATGAGAGGTAGTAGGCACCGATGTATTAGCTACACGTGCAACATGATACGATGATGCAATACTAATATTTTTAGCCTTAGATAAGTTTTTTTATCATGTATTGCATATAATTCGTTAAGACCTTTTTTATGTCGGCAAAGTAATATGAAATATCTTGAAAAGTAACAGGAGGGAGTGAAGATATTCTTATATTGGCAGCACCCATGGCCGCGTCGTCGTCGACAGCCGAAAGAACGGGTTCCTTGACTTGAGAGATCACGCTTTGACAGTCTTTTTTGAAACACGCCAAGTACTCTTGCAGCTCCCACTACTCGTGCGCCTTACCCGCCTCCTCGAAGGCCCTTCGGCGCTCCAAAAATGCCTTGCACGCCTCTTCGAGCAACTCCTTCAAAGATTGTATGACAGTGTTCGTCATGGAAATCTCAAAGTTTATGGTGAGAAACGATGATTCGACTTATGCAACCGGAATCACTCGTTCCCCAGCGGAGTCGCAAAAAGTGTGTTGACGCCGAAATCGGGTCCGGGCCAACACACTGCTCGCACGTCCGTGTGCAGGAACGCCGGCGTTTTTTCAACGTTGAGTTTAGGGCAGCACCTATAATCCTGCCTTGAGAGGGTCTCTGTCAGAGGAGGATTGTCTTAGAGATGATCCAGGCTCGATCAAGCCAGCCAGATCGCTTTCGGTCGTAGCCGAGACGAAGGAAGAACCAATAAATAGGGGTCAAGAGAGGGGATTAGGGTTAGAGAAATGCAAAATGTAAAGTAAAATAGTTTGATCGATTGGGATGCTCTTCAACCGGCCATAGACCTCTGTTTTATAAAGGTGAGATGGTCTTATCCCGTAGGGCAACGGATCCCTCAAATTAGGAAACAATTTAGAATTGATCTGTTGAAAACTTTTCTAAATCGATACCACCGGAGTCTCCGATAAAATGTTGGACACTCTGGTGACCGGAGGAGTCTCTGGTATTATGCCGGAGGATCCGTCGTGTAAATCTGGAGAACTCGAGAGGGCCTGCCGGACACTTCAGAACTGTGCCGGATACTCCAGTGTACAAAACGTCAAACCCGAGAGGGCTTAATAGACAGCCCGGCACAGTGTCGGACACTTCGATAGGTTAAGTGCCTAAACTTGAGAGGGTTTAACGGACAGTCTAATACAGTGTCGGACACTCTGGTGAGCGAAGTGCCCTAACTCGATAGGGCTTGACTGACACTTCGAACACTCTGATACCCGTGATATTTAGGTGTCAACACCACTCTTCAAACAGACTACGACTCGGTCAACCAACTGCAACAAACACACCAAAACCAAGACTCGATCGGACATGCCGATTGGCAACGCGGACTCGACGCGCCTCGAACGCTTGACGCGACACACGTAGTCGACTCATACGCCTGGAACGCAAGCATGCATGGCGTGTTATTCCGACATTAACTTCACCGCTTTAAGCTCGTCGACGACCTCTGCCATGGTCGGCCTCTCATCCACGTCATCCTTGAGACACCGGACCGCCAGCGCGCCAAGCCTGTGCAGGCACTCCAGATGACGGTCAGACAAGCTGACGTCTCTGTCGTACATCTTCCTTCCGTCGCCATCCTTCTTCCACACCCCGACGAAGTTGGTCGGGAGGCTGCTGTTCCCGTCATACCTGGCCTTCTTCCTCGTGAGGAGCTCGAGGAGGACCACGCCGAAGCTGTAGACGTCGCTCTTCTCCATGAAACGCCCAGTGCGAATGTACACCGGATCGGCGTAGTTCGAGTCCCCCGACACGCGCCACTCGGCGTACCTGCTGGCGATGGACGCGAGCTTGGACGACCCGAAGTCCGACACCTTGGGCTTGAAGTCGTAGTCGAGGAGGATGTTGCCGGACTTGACGTCGCGGTGGATCCGGTTGCGGTGGCCGCCCCCCGCGTGCGAGTGCATGTAGGCGAGAGCCTCCGCGGAGCCGATGGCGATGTCAAGGCGCTGCGTCAGCGACAGTGCGCAGCTGCCGTGGAGCACGTCCTGCAGGCTTCCTTTGGGGACGTACTCGAAGACCAGCATGGGGACGTCCGTCTCCAGGCAGCACCCGACGAGCCGGACCAGGTTCTCGTGCCTCATCTGGAAATGGAAGGCTATCTCTTCCACGAAGTCGTCGCCTTGCCGGCGCCGGAGATGCTGTGCTTTATTATCGCGTTCAACTACAGGGAGTTTCACTGCGACTTTCTGGTTGTCGTCGGTTGTTCCCATGAACACAATCCCGAAAGCGCCTTTACCGAGGAGGGCGCTGTAGTCGTTCGTGATCTTCCCCAGCTGTTCTTGTGTGAACACCTTGATGTCTACACATTTCAGTATCTTCTCACCATTTTTGTCGAAGAAGCCTCTCCTCTGCTGACGCCTGTGATCCTTGCGTACAAACCAGACTAGGAGCGCCAGAAGCATGCTGGCCACAACCGTTGCTGAAAACATCAAATTATAAGATCGGTATCAGGTCTCAAATGGATCTGTCCCATTCTGTGGCATGTGAATGGGATTACTAATAATTCAGAAATAAAATATACTCCCTCTGTTTTTTAATTGTTGTCGCCGTTGACTTCCAACTCTAACTTTGACCGTTTGTCTTATTCAAAAAAATTTGATAAATTTCATATATTTTGATATAATTTGATTTATCATTAAATTTATTTAAATTACAACTTAAAATTTTACACATTCGAATAAATTTTTTAAATAAGACGAATAGTTAAATTTGAAGTTTGAAGTTAACGGCGACAATAATTAAAAAACCAAAGAGTACGCTGCTACTTAGATGGAGAGGAGAACATTTGTTGTGGGTTACTCTCACCTAAAACCGCCGCTGCCGCCAGGAAGATCAGTACTTTTCGTCCAAAATTGCACTTGCACTCGTACTTACCATCGGTGTCGACGCATTTACATGCACCTGAACAAGAATACATCGTAGGGTGTTTGTGCTCGTCGATACCTGAGAATATTATTCAGAATTTATTTGTGTTTTTTATTCTTTCCTGTTGCGGAGCTGTTCCTAGGGAAGGTAATTTTATCCAAATCGTGCTACATGGCATCCACAATATTGTGAACCATTGGAGCTCTGGATGATATTAATGCCCCGTCAGATTCAACAGTCGAGGAGAGCTTGGGTGCAATGTGGCATGATCTGAACAGGGATATATGGAGTTTTCGTAGATCCTAGGTCTTATAAAATTTCCTTCCTATTCTTGGTGTATATTCCACTAGGCTTCTGACCTTTTCTATTTTACAGTGACCAGGACCTGGGCTTGTTTTCTGCTTTGATTGTTTGGTTTATTTCGAATAGATAGAAGTATGCTGATCATAGTCTTGTTAATTAGAGGAAAAATACATAAAAGAAGTCTACAACGTAAAATTTCCCACCGTTTGTGTGTACTAAAGTGTCCCGGCTATTCTTTTGTGTTATACTACCGCTATTCTTTTGTGTATAATAAAGTGTTCCTCTGTGTATTTATGAAAATGTTTAATTTTAAAATAAAATTTTAAATTATATATCCCTGTCATTATAAGAAAAGGTTAGGCTGAATACTCTTCTAAATATTTGTGAATTATTCATTATGTAAAAATTACTTGCAATAGTTAAATAAATAATGCAATTAATTGAAAATGTTATAAATAAAAAATGATATGATAAGAATAAAGCAAGGCATCTACATATACAGTGAACTGAAAATTAGAAAATGGTATTGTAAGAATGAGGTGTCATTTCATCTAAAACAATATTAAATATAATTGAATTTTTGATCTGCTAGGATTGCGTGGGAACACACAGCCGTGAAGGACTAAGTAGTGTGCATATAAAACTCACCTTCGCATCCTCCTTTGACGTGGGTAGTGAAGCTGTGCATGTCTCCTGTATCCAGCTTTACGTCGACAACCTCAGCGACATTGCCAAGGTATGCTCTCGAAGGATTATACTTGTGACTGCACAAGACGCTGAAGGACTTGTTCGGGGAACAGCGCTTGCCGATGCCAAACGGGTAAGGCATGCTTATGTTGCCGTACATGGTTGGGCAACCAGGCGG
>BCLG01000337.1:13879-30217 GCA_001602295.1 Zoysia matrella | reverse complement strand
GGGGGGGGGGGAGGGGGCTGCTGCTCACGTTGGCCCAGAACTAATAAGCCTCTCAAATGCATAGCAAATAGTCCATCCATACTTAAATCTTTGTCCCTATTTGTTTTATTCAAAAAAAGTGTGGCAAATACTCCATCAATCTTTAAATTTTGTCCCTATTTGTTTTATTCAAAAAGTGCGGCAAATTTTACACACTTGAACTATTTTTTATAGTATTTTTTACATTAAAATTATTTGAGACACAACTTAAAATTTTACACACTTGAAATATTTTTTTGAATAAAAGGAGTGGTAAAAAATGAGATTAAAAGTCAACGGCGAACGAAGCGCATATAATAAAGAAAAACTTAATTTCCTTATAAGTAGCTCAGGTTTTCCTTAGGATGCATGCAATTGAATCATGATAGGAGGAACTTCTCTTTTTCGATCAACAAAGTAAAGAAACTGTGTTAAAAAAAACCAAGCTTTTGAAGGTTTGTTAGCTTATTATAAGTAGAAAGTCAAAATTGTCACATCAATGAATGTTTATCCTGCTTCTTCAACCTAAAGTTGTGTGCGGCGTAGGTTCCCTTCCGATCCATCTGTGTTCGTACATATGTAACCAAAATTTATATGCTGATGATTTTATTTTATTTTTTTGCAGGCAATAATTTCATTGCATGATGCATTGGCACAAAATCTTTCTATTGCAGTAGTAGTGAGTGCATGACAAACTTTAACTATAAAGAACATGTATGTGGGGTTAGATATGGACCGTGCAGACAATTAAGTCTTAATTTTGTTGACTATTTTGTAACGATTATGAGGTGATTCTTTTCATGCACAATGGACTAGGTGCATGGTACTTTTTCGGCAAATAACATAATAAATCCACGTTGGGTATACAAAACCACAAGTTGGACCAATAAATTTGATTATCAAATGTTTGTTTGATCTTTAGATTATGTTGGCCCTGCACCGTATTATAGATTAGACATGTGATTTGGATATTTTCTTATGCTTAGGATAAGAAAATATATAGCACCTTAATTGCGTTTAGTGGCCCACTTTCCACCTATCACAGAAACTAGCATCTCTCTGATGGTTTGCTATTAAGTTAAATTGACCCAAGAATTTGAGCTGCCAATGAGAGCAAAATTTTCTCCCACGTAAATTTATAAAAATATAAGATGCAATGGTACCACTTGTGGGTGGCGTTAACGGATTACACACTGCAGCATTTAACATCAACCTGTAGCACCACTTTTTGAGTCAACCTATAGCATTACTTTTTGAGTGAACCTATAGCCCTACTTTTTGAGTCATGCGCAGCTATATTCATACTACGGATTACATGGTGTGGCCTCCCAAATTATTGCTCGCTCCTTTATTAGCACGTTGTTTATCACTTATCACTCTCATCGCGACATGCTTTCGCTACTTTCCAGCTTTCCCGTTCCATTCTAATTTTTCGTCTCGGCTACCTTTTTGTCGGCTGTTAAATAACGACAGTTTAGCTAAGCTGCTTCGACGGAAGCATGATGGTAGGTTCCTTCCATTCTGTGCACGTTCATATGCAACTAAAAGTTCTACGTTGACGGAATAGGTCTCTTTTCTCAAAAAGGGAACATGTATTAATACACCAGCCTCTATATCGATGGATGCATGTAGCTGTCAGTTATTACAAATCAGATTCTTAACATTTCCCCAAGTCATTAAATTAGATAAAAGATACTCCTAAGACAGTCCCAATGGTGGTTTCTATCTCTATTAAATGACTCTCCACTAAGCAAAATGATGACATGGCACCTTAATTAATGAGGAAAGAGAGGGAAAATAGAGAAAACCATTTCTTAGTAGAGAAATCATGTCTACTCTTGCCCCAAGGTAGGAAGAAACCACAAATATAGCATTGTGAAGAAACCACCAGTTTCTATGTGATGGGGCCCCCATGCATATACTTATTCTTGAATAAGAAAAATGGTATTTGGAAGAAGAAAATGTTGGGAGAGAGAGAGAAAAGAATAATATTTATTATTTGAAGACACTTGCATTTTGTGAAGTAGTTTCTATAAGTGATTTCTTGCTGATGTGGCTATTATAGAAACTGTGTATAGTTTTAAGCATTGGGACTGCTCTAAAAAGCCAATATTTGCATCATAGCGGTTTCAATAACACGGCATGCCTTCTTTATGTTTGGTCTGTCTTCCTCCCTTCCTAGTAGTGACTAGAAATGAATCCAATATGCTCCTCTGAAGAGTGCCTATTAAAGACTAGTATATCACTATGGCTTAACCAAATTACCCAAGTAATACCACATGCCCCCTACCAAAAGTTGATACATTATCTTTTTTTTCTACCTCATGTATCCATCCATGAAACATATGATGCACATTTGAAGGAGGGGGTTTATTAAAAGACACTTTTATAACTCTCCAAATCAATTTAGCACTAGGGCAATCAAAAAAGATGCATTCTATTGTTTCATTGGTGTCGAAAAACAATATTTTACACTCCCTTTCCATTTTCTTTGGTTGGGGTCACTCCTTTGATCAAGTACCATGTAAAGATCTTTATTTTCTTGGGCAATTTTAGTTTCCCATATTACGACATGGGTGACAGCTAATGCTTTATACATATATTGTATCGTATATCTCCCATGTTGTGTTTTAAAGACCATTTAAAACCATATCTAGTGTTAGGCAACTCTATATTCGAAATTCTAGTGACTTGTTGTTGCCATGCTATAAGTTTTCTCCTACTAGAGATCATTTAAATGAGACATTTAACAGATTTGATCTTAAATCCATGCTTATTGTGTCACTTCTTTTCTTGACAATATTATGAGGAGTATGATATTGATGTTTAAATGCAGTATCTCACCTGAGTGGCATCACCAATTTTGAATTTACACATTTTCAAGAAATCATGTTTGACCTTGATTAGGGCCGACTGGAACTGAAAATCACCTGCCCGTGTGATCTTTTTATACATCAAGTATTTATTTCTAAGGAGTTTTTACCATACCCCATCTTTGTTGATATGTTTAAATAGAAATTTACTTAAATCCTTTATTATGTAGATGAAGGTTAATAAAATTCCTAACCCTCCCTGATCCTTGGGTATGAGAGAATGTCCCATTTAGTAAGTATCTATTTCTTTTTATGCTCAGCACTTTGCCCAAAAAAATGAAGATAATTGGGGAAGCACAGCACACCACGATGGTGGCAGCCTCCATTGCTTTATATAACATGTACAATGTTTGGAAACAAATATTCCTGATTACTAGGAAATAAACTATCCTAATTACAGGGATTGTGACAACCATATTTGCCATGTTAACAGCACCCCCCCCCCCCGGTCGAAACGTGAGGTTCTCGAACGCCGAGATTGGACCCAAATACTTTGAAGAGAAAACCGGTAGACCTTTGGTGACGATGTCGGCGAATTGTTAACTTGAGGTGGTGTCACACCCCAAAAATTGACCCTAATTAAAATTTGTTAATTTAAATTGTCTCTAACAAAATGCTAATATTTTTCTCTTCTTTCTCTCCTTTTTCAAAAGGGCAAAAACTTTATTTCATAATTCGAACAGTATAAATTAGAAATTTCATAAAATATTAAAATTTGAACGTGTGACAAGTTATTGCTTTTTTCTTTTATTTCCTTCTTGTCGTTTGTTTTCTTGTGTTCTACCAGAATTTTAACTTCATCTCATTTCTTTGAATTCCAAATCCATTCAATTCTTTTAAATTATATTTGACCTCGGTCAAATATATCTCTTTTAATTTGAACAGTATAAATTAAAAAATTCATAAAATATTAAAATTTGAACGTGTGACAAGTTATTGCTTTTTTCTTTTATTTCCTTTTGTTTTCTTGTGTTCTACCAGAATTCTAACTTCATCTCATTTCTTTGAATTCTAAATCCGTTCAATTCTTTTAAATCATATTTGACCTCGGTCAAATATATCTCTTTTAAACAGCTATCCGCTCTTCAGATTTTTAGAACAAAATCGAAATCGAATTCGGAGATGAGCCCAAAAGAAAAGCTGGTCGTCCTAAAATATTATACCACTTCACAAAATCTTAAACCCATCTAAGCTTGAAAAGTTTGTTATTCAAAGCCAAGTAGACATCTGTTGAAAAAAAATCCGTACTCCGAGCAGACAATCTTCCTTACCGATCATCTACTTTCAAAATTCCGTAACTTCTTCATTTTGTTGAAAAACACAATCCAAACAATTTATGCTTTAGAACACTCGCTATAGATCAATTCCACAAATTCTCAAATTAATCTGAGGTCATTTGTTCTTCTTTTTAATCACAAAATGCCTAAATAATAGACCGAACCAAACATACTAATTTTGAGCGGGACCCACATGTCATTCTCCCTTTCTTCCACACCACTCTTCTTCTCTCTCCTCCCGACACCAGATCGTGCGAGCCACCCCGGCAGAGCGCGCCGCCGTCGCCGCCGCTTCCGTGCCTTCACCGGTGGTCCGACGCGCGCAGCACCGGCCCCCACAGCAGCTCCACGATGCGCCGCCACCCGTCCTGACACATCGACGTGCTCACGCCGCGCCCCTCCTCCCTGCCGACCGGCAACCACGACCCGTCACCGCCGCTCCCGTGCTTTGTCACCACGACGTGCACGCCGCCAGCCACAGTTCGCATTGAAGAACAATCCTGTTCCCCCACGTCAACGTTCTTATCCGCATCGGCTCATCGCGCCAGCTCCGCCAACCTGTCGCCTCCTCGACCGACCGTCGACCCGCATCGGCAAGCTTCAACACCGTGGCTGCCACTCCTCTCCTCCGTCTATAAAAAGGATGCGTGCCCCCAGATCTAGGATTTCAATCATGGGTATTGAAAATGCTAGTTAAATTAAAGCTTTATACAACGATCTGCCATAGTTTGAAAGCGCTCGATAATATTCTCGTTACTCACTTGATAAAAAAAGTCTCGCTCAATGAATGTTACCAAACAATCATTCAAGTACTGATTTCTCATCTTGTTTTGTAACTTGGTCTTCACAAGATTCACAGCTGAAAATACTCTCTCACCACTTGCAGTAGCCACAGAAAGGATGAGAACTAGTTTCAAAAGCAGATAAACAAGTTTGAAGTGCTTATTCTTATTTGTCTCAACAAGTTTGATAAATAACTCATTAAGGTTCTTTAATCCTTAAAACCTTGTGTCATGGCGCATATCTACAATGAACATATTAAGCTGTAAAGAAAGTTGGATCAAATCTACACTTGAAAATTCTTCTGGATAGAACTTTGCAAGTTTAAGAAGTTTTTCCTTGTCATAAGAAGCAAATGAGTTTGCTGGATTCAATGCAGTCATACAAGTCAGAAGCTCTGTGTTGACTTCATCAAACCTGTCACTAAAAGTTAAAACCATATATCAAAATACTAAAATGAGTTATCAAATAAAGACATGTTGATAAACATTTACAATATTTATCAAACCTGCTATTGAGCTCTTGAAGTTGCATATCAATGATACTTAGAAACATTTCAACATAGAAGCGATGATGATTCTTTACTTTCACAAAGTAACGTTTTGGTCTCCCTACAGGCACATAGAAACCTTTCATATCAGGAACTTTGATACGATGCTTAGTACAAAACTGAGTGACATCCTTAAGAAAAGTCTCCCATTCACTATCCTCCTGTAGCACTTGTAGATGAAACTTAGTAGTCTCAATAAGTTCGACTGCATTAATAATATCTTGATCTTTCCTTTGTAAAGCATTGCACAACTCATTTGTGTAACCAAATATTGTAAGCAGCAAGTGTGCCATAAAGACAAAGTCAAACGATTCAATCACTACCAAGCAATTTTGAGCTTTCATACGTTTGGATTGGGATTTATCTTTCCCAATCTGAATAAGAACTTTGTGCAAGGTAGGATACAAAGCGATAACACGTGAAATGGTCTTGTAATGAGTACTCCATCGTGTCTCGCCGGGCCTTTCTAAACCCATTTCTTGATTTAAACCTTGTCTAGTTTCAATTTCACCTAATTCCAAGGCTTCCAAGACTTGCTGCGCTTGAGCTTTTCTAAGCATGTGATGTTTTTTACAAGAAATCCCAACAACATTCAATAGATTCGTAAGCTGATCAAAGAATGACACACAATCATCATTTTGTTTGGCAACGGCAACAAGAGTTAATTGGAGTTGATGTGCAAAGCAATGAATATAGTAAGCAGAAGGAGCTTCCTTCATGATTCTAGTTTTGAGTCCATTGATTTCTCCCTTCATATTACTAGCTCCATCATAACTTTGACCACGACATTTAGATAATGTCAATGAGTGCTGCAGCAGCAAAGAGACTATTGCATCTTTCAATGTCAAAGAAGTAGTGTCCTTGACGTGAACCATGCCAAGAAATCTTTCAATAACCCTACCTTTTTTATCAACATATCTTATGCAAAGAGCAAGCTGTTCATTTTGGTAAACATCATTAGATTCGTCAGCCAAAATCCCAAAGTAGTCATCACCAAGATCTTCAATGATAAGCTTGCTAGTTTTTACAGCACAACAATTAATGATATCTGCTTGTATGATATGGGCAGTCATTTGACAATTCTATGGAGCATTTGTTAAAACAACATTTCTAACTTCTTCAAAGAGTTCAGCCAGCCAATTTAAGAGTTCCTTAAAATTTCTCATATTGCTTGATGTGATTTTTTCATCATGAACCCGACAAGACAGCCCCTGACACAAAAGAAACCTCAAGCAGGCAATAGAATAGGTTAAGCGAGCCTTATACTAGGCTTTATCATCAGCAGTATGCTTAACATAAGTGCTTTTGATTGACCCTTTCGGTCTGATGAAAAAATTAAATTTTTCAAGTGCCTGATTGTGGGTACTCTTAATGCCACCAACATGTCCATCAAGCTTATCAGATTTGTTCCATTTTCTAAATTCACTATTAATAAAAGCATCACCACCAACATAATTAGTTGTATCCGCAAACAAATAACAGACAAAGCAGAAGGCTGCATCTTTTTTAACACTGTACTCAAGCCAATTATACTTGTCGAACCAGGACACAGGGAAGCGGCGCATACCTCCAACTTTTCTCTTCGAAAAATTATATGTCTTTGGCTGACATTGTCCTTTTGCAATATACCCTCTTCTTACAGCATCTCTCTCATTTGCTGCATGTTGAATTATAGGTACCCTCTTGCTAGGATCATGTGGAAGACGATTAACATCATAAACAACCTCATTTATCTCCTCTGTATCCTGAGTCTCCTGTCCAACCGCACTTTCAATTCTTGTTGCTAGGCCACTATCAATATTTTTGAAATTTTGCTGATTCGATGTTGATGCCAAGACCTTCGTTTTCTGAGCATGAGCACTCCACAAAGATGATAGATCAGTGTTCCTCCTCTTCATACTTTTCTCAAAGTTTCTACAAAAGTACAATTTAAAATCTGTTTAGTAATTTAGAAATAAAAAGAATTATTTGACTAACTTGGATGGATTAAGATAAGAAATTAAGAATGTTTACCTGGATGCACTGCAATCCCAGTGTAAACAGACGGTAGCCTGAGCAGTAAGCAGCCTTGCCGAATGCCGACTGCAACGAACATGACCAGGAATAAAAAATCCCCTCCGCCAGCCACCAGAACTGATGCTGCTACGGTGTTGCCTGCTGAGATCGATCAAGGGACGAGAGTCAGAGAGATCGTAAGCTGCCGATAGGGATCGATTAGAGAGATCGTGAGAGGAAGAGGAACCGTCCAGCAAGAGGGATGAGAGAAACGAGAGAGAGAGTTAGTAACTTTCCTTGGACTCTTCGTCTCCTACCGGTTTCCTTAGGCTCTTGATCTCCGGTCGATTTGTGCTTTTCAATTTCCATTATTCCATATATATATATACATATTCGTTTTTTTTCAGAAATTTTGGGGGGATAGCCCCATGTACCCATCTAAATCCGCCTCTGGTCTCTACACCACCATCGACCACCATCACGTCAAATGGAGCCCAAATTCCTTTCATTTTCCCCAACGGCTGCCCCTGTTCCAAGCTGAGCGCCGCCGCAATTCTTCCCTGCCGGCGAGCAAATTCCTCCTCCAAACCACGCGAGCAACTCCCTCACGGCCTTCTGACCCTCCGAGGCTCTTCAATCTTAGCAACAAACGGCCAGAGCCGAGCCTGCCGTGCGCCACCAGGGCGCGCCACCCTACCTCGTCATCGGCATTCTACAGTGCCTCCCCGGCCCCTCTGACCCTGCGGCTAGGTTTATGGCGTCGTCCTCCTGCTCCTCCACCCCTTCCCCAAGTCTGGCAAGCCTTCCCCGGCTGCCCTGCCGCCGCGGTCCACGGTGAGGTCCGTGGACCTGCCCTGGCCGTGGTCCACATAACGGGGACACAGTCCACGCGTGTTGCCCCAGATAAAGACATTTTGCAGAAAGGTTCTTCTCCATCCTGTTATTTGCACCTTTAATTATACAATCCTACAAAACCCCTGAACTGTTGCATGAATAATAATTCCACCCAAAACTTTTATACCTAGACCCTTATGCCATTCTGTGACTACATACAAGTCCCTCTGATCTTTTTAATAATGTCAGATTAGCCCCTAGTAATTTTCTGAAATTATAACAAGATCCCTAGAGCCACCATATACACTCATTTCTCCCTTATTTTTCCGACCGTAAATCTGATTTTTGTACCGTTAAAATTATTGTATCAAGTTTCACCTCATCAAATCATCCAAACCCTATTTACTCTCCTCTCTTGCTGATTTTTCTTATTAAAAAGTTTTATCAAAGCTTTAATTCAATTTCTTTTATTAGCTTTTATCAGTTCTCAATGCAAGTATTTGAGTGGACTGTTTTAAGCATGGCTTCATACTACTTAGTGTGCACCTCACTTTATTGATATTATTTCATTATTAATATTCACTAGTACACATGATCATATTAGCTTTATGTAAATTAGATTAAAGTTAAAATTATATAATCATTAGTAAAATACGAGATCACCTAAAATATATAAATATTAAAAATTAAGTAAACATAGTCATATAAGCAGTATACTCTGCAACCAATATCACACAATAGTTCTAGTAACTTAATTATAAAGATAAAATCAAGTAATTAATTACTAGCTACTCATAATTGTTAAAAGGCACACTGATGCGTCTTGTCATGAATTAGCAAACACTAATATACACGCCACTTGTTGATTATGTTTTAGTAATTTAAGTAAATAGATTAAATTAAGTAGATAATTACTGGTCACCTGTTAATCACTAGGGTCACCAACATATTAGGAAGTAAATATTAAATAGTCTGCATCCGCATGTCACTTCATATTAGCATGCATTGATAGGAGTTTATTGATTAGTCAGAATAGTCTAGTTATGAAAGTAAAGTAAGTAATCTCTAACCACAAAAGATTTCATGCACACTTAGACTACAACAGTGCGGGTGCCGTCAGTCGGTCCTCCTAGTTTAATTATCTCTACTCCTATAAAAGGTTTTTTTTTTTTTGAGTTTGGCCTTTCTGTCACGAGATGTTTTGAGCCATCAGATTCGCATTCAGAGGCTGAGATTGATCCTGCGTTTTGTCCCTCTCGATGCCGAAAGATGGGGCTCGCAGCTCCCCAACCCTACCCTGTGACGGGCCGGGCGCCGCCCTGCACCATGCCCATGCGGCGCCGTCGCTTTCCTGCCCCTTCCTGCTCCAGGCTGCGCCGCGCCACCGCCGGCCTGCATCGCTCCGCCCTGTCCTCCTTCGGGCCGCCGCCCTGCGCCATGCCGCTCCACCGCCGACCTGTGCCGCTTCGTCCCGTCCTTCTCCAGGCTGCCGCCAACCAGCATTGCTCTGCCGCTTCATGTCCGGGCGGCTTCGCTCCGCCCCCATACTCCTCCCGCGTCTTCAGCTTGCGCGGACAACTGGGATCCACTCGCCAGCCTACCAAGGCCAGCCTGCTCTCTATTGCCACCTCCGCCTCCCCTTTCGCCACTCCGCCGCCGCTGCCTATCCCAGACCCGCGGTCCGTGGTCATCGACCCAAACGACACTGCCTGATACACGCAGCCAGCTGGCACCACCACCGCCGGCG
Organism: Zoysia matrella; assembly: GCA_001602295.1. Taxonomy (NCBI): domain Eukaryota; kingdom Viridiplantae; phylum Streptophyta; class Magnoliopsida; order Poales; family Poaceae; genus Zoysia; species Zoysia matrella. Next base: position 20,143 of record BCLG01000337.1, on the reverse strand, counting down.
CCACCCCGTTCCCAGCCACCTACTCAATGTCCCCTTGCTACAAACGTCGGCCGTGGTGCCGTCGATCTGCCCTGACCAAGCTGTCTTCAAGGAGCTCGGTTGAAATCTCGTATGTATGGGCTCGGCTGCAGGTGTGGAATGGCATCTTCGGTGGCCGCCAGTACGTGGAGAAGATGCTGCAGGCGTTGTCCAAGTACAGGGAGCCCGTTCGCACCCGCCTCCGCCGCCGCGCCTACGCCTCCTGCCAGTCCACGCATAAGGTCGTCGCCTGGGCTCGAAGTGATTCAACCCTGTCCCTTTGACTAGAGAGTATCTGCCATTCAGTTCGTCTAGATTTTCATCAAAGGGAGAAATGCATAATTTGATTCTTAGGCTGTATAAATCTCATGCTCATTGATCGTTGACCCTGCGTTATACAGCCTGCGGATATCTGATATTTTCTAGGTTGCAGAGAAAAGAGGAGTCCCCACTGCATACAAGCGCTTTACTGGTGAGTGCTTGCTGATGCACTGACATTATCTTCTTTCCTTCGATGCTTAAAATTTACTTTTTTTTCTTCTTTTGCAGCATATTATGTGTCCACTGCATTTCACTTGCTTATTACTGTATACACTGCACACACACACACACGCATGATGTTTGGTCACTATATAAGTGTTTGTTCTTCCTGGAATTATGTTTAACTCACAACTGAGATAGTATGTGATGTTCCATCAATTATGGATCAGGAAATATGACTGTCACTTACCTAGAACTACTAGCGCTTCTTTGTATCGAGCCATGGGATGACACTGGATATTTCCATTTTGCTTCCATGGATATACCAATTTGGTTAACAATTTAATGTTTTCCTTATTTTCTTTATTGCCTAGGGTGTATTAAAATTGAACTACTCCCTCCCTTGTAACATTTTTGTCACCGGCTAGGTAAAGTTCTGGAGAAGCTGAGTGTTAGGTGTGGGATTCGATTTGCTTATCTTTACATTGTTGAAACTGTTTCAGTACAGGACTCTAAAGTTCCCTGATTTTGTGGATGAAATTCGTTGAGGAAGCTTCAACTTTGTTGCCAAGTTGCTATGTTGTTTTATTCTGTAAGAGACACTGCTCTTTTAAGCTCAAAGGAGAAACATCTTGTTTTCAGTGAAAAATCTCTCCTATGGCAGCTAAACATGTTTAACTCACTTTCAGGGCATCAGGATATTGAATCCATAGCCATAGATCCCCTCTAGAATTGCCGTTGTTAGCTGGAAAGCAAAGACCAACTTGTGTGTCATGGTTTCTGCCCTGGACAGGAACTGCTTGAGGGGGTTCCATTATGGTATGGACTCAAACTCCCAGTAGCAGATGAAAAGAAACCCAAGTAGAAGAGTGATGGCTCAGACGAGCGGCCTGATTGCGCCACTGAGACGGACGACCAAGAATGTTTAGCTGAAAGCAAAGCATCAGACATGGAAATTGCATATATGAATTGATGCCAATAGTATCCTGGTAGCCTGGCTACTATTACTAGTCGCGCTGGCAGTTTTCTTTCTAGCATGTACACCATACCTCGCACGTTTCTTAAGGATCTTGCAGGGTACGTGATAGTGTGTGTTTGTTCTCTTCATGGTGGTAATTGTTTATATATTCACCCTTTGATTTTGAGACAGGAACTCGATACAACTTATCCGATACTTTGTTTAATAGTCAAGTTGTCTTCCGCCGTAGAAGTATGGGCATTACATATATCTATTGTGTTTGTGTTCAAATTAGATTGGTTTATCTGATTACCAAGAATGTCTAGACCAATGTTTCGTGCCATTCTATGCAACTGGCTTTTTCCATGTTTTGGTATATTATTTTCTTGAATCAATGTGGGTGTACCAAATTAGTTGCAACTTATATGTAAAGGTAACCTGAAGCGAACTCCACCATCTAATTAGTTTATATAATTAAGGATATCTGCCTTATTTTGAATCTTAATTTTACCAGCAGAATTATTTTTCCTATATTTGATTAGTTGCTTTACGAGACCAGTCATAAAGAAAAATAAAATAGTGGTGCATTTTTATGCATTGTAGTTCAGCTCAACGTATATTACGAGTAGCATTTCAAGGTGGTGGCGGCATGCCTGCATTGTGCATCTCGTGTGTGATTATGATAGGATACCTGTTCACTACGTGTCGTCGTAGATAGAATGTTTGTTCCTTTTATATGTTCTGTGGCTTGAACCACTGCTTCAGGTTGGTTGTTAATTGGAATTGTTTATATACAGTTGAGCCATGTTATCTGATTCAGTGATAATTAGTGACGACTAAAACATGCTGACATTGAAGTAAATCATAGAAAAAATATAGTACATTTTTTCACGCTGAATATACATTTTGAAATATTAAGTGAATGGAATTTACCTTGAGAAGAAATAGACTTTTTCAGTGATGTGTTATAATATTTTACACCCATAATAAAGCATATGCATTTAAGTTACGTGCTAATAAGCAGCAGTGAATAGTTACATGATAGATAATTTAAATAAAGCACATATTATGTCAAATTGTCTTACAACTGTAGCAGAGCACGGGCATTTGACTAGCAGGGATAAAATATGGTATTTATCGTATACTAGATTTAAACATAAAATCATATCATAATAAGGTGCATTTTCATTATATCATAATAAGGTGCATTTTCATTATGCTCTCTACATATAATATAACACGGGCATCCGCATATTATGAGATACTAGTCAGCGGCCCGTGCTTCGCTACGGATATAAAACAACTTCATGGTTCATCAATTATACAAAAGCCAAAAGGAACAAGGCGAGCAGAATCATACAAGTATAAGAAGATAAAGCTTGTGTGAGACAACTTACAAAGACAACCATGGCAGCCGGTTTAAGGATTATACAACCATACAAAATAGTTATACCATAACCAAACATCAAGTCTACAAGCACCACAACACCAAAATATTGCACCATCACAAGTCCCGAAGAAATATGATCACAAGCTGCAACATCTCAAGTACAAAAGAGAACTACCACAACAAAATATAAGATCACTCTCCGCTCAAAACATTTCCACAAGGATTCTAGGATAGATTTACTCCACGATAGTCATCCATCTAATAGTGCCTCATAAAGGTTTTTGAGTGAGGTCATAATAGATCCTGTATGACATTGTTTACATTTAGTTAAAATTCAAGTGTGATGCATCAATTAAGTGTCAAAAGAACAAAATTCTTTTAATATCAACAAATTTCAATTACCTCTGCCTTATTTTCCAGACCCAGAGAAATATATAAGTGATCGGATTAGGTCGTACAATTACAAACGCATGAGACCAAGGCTATGTAAAACTGGTGCAGTTGAAAAAGAAACACAGAAAAATTACAAATTGGAAACATTGGAGAGAGAGAGGCTATGTAAAACAGGTGCATTTAACATAAATAGAGCAGCAAAATAATTGAAGACTGAAAGTTTCAGATTTTATACTACCAATGAGAAGCGAACCCTACTTACCAGTAACATGTATGATAAGGGATCCATCATTCGGCTGTAGTATTGCTCTGCTTTTCCTGATGCTTTTAATAGAAGCAGCCAATTCCTATGTTTGACACCAAAAGCAGGCCCTTCTGATACAACCATCAGTGCAAAGTAAACTGTTAAGTATACCTAGTGCCTGAAAAAATTCAGAGAACCACACAACCATAGTGAGTGCAGCATATAGGATATATATAGTCCAATGCTCGTACTTCGCTACGGATGGAAGAGTCGGAAGACAACTTGACTATACCCGCTTTGCTTAAACTATCTGAACTGTAACTATTCAACTTGTATATCTACACATAAAAGATATGATCAATGATATGACACCATTAAATATGTGTATTTATCAAAAATATATAAAATTTATATACTGTAAGTAATAAGGGAGCAGCCAACACAAGATGCCGTTTATATCTAATAGTTACCAGAAACATAAACGCGGTGTGTGCTAGGCAATAACTAACACATTAATGACACAAAGTTAGCACATGAGTATCATTGACATCTTGCCCTCATGATCAGTCATTAACCAGAAAAACAACGTTCTCGGAACTTTGTGCATGCGCTTAATATTATATAGCAGGTATGAAATCAGCAGGAATTTTGCAAGTGTGTGAGGCAGTCAATTCGACTGCATGTACCATGCTCTCTGATAGAATTTTTTTCAAAAAAAATATATACACGATATGAGTGCCCATGGTTCCTACACGTAAATAAAATTACAATGTATAGTTGAAAAAGTCCTATTTTTTGTCAAGGTAGGTACATTAACTTAGTATTGAAAAATATCTGTTAAGAAAATTGTATTGTATTTTTATATGATTTATTTCAATGTCAGCATGTTCTACTCACCACCAGTTATTTGTGCAATCAGACAACATGACTCGACTGTATATATGCTATAAACAATTCTAATTAACAACCAACCTGAAGCGGCGATTCAAGCCACATCATATACACGGAAGTTCCGGAACAAAAAATCAATCTACAGTGACACATATTAGTGAAAAAAACACACCAACACTCGTATGCTATCATAATCACCATCGGAGATGCATAGCTCAAGATGCAACCACCACCTCAAAATGATTCTTTTTCAAGAACTTTGGATAAGGATACTGTTTTGGTTAGAATCTCAGTTCTAAACAAAAAACCTTAACTTACTTGGAGAAGTAATAAAAGTAGATGATCACATGTTCGATGCAGAGATGTATTGTATACATGAACTCCCAACAAGAAACTGTAATCCATAATACCCTCTGGTTCCAAAAAAAAAATCACAATCTCTTAATTTTCAGTGCACGCAGGAGCATATAAAATCGCATCGTCATTCCAGTTAAAGTGATACAATGTAGTGGTGTGACCTTTTGACCCTTATGAGGCATGAGTACCCATGAACTGCCCATCCCCACGTCTACACCAATCTACTGTGGAAACAGATAATAAATAGTAACACTTTGTTGCACATATAAAGGCCTCTTCAGGCCAAAGCCTGAAGCAACATCGAAGAAGGCAAACTACCTCGTTTTGAGCTGGCAGTGGCTCATGTCCTTGATAAGTTACTGTCATGTTCGGGCGCACGTACACTAGGCGTCGCAGAGCCCGGGACGTACGCCGTGCCAAGGAGAGCGCCGAGCAGCATGCAAAGGACACGCAGGGAGACGTGCCAGGCGCCGGCTCCACCAGTGGCTAGGAAGGAAGGATATCTGTTTCTATTTTTAGTTCCTTGATTTGTGGAGATTGTTACTCCAAGATTAGTTGGGCCGCAGGCCATATATATCTGTAATCGCACCTTGAAGAGAGGAGGCAATCATCAACCATCTAATCTCCTCCTTCTACTTCTCTAAGACGGCAGCCAGGGGGCATAACCCGGTTGACGACGATCGGCGGCGTGGGGGTATAACCCTGCCGGCTACCACGGACCGAGACTACGAACTCCGTAGTCGAGGTCGGCCGTCCTTGGGCACGAACGTCCTCGACAACCTGGTATCAGTAGACAGGCGTCCTTCATCCTCCCGTTCGCAATCCACCGAGCCCTCCACAGCCGCCGCCCACAACCACCACAGCCCATCCACCTCGCCGCCAGTTTCCTCTGCGACATCAGCCATGGGCGACCAGCCCACCCTCGCGAATCTCATGAAGAAGCTGGACTCCCTCACCACGGACATGTCGGCGCTGAAGGCCGACGTTGAGGGCATCAAGGGCAAGTCCGCATCGACGTCGGAGAGCAGCGGCAGCCGCACCGAAGCGCCCCGCGACCTCGACCGTCCTCCGCGGTTCCAGAAGCTGGATTTCCCCCGCTATGACGGCAAGACCGATCCCCTGCTCTTCATCAACAAGTGCGAGTCGTACTTCCGGCAGCAGCGCACGATGGCGGAGGAGCGCGTCTGGATGGCATCGTACAACCTGGAAGATGTTGCCCAGATGTGGTTCATCCAGCTGCAAGAAGACGAGGGTACACCGCCATGGGGCCGGTTCAAGGACCTCCTCAACTTGCGGTTCGGGCCGCCCCTGCGATCTGCCCCACTATTCGAGCTCGCGGAGTGCCGCCGCACGGGAACCGTGGAGGAATACTCCAATCGCTTCCAGGCCCTTCTTCCGCGTGCTGGTCGGTTGGAGGAGTCCCACCGCGTCCAGCTCTACACGGGAGGGCTCCTTCCGCCGCTAAGCCATGCCGTCCGCATCCATAACCCGGCGTCCCTCGCCGCAGCAATGAGTCTGGCGCACCAGGTCGAA
>BCLG01000337.1:0-13615 GCA_001602295.1 Zoysia matrella | reverse complement strand
CCGGGGCCACAACAGGGTCTGCCGTCGCATCTTCTACATCGACGGCGTGGAGCTAGCCGAGGACGGGGCGACGGAGGACGCGCCACTGTTCTCCCTCCACGCGGTTGCCGGGGTGGTCGTTAGCAGTACCATCCAGCTCCGCGTGCAAGTGGGCGGGGCGGATGTCATCGCGCTGATCGACACCGGCTCGACGCATAGCTTCATAGGGGAGGCCGCGGCCCAACGCGCAGGGCTGCCCATCGAGCCGCGCCCGCGCCTGACGGCTACAGTGGCCAATGGCAAGCGCGTCTCTTGCCCGGGCGTCCTCCGTCAGGCACCGCTCACCATCGAGGGGCTGCAGTTCGGCGTCGACCTCTACATCATGCCCTTGGCGGGCTACGACGTCGTCCTCGGAACCAATTGGATGGCGTCCTTGGGCGACATCACCTGGAACTTGGCGGCGGGCACCATGGCTTTCAAGCATGCGGGCCGGGATGTCTGTTGGCGCGGCACTGCACCTCCGTCCCCGCCACGCCTTCATGCGGCCACCCCCATCACCGAGCCTCTCCTCGACGAGCTGCTGGACTCCTTCGACGACGTCTTCGCGGCGCCAACCGGTCTACCGCCAGCCCGGGGGCGGGCACACCGCATCACCCTCAAGCCAGGCTCGGCCCCGGTGGCAGTCCGGCCATACCGATACCCCGCCGCGCACAAAGACGAGCTGGAGAAGCAATGCGCGGCCATGATGGAGCAGGGCATCGTTCGGCGCAGCGACTCCGCGTTCTCTTCTCCGGTGCTCCTCGTCAAGAAGCCGGATGGATCGTGGCGCTTCTGCGTCGACTACCGCGAGCTGAACGCGATCACGGTGAAGGACGCGTACCCCATCCCAGTCGTCGACGAGCTGTTGGACGAGCTCTATGGTGCTCGCTTCTTTACCAAGCTCGACTTGCGGTCGGGGTACCATCAGGTGCAGATGTGGGCTGATGACGTACACAAGACGGCGTTTCGCACCCATGACGGCCTCTATGAGTTCCTCGTGATGCCGTTCGGGTTGTGCAACGCCCCCGCCACGTTCCAGGCTCTCATGAACGACGTGCTCCGCCCCTTTCTTCGTCGCTTTGTGCTCGTGTTCTTTGACGATATTTTGATCTACAGCACGTCGTGGGCGGACCACCTTCGGCACCTTCGCATCGTCCTCAGTAAGCTCCGTCGCCACACCCTCTTCGTCAAGCGCCCTAAGTGTGCGTTCGGCGTACCCTCCGTCGCCTACCTCGGCCACACCATCTCGGCGGCAGGAGTGGCCATGGACTCGACCAAGGTGCAGGCCATCCTTGATTGGCCGGTGCCCCGTTCGGCGCGGGCGGTACGCGGCTTCCTTGGCTTGGCGGGCTACTACCGCAAATTCATCCACAACTACGGCTCCATCGCGGCGCCGCTCACCGCCCTTCTCAAACGGGACGGCTTCGCATGGAGCGCCGAGGCTGCCGCGTCTTTCGCCGCGCTCAAGGCCGCCGTGACCACCGCACCGGTGTTGGGCATGCCGGACTTCGCCAAGCCGTTCATCGTCGAGTGCGACGCGTCGTCCCATGGATTCGGAGCTGTTCTCATCCAAGACAGCCACCCGCTCGCCTTCAACAGCCGGCCGGTGGCACCGCGGCACCGGGCGCTCGCTGCTTACGAGCGGGAGCTCATTGGTCTGGTCCAGGCGGTGCGCCATTGGCGGCCATACTTGTGGGGACGCCGCTTCATCGTCCGGACTGACCACTACAGCCTAAAGTACCTGCTGGACCAGCGCTTGGCCACCATTCCACAACACCATTGGGTGGGCAAGCTGCTGGGCTTCGACTTCTCCGTAGAATACAAGCCCGACGCAGCGAACTCCGTCGCGGACGCGCTGTCCAGGCGGGACACCGAGGACGGGGAGCTACTGGCCCTTTCCGGGCCGCGTTTCGACTTCGTCGACCGTCTACGCCAGGCCCAGCTCGACGACCCGGCACTGGTGGCGCTGCACGACGAGATCGCCTCTGGGGACCGGCCGACGCCCTGGACAGTCGTCGATGGCATGGTGCTGTTCGGGGGCCGCCTGTACATTCCACCCACCTCACCGCTGCTCCAGGAGATCCTGCGGGCGGTCCATGAGGACGGCCACGAGGGCGTCCAGCGCACCCTCCACCGGCTGCGGCGCGATTTTCACTTCCCTAACATGAAACAGCTTGTGCAGGACTTCGTGCGATCATGTGGTGTGTGCCAGCGCTATAAGTCCGAGCACCTCCACCCGGCGGGCCTCTTACTGCCGCTCCCGGTGCTGACGGGTGTGTGGACGGACATCGCGCTGGATTTTGTGGAGGCCCTACCTCGCGCCCGTGGGAAATCGGTGATCCTCACGGTGGTGGACCGCCTGAGCAAGTATTGCCACTTCATTCCCTTGGCGCATCCGTCCTCCGCCGAGTCCGTCGCCCAGGCCTTCTTCAATGAAGTCGTCCGCCTGCACGGGGTGCCCCAGTCCATGGTCTCCGACCGGGACACTGTCTTCACCTCTTTGTTTTGGCAGGAACTAATGCGGCTGATGGGTACCAAGCTCCACATGACGACGGCGTTCCACCCCCAGTCGGACGGGCAGTCCGAGTCGGCCAACCGCGTCATCATCATGTACTTGCGGTGCCTCACGGGAGACCGGCCGCGGCAGTGGCTACGATGGCTACCTTGGGCGGAATACCTGTTCAACACCGCCTATCAGTCGTCGCTGCGGGAGACGCCGTTCCGCGTCGTCTACGGGCGTGACCCGCCCTCGATCCGCTCCTATGAGCCGGGCGACACCAGGGTGCCGGCCGTCGCCAAAACCATGGCGGAGCGCGAGGAGTTTTTGGCCGACATACGCTGCCGCTTGGAGCAAGCTCAAGCCACCCAGAAGCTGTACTACGACCGCAACCATCGCCAGGTCAACTACCAAGTCGGCGACTGGGCCCTTCTTCGTCTACGACAACGCACGGCGTCCTCGCTGCCCCAGACCGCCGGCGGCAAGCCCAAGCCCCGTTTCTGCGGGCCGTACCGCGTCATCGAGCTCATCAACGACGTCGCTGTTCGGCTCGCCCTGCCAGCCGGCGCCCGCATCCACGACGTCTTCCACGTCGGGCTGTTGAAGAAGTTCCAGGGTGAACCGCCGGCCGCGCTGCCACCGATGCCACCTCTTTGCCATGGCGCCGTCCGAGCCTGAGCGTGCCGTGCGTTATCGCCTGATCGCTGGTGTGCCCCACGCCCTCATCCAGTGGAAAGGAGCATCCGCTGCATCAGCTACGTGGGAGGAGACGGCGGCGTTCCGAGCCAAGTACCCGGCGTTCCAGCTCGAGGACGAGCTGACTCTCGGCGGGGAGGGAGATGTCATGTTCGGGCGCACGTACACTAGGCGTCGCAGAGCCCGGGACGTACGCCGTGCCAAGGAGAGTGCCGAGCAGCATGCAAAGGACACGCAGGGAGACGTGCCAGGCGCCGGCTCCACCTGTGGCTAGGAAGGAAGGATATCTGTTTCTATTTTTAGTTCCTTGATTTGTGGAGATTGTTACTCCAAGATTAGTTGGGCCGCAGGCCATATATATCTGTAATCGCACCTTGAAGAGAGGAGGCAATCATCAACCATCTAATCTCCTCCTTCTACTTCTCTAAGCCAGCAGCCAAGGGGCATAACCCGGTTGACGACGATCGGCGGCGTGGGGGTATAACCCTGCCGGCTACCACGGACCGAGACTACGAACTCCGTAGTCGAGGTCCGCCATCCTTGGGCACGAACGCCCTCGACAGTTACCTGGTTAAGTTGATTAAACATAACAATGAGTAGGATAGTTAAGTGAAACTGTAAAAAAATATAGCAGGACTCTAAGGCCAAGATGACATGATTTCTTTTTGGTCGATGTCGTGAACTTGTGGCACTTCAGTATAGTGAATCTACGTGGTGATATTTGAAACAAAAACAGTAACAAAATATCTGAACTTTTATGGAATTTTAGTTATAGCCAATCCGTGTAGTAACCTTCGATTTTTAGTTACGAATAACACCTGTGCCGGTGAAAGCAGATAATCTAACTTGGGGAAAGATCAGTGACAGTATGTGAAACCACAAAAGCGTTGAGCACCTGCAGAAGATCAGAAGCTAACACTGAATCTCTGCCGCCATCGTCACGGCTCCCCGCCATTGCTAGCCTTGCTGCGGCCAGCTAGAATACAACAGCGCGCACCCGGAGCATCAGGCCATTGATGCGGAACAGCAAGAGCAGGTAGCGGAGACTTTTGTTTCAGTAGGTGCCGAGATTGAGCATGGAAACAGTTCGGAAAAGGGTGGGGGTGGGTAAAGTGGGGTGGCTGAGCAGAGCTCCGTTGGAGTCCTGTCGGGGCGGGTGGATCGAGTGAGGCACCGGTACTGGTACCTTGTAGGGCTTGAGGACAATGCCGAGGCAGAGCGTGAATCAGAAGGGCGTGTAAAGCAGAAGGAGGAACGCTTCCCCACACCGCTTGCTCCCATCTGCGGCCAGCCACGGACTTCCTCGCCGTGCCGCTGCCGCCGCCGCTCCGGGGCTTCCCCGCAGCCGGCTGCCATGAACCTGCAAGAGGAGAAGAGACTCCAGTGAAGATTTGCAGGCTTCCACGACCGCCTCTGCTCAACGCAAATCTTGGGCTGCTACACTTGCTGCGCACACACACCAAGCAGCCCCGATGTTGCCTCGGCCACTGCCTGGTTCCGCTGCTCCTTGGTGTGGTTATGGTGCCGGTTCTCGAGGTCGTCGTGGGCAGCGGCGCGGGGAAGGGGCGCGCCGCGCTAGGGTTCTGAGTGTGCGGCGGCGGTGGATGGGCCGGGCGGGCTGCGATGGGCCCCACCTGTCGGCACCGAGTTTTCGAGACGAAGGGGCGATGGGTGGTTGGATTAAGATCCGACGACTGAAAATGCCCAGCGACAGACACACGAACACCACCAAATGGCTCTTTTATAAGTAGTGAAGAAAGTAATTAAGTCATAATACATTAAAACCATGTTTATTATAAGAAGATGGATAGCGCATATAAGTCCATTACCTTGCATTCATATGCACTAGGGACAAATGTCACGCATTATCTTTGGTAATTTATTTATAAGGTAAAACTAAATAATTTATTACTTAATACTAATCATCGCTCATAATAAAATAATGTGATCTTTAATTATAATAGATTTCATGCATATTATAGTAACATAAGATATTAAATAGTACATGTATGCACTTGACCTTGCATTCACATGCATACACTAAAATTTGTAATTTAATTATATATGTTACATATAGTAATTTATCATAAATCGTGAGAAAGTAACTGCATACTAGGAAATTAAGAATCTAATCGGTAGTCACTGTACACTCACCCATTTAGTTATAAACTAAGTAAGGGTATTTTGAAATGCATCTAATAATTAAATATATGGTACAAAATAAGATTTGCTCATAAAAAGACACCTCGAACTCATAAGGAATAATTTAGGCAAACCATAATATAAGGTTATACTCATAAAAAGGTTGTACTACAATCCATACTGCATACACCCGCTTAGCGCACTCATATATCTGCATAAACACTAGAATTAGATTAATGGATAAATAATTATTCTAATGATTAACCCATAGTAAATAATACTAAGGTGCATATAAAATGATGACCATTACATTAGTCACCACAACATGTATGGCATTAACCATAGATTTTCTCGAGAAGTTTATTCGGCTCTTATTTGAAGTTTATTTAGATCTTATCGATTTTCCTGAGCTTTTATTTCTTTTACAGTAGTTTTATTAGGTGTATTCTTATCGTGTAGAAATGTTGAATTCGAGTAAGAGCTGGACCTCAAGAGAAGACAGAAGAATGGATATACGAGGAAAAGCCTAAAGCTTCAACATCAAGCCAACAATTCAAGACTCAGAAATTCGAAGATTATCGGAAAGACAAGTTCTAAAGATTAAGAATTTGCAGGCAAGATCTAACCCTTTGATCATATTCATCCTATAATTTGCTTACGCACCCATATGACCTAAATGCTTTGCATGTTTTATTTTAATCTATGTTAAAATATTGTGTAGTTAATACCCTACTTGATGTTACGTATTTATATTTATGTCAGTTACTTGCTCTAATTAAATATAAATACTACCTTGTATCCGTTGATGACATCCTCTAGATAATCATAGGACTTCCTTCGTTAAAGTCTTTTAACAAACGAAAAGTTGTCTTGATATTAGATTGCTTAGGAACTCTTATGTGATGCAGTGCATTGCCACACCATACACCAATCAACTTATGTAATGTGTCAAAATGAGTTTGGTGGTGAGTTAAATCAAGTAGGTTTGGGTGTTAGTGCAAACTGGTGCTAGGTGATGGGAAGGGATATTGTTTTTGGTCGTGGGGCGGTCTCCTAGCGATATGTGTTATGATGGATATTAGGCTTCCGACTTGTCCACCTGTACCTGTCTAGGCGGGACTCACTCCACCCCTTTTGGTTATCCACAATGACACCTAAAGTGGTCAAGAGACACAAGCCGCTGAAGCAGAAGTGAGATACTCATAGTTCGGTTTTTGATTACAGCAATAGCCCACGCCATGGGATTGTATTGCCCACCGGTATAGCCCTCTGGTTTTGAAATAAACATGTCTATGTGCGGGGTCTAGGGAGCGGATGTGGATTTCTTAAACCCATGGTCTAGCTACGAGAATGTGCTATCGCGTCATCGGGCTACATCGAGAGATGACCCCTGTATGTATCTTGGGGTGGACATTGTGAATACTTTAGCATGCGTTGGAGTGAACGCTATGCGACTGTTGATCAAGAGGAGCATAGCTTGTGGGTATAGTGTACAACCTTTGCAGAGTATATAATCTATCTGGAATGGTCGTTGTCACGGTATTGACACACTACTGCTTGGGCTCATAATGATTAGTCTCATTATTATCCTTGTTGGAGTGAGCGGGTGTAGGTACCATGTTTTGGAAAGTGTAGGCTGTGTGTCAGGGGACAATACGGTTGTGTGCCAGCTCTTCGACTAAAACTGGGGTACTGGCGGGATTAATGAACATCTCCCCCAGGAGTAACTTACTAAAATATGGACAGCAAATATCTTGTGATTCTTTTTTTTCAAAGCTTTTGTCGTGAACCTTGCATAAAACTGGCCTTTTACAAAAGAAGACTTTTTAGCCTAATCTTTGCAACAGCCAAATATGCATCTACATATATCCCTGTTTAGTGTTAGGGCTTGCTGAGTACCTTATGTACTCACCTGTTTGCTGTTGTGGTTTGAGACACAGGAGATGCGTAGAAGACGACGACGTGCTGAGTTTTGTTCTGCTTCCCAAGTTTGCTTGTGGCTTTAAGTCATGTTTTCTGCTGTTTGCTTCATCTCTAGCTGGTCAACTGATTGTGGATATTTTAATCCTAATCGAGTTGCCGCTAAAGGTTCGGTTTCAAATATATTTCTCTATCTGAAGTATGCTTTTTGATATACATTCTGATCTGTTAGTGTGTATCAGCTACTGATCCAGAGACTGATACGTGATGCACAGTATATCTCAGAAATAAGGTACGATAGGTGGCCACCTTCTCCCGCACAAAGTCATGTATATGGCACTTACATTGTCACAGAAGACCACAGTGGCCGAGGGAAGAGTGACATGCAGCTCATGAAGAAGCTGACAGAGCCAGCAACATTCGGCCACCACATGAGCAACAACGCGAATGGTTGTCTGTTGCTTGGAGTTCCAAGACAACAATGAATCACCCAAGTAGACACAATAACCGCACGTGGAATGTTGGGTATCGGGACATCCTGCCCAATCGGCATCCGAGTAAGCTGTGAGAGTGGTGGAGGGAGAACCAGAGAGTTGTAAGCCGTGGTCAAATGTGCCCTTCACATACCGAAGAATCCATTTGATCAACTGCAAGTGAGGCTCCCTAGGATCGTGCATGAATAAGCAGACTTGCTGAACCGCATATCTTAAGTCAGGCCAAGTCAACATGAGATATTGGAGGGCGCGGCCAAGGCTTCGATACTCAGTTGGATCCGCCACAGGCGAGCCATCAGTGACAGATAGCTTGCTCTTTGTGTCAATAGGAGTAATAGAAGAGTGACGGTCAGACATACCAGCCCGCTGCAGAAGATCAGCTGCATATTGCTGTTGAGACAAGAAGATCCCCAGAGGAGTTGCGTGTCACAGAAATGCCCCAAGAAATTGTGGAGACTACCAAGATCTGTCGTAGCAAATTCCTTGTTCAGTTGAGCTGTGATATGCTGCAGAAGTTCAGTGGACGATGCTGTAAGTACTATGTCATCAACGTGAAGCAGCAGATAAGCCTAGTTGGTGCCATGACTGAGGATGAACAAAGAGGTGTCCAAAGCTGATGGTTGAAACCCAATAGTCCAAATGTACTGAGAGAACCACTGGTACCAAGCTTTGGGTGCTTGTTTAAGATCATACAGTGATTTGGAGAGCCGACTGACATGGTTCGGAAAAGAAGGATCCACAAACCCGGATGGTTGCTGTCCCATCGAGATGACTATAAAGGAAGACGTTCTTCACATCGAGTTGGCTTATTGGCCACTGCCGAGAAGCAGCAACAGAGAGTACCACTCTGGTAGTTGATGGCTTTACGACAGGACTGAAGGTTTCATCAAAATCAACACTAGGTTGTTGGGATAAACCACGAACAACCCAACGAGCTTTGTATCTAGCAAGACAACCATCAGAGTGAAATTTGTGCTTGAAAATCCACTTGCCAGAGACTTTTGGCACCAGGCGGGGGATGCATAAGAGTCCAAGTATCATTGGCGAAACCCCAGGCGACGTATTAGCACCGTGAATGACGCCGAGGTCCAGAAATGCCGCGAGAACATCCAAGAAGGAAAGATCCACAACAGATTGTTCCTACAAGGAATCTTGGGCACACGGGGAAACATTTTCATCAAATACCACATGAGGTGATATGATTACTCTGTTAGTGGAGCGATCCAGACAGTGATATCCTTTGTGGCAACAGGGGTAACCGATGAATACACAGGCTGTAATCAACAATATCAATCATATTTTAAAATCAAGGGGAGTAATCTGTATCTCTACTCCTTAAAAAGTGTAGATTTTTTATCTATGCATACCTGGCAAAATGTTCGAAACAGAGATGAGTTAGACTACATACTCACAGAGAAATGCACCCAGAATTATTACTTTTTACAAATATGATGTGGATGAAATCTCTTCGTAAACACCCTTTACAAATTTAACGAATGAGCTCTTTCAGATCTTCTAGATCTTGGACCCACAAAGACTATTGTTAGTTAATAAAATATAACTATCTGAAATAAATATATGAGATACAAAGAAAGTTGTTGAAAAACAAAACAAATTCATTTTGAGTCATCTGTCAAATCGCTTCTCGCTGCTGCCATCTATCTGCTAATTTGTGGAGAAAAATGATAAACTTCAAATTTTAATATTCGTATATTATTTTTAAGTTAGTATTAATATTTTTTTTAAAAACATAGCGTTAGCATAGGCATCGGGAATATAGTATTTTAAAGCGGACTAAGAAACACAACGTCTACCTGCACATCTTTCATACAGCCGCAAAGTATTTTAAATAGGACTAAGAAACACAACTAACTAAAGCTCTGTTTGCATGCAAAGTTCTTGTGAAGTTTCAAAATAATACTATGGTTTTGTCTAAAACATTTGTTTTAGAAAGCGAGAATGTGTTTGGACGTAATAAAACTTACGGTTTTTAAATACCATGGTATTGGTAAAAAGATAACCTATTTTGTAGTTTTTTAAGATGTTTTTAAATTATGATTTTACTTGACATTGACTTTTAAAACTATAGTTTGTTGATCTTTTGTATTGAAAAACTTTATAATACCTAAAGCCTGAACTAAACCAACGGAACGCTAGCTGCGGCTGACGCGGCGGAACATGGGCGGGCAGCCGCATGCAGCGCGAGTCCTCCGACTCGGAGGCCAAGATCCTGCGCGAAAGCGAAGCGGCCTGTGCCTAACTTTCCACAAATCCCGCGCGCAGCAGGCCTATAAAACAACCAACCAAGATACGTCTCATCACACCTAATTAAGGTTTCCAAAAATCAACACCGCCGTCGCCGGAATCCGTGGAGGCGGCTGTGTCCTACCCGGACTGGTCGGGACTTCCTGAGGATCTGCTGGCGCTGGTGATGGGGGTGCTGCCCATCCCTGACCTGTTAGGCGCGGGTGCCGTCTGCAGGCGCCGGTGACGACGCGGACACGGCCACGCTGTACAGCCCCTCCTCCGGCGCCGCCTTCAAGGTCCGCCTGTCGGGACCCGCGTTCCGTAGCTGCTACGTCTTGGGGTCAGGCCACGGCTGGGTCCTCTTCGCCGACGAGGTGTCCAACCTCCATCTCGTTAACCCGCTCACAGCCGCGCAGGTCAAGCTTCCGCCTGTGACGGAGCTTTACCACGCCGAGAGCTTCTCCGACGACCAGGGGAGTCCAATGTACAATCTATACGGAGAAGATTTCGAGCGTCCGGAATCTCCGATGGCCTACAATCGAAGGGAGATGAGGCTTTTCCTGTACGAACGGGCGTGCCTATCCTGCAGCCCTTCCAGAGGGGTTGCTTGCGTCGTCCTGCTCCTGCACCGGCCGTTTGGAGAGATCTCCTTTGCCCGGCTAGGTGACCAGCATTGGACGAACATCGACAAGACTAAATATCTTCAATGGACTCGTGGCTATCGCACTGCAGTGTTCAATGACAAGGATGGGTTGTTTTACCTTTTATCTTATAATTTCTCTATTTACACACTGGATTTGGAAAGTGATTCGCTGGTCATGCACAAGGTTTCCGAAGCAGGCAGGCAGTATGAAGGTCCACTCCCATCTCTCATCTTCGCTCCATGGGGAGGTGTGTTGCAGGTGTGGAGATCCACAGAGACGACTTACGACAACCCAGTACATGTTCCAGAAGATTTTACCGATGAAGTCATAGATCCGGGATATGAGTCACGCACAGATTATATTGAGCTATGCAAGGTTGATATCAATGGTCAGGAGCTTGTGAAGGTTAACAGCTCGGCACTACAAGGGCATGCTGTTTTTATCGGTTTTAATTCTCCAATACTTGTTTCGACCGAGGACTTTCCGATGCTCAAGCCAAATTGTGTCTACACTACGGATGATTCTTGGGAAAATATATGCATAAACATGTACGGTTCTCGAGATGTTGGCATTTGGAATTTTGAAACTGAGGCACTTGAGAGTCTTGGTGGCGTGCAGCTTGCCCATCCATGGCTTAACTGGCCACCTCCTGTATGGATGACGCCCTCTCTGTCCTAGCAAGATATAAATGGGCCAAAAAATGTTTGTTCAGGAACCGACAATTTGCTCTCCACATATCGCAGTTAGCTCGGCCACCGGGGCGTTGGTTTGGTTCAACCAATCATTATTCTACGTGGAGTCGTTTTGTAATTTTGGTGTATAATAATGATTCAGGATTCACTTTGTTCTTACAATAGACATGCAGTAATAAATAAAAGATTATATTATTATATGTTTCTTCCATTTTTTAATCGTTAAAGTAAACATGTAAAAGGTTCTATTATTATATATTATCACTAGTCTTTCTATATTTACATTCGATATAGAAAGATAATGTGACATACGCTTCTTCCGATAAATAAATATAATGTGACATAAGTTCGATACTTATATAAGTAAGACAACATGAATCATTCAAAAACATATGTTATGAATAATGAACTAATAAACACTCATAATTCATTAAGTCTTACACTTCATCAAAAAATTTGATTTTCTATGATACATGAAAAATAATCTCGGATATTTTCTGACATTACCATTTTTTGCCTCAAATTAGAATCGGAAACATTTGTAATGATAGTCTAGGAAAAAAATACAGCCCATGCTAACGCTACATTTCTAGGAAAAAATATATTTACTCAAAATAATAGTATTTATATATTTCATCATCATAAAAGATAAAATACAATTTAAATAGTAACAAGATATGCAATTTAGAGATGGAATATAAAAAATAAGGTACAAAGCCAATGATATAGTCGTATAAAGGTAAATGCTCTATGAAAGAAAAATGGAGAAAAGCACAAACAACATTTGAGAAGATTGCATCACCGCAGGGCAACTCTGAGAAGAAAGTATGCTTGTTTATTGATACTCCCTCCCTCCTAAAATAAGTGTCATTTTAGAGATTCAAACATATACCGTTGACCATTCGTTTTATTAAAAAAAATTGAAAATATTATTTATTTTATTGTGAAATAATTTATTATTAAAAGTATTTTAACCTCGCTTAATTTATTTTTAAATTTTTATAAATTTTTTGAACAAGACGAATGCCAAAGTTGATTTCAAAAAGTTAAAACCATCACTTATTATACTTATTATGAGACAATTATGGGACAGAGGTAGTAGAGGTAGTAGTAAAATGTCAAGTACACCTTTCCTAACAACACCTTTTTCTGCAGCTTACCTGACGCGATCCGTCGTAGCCGGGAACCTTCTTGGTTTTCCAGCAATAACTGTGCCTGTAGGTGTCATCATCGATGTCGGGAGCATGCATTAGTAGTTCATTGATATTTTGATTCTTCTGTTGCCAGGTTGGTCACGACAAGCAAGGTCTTCCTATAGGGTTGCAACTCTGATCGGTCGTCCATGGGGTGAGGCTAGTTTACTCAGGGTGGCTTCTGCAGTGGATGTATTCAAAGGTTTCCTGAGAATGTTCTTATATTCTGCAGACTCTGTTGATGTTTTTTTTAATATGACTGTCTCGAGCACCATGGCCAGCCTGTAGAACTCTGAAAACTAAACATGAGACGATGATTTGTTTCTCTAAATTTCATAGTTCGAGTGCCCTTGCTATGCTACGAGCAGGACGACATGATTCTTTCTCCGATGCCGAAAGACAACCTAACGCATTCTCACTTCACTATGGGCAAGACAATATGACACAAGATATCACAGCTTGTATTAATACCCTTTAGCTATTGGCAAAACAAATTTACTTCCAATATAGCTTTCAATTTCAAATCAGGCTCTCTGTTAAAAAAAAAAAGCAGAACATGACTTACCATCTTCAGACCATCACCCACTATCAAGGTTGGAGTCAATGTATCCAAACCCTGAAAAACATGATCAATAACATAACCTAGGAATCTAAAATATAACGAATGAATAAGAATAAATAGTGAAAGATATGACAAAAGAAATCAGTGATTAATTTATTTGCTTATAAAGTTGTAGACAAAGAAATGAATCAATTTACAGAGAGTATAGACGGAGGTAACTAATCCTCCTAAGGTCAACCTTTTTACCTCTTGCTTAATTGAGTGGCAGTGCTCCGATCTTTATATTAAAGAAACAGACAGATTAAACCAAAAATAAAAAACACTTACTTTACTGAGCAGCAAGACATGTAATTAAATCAAGTCAGCAGCATGCTTTGAATTTAATTTATCTAGCTACAGCGACCCCTGGACCAAACAACTGAAGAGGCAAACCTTGCAAGTCCTCATATGTTTGTAACTGAGGTTCACATTCAAGAATGGCAAGTATGCCAAACCGCAATTTTGAGGAAG
>BCLG01000336.1:185911-214801 GCA_001602295.1 Zoysia matrella | reverse complement strand
ATGGACGAGAGGCATGGAAATGCATACGTAGAATAGGGGGGGAGTCAAGGCAATCATCAGTTAATTAAATTTTCAAGTGTAAAAGAGCCCAGAGACCTAGGGCTTAATGGGACTAGTTTACAATAAGAGATCACTGCTTTATAAGTGCTTTCCTCTCTCGATCTTTTGATTCATAATCTCCATTTTACTTTACCATACAAGAGAAGGGCTTCACTCACTTCTTGGGGATATAACTAAAGTATAGAACTAGCTTCCTCTGTACATTATATTTTTGGTAATAACACTACCAATTAGAATAGTTAACGACTATCATGTATGTGACTCATTTGTATCCGTACATAGAAGCTTCATCTAAATTTCTTGGAATTTTTGGGGACCATCTTTGGTAATTAAACATAACAACATAACTATTTCCAGCACAACATAGAGAACCGGATTGGGCTTGGTCTCGGTGGCATCGGACTAGATGCCTCCATGGGCAAAAGCAGCAAGTCGGAAGGAACAGGCAAAAACAAATTCCTTATTCACCATATAAACTTACATTTACCCAATTAATCATCTAAAATTTTCATTTCTCTTATTCACCATTGTTAAGATTTTTCATCCCTTCAATGCCATTTTATTTATATATACAGAAAATATTACGATCGTATCCTTCAGCCTTCCTATTTTTTATATTAACTTCCATTATACTCCTCGTTTGACTAACTATATTAAGTTCCATTATACACCTTTAATGTTCTTATCTAAATTTAATTGTAGGGATTGGATCATATTTTGATACTGATACGTATGACTATATTGTTACTTGATAGGAAGGTAGATTAGTCATTATGATAAAAAAATTAGATCAAATATTAACATTCATATACTAATCATGTAAATAAAATGGAATGAGATGGATGAAAAAATTTTAACCAGTGACGAATAAGAAAATTTTAAATAGCAAATAAAAGAAAATATAAGTTTAAATGATAAATAAAAAAACTACTCTACAAGGTAGGGAGTGCTGGAGGGTGAAACCGTGGCGGGCGTGGGCTATGACGCACTCACGCCCATAGATCCAATCAGTGGTGGAACTTTGCTTGCCGTATGACTGTGCCTTATCAAGTGATGCAACGTTATGTCGTGAAAAATCAAAAATATATTTGCAATAACCTTGCATTTTAATCTTGATACTAACAGCGTCCAAGCTGTGCTCGGTTTTGAGTCTGATCTAAGAAACGAACAATAGAACACAACTGTACACGAACTGAAGCACTCAACGACACTTTGAGTAGGCACAAATATGACACAAATGAAGACAGGAACCTTGGAGGATGGTGACCAAAAAGGTCCAGCACTGAAATTTGGTTCAGCACATAGAGCAGATTAATATCAAATGAAGTACAAAAATTAAAGTAGCGGCTACTAATAGATAAGTTACATGAAAATCTAGGCTTCACGAGTAGGGCCATGGCCGGCCCTAGTGGCCCTCCATGGAGTTCCGCCGCTAGATCCAATGAGAATGTTCATCCAAACAAAAAACATAGAGGCTACCTTCACTTTCATTCCCCCAATGTGCCTGCCACCCTGTAGCATGTCCACCCCAACCCCTACAGCTGCCACTCACTACCAAAAAAGTGTAAGGATCAAAAAGACCGAGAATGAGAGTTGAATCGATGGACTTAATAGGACTTAATTCGTTACAAACTTAAACAATGAGACTCAATTTGCAACAAGAGCAACCTACATAATTTTAGTAGATCAAGACCCCTCTAACAATGCTAGTGATAAGGTAAAAGCAACAACCAAGCACTAGCATGATAGCCACCAAAAGGAATCGTAAAGCAACTTATAACTCTACTCAACAATATAAAATGCGAAAAGTAAAGAGAGAGAGGGTCAAAAGAACGCTTAGTGATTTTTTTCGAGGTCTCGAAAGGTTGGCGCCTTCCTCTAATCCTCATTAGACCACTCTCGTCGGAGTATCGGTCCCTCCCGCCATTTCCAAAACGGTGCTCCCATAGATATACTCCACTTTCCAGAGTGAAGTCACTGGTGACCCAGCAGCCGCACACAATACCTTTACGCTAGAGCAGGCCTTTAAAGCTCTTGACACTCCCTCTTGGTGTCCCTTTCGAGCGGGGGACCCGAAACCGCTCACAAACTTAGCGTCGTCTTTCACAATCTCCTCGAAAGTCGGTGTTCTCTCCTCGAAAGCTCGAACACCGATTCCTAGCGGGTCTAGACTGCCAAACCAAGAGTAATAGTCAAAGATCACTCCTCTCACATCCTCACAAGCTCTAGAAGTATATAAATGCTCCTATCACTCTCCTACTTACACCAAAGATCTCTAATCTTGCTTTGCGCTCTCTTCTTGGTGTCTCTTGACTCCTCACAAGTTTGCTCCAGCAATTCAGATCTCAGGTACACTAGAAAATGTCCTCCTCCATGGTTTAAATAGGCTTCAAACCTAGAAATAACGGTTGTAATGTGATGTCATAAAACTGATTGCTTTTACCAGCCACCGAACTGTCTGGTGACTCTTTCTGTTAGCAGACCAAGGAACACTTCTCTGGAATCCATTTCAAATGACACCGAACTATTTGGTGCATATCTTCGCCGGATTGTCCGGTAACTCTCACTTTTGGTCTTTCAGAGACACCTCTTCTGGACTTTGTCTTCAGGCTCACCGGATTGTTCGGTCATTGGCCCATCAGACTGTCTGGTGACTTCTTCTCCTCGACTCCGGAGAGCACCTCTCTTTAGACTTTCATCTTCTGACTCACCGGACTGTCGGGTGACCTCATCGGACTTCTGCAACTACCTTCATCTTTGACTTGACTTCGGCTACGCTTGCTTCGCTTCCTATGCTATATTCAGTGCTATCTTCGTACCCCCTAACACTTATATGACTTGAGAATGAATGACTTCCTTAATAGTAATGCAATCCTATAGACTCTCTAGCTAGTTCTTAGCCTTGGTCCACTGAAGTCTGAAACTTCTGATCTTGGGATCATTCTTTGTCATCCATCAAGAAAGCTCACCATGTTGAAAAGTAGAATATGCGGGATGGTACTTACAATCACAACCGTTATCTATGGTAGTCATTCAATAACCAAAATCAATTCATATCTTTTAAGGGACTTCAAAGGTTACGAAGTTTGCAAAAAGTCAATTCACTCTTGAGTTATAAAGTTTCATCCGGTACAGGTGGATCTCGCATAGGATGCATGAGCTCTTCCTGGAGGTCTTCCTATGTCTCCCATTGGAGCTGCAGTACCTTCTCACGGCCTTGCTTGTTTGCACCGCTGGCACCGGCTCATCGATAACCTTATTTTCCTCCAATGCTTTCATGCATACCATTGAGCAACTCCCGTGCTTGGCTTCTTCTATAACCTCTAGCGTGTCACCTCTGGCTACAACCTGCACAATAGGCGTCTAGTCTTCACCTCACCGTCATCCTCCAAGGGGACAAGGTCGACCACTGGGCACTCAACTGCCACCATTCTCATGTCCTCCTCCATGGATCTGATGACTTTGGGCTCCCTAGTCATGGACCCCGTGGCCAATTACACATTCCACATCAGCACGCCCTCGAGGTCGCTGAGCTTGGGCCGCTGTTGTAGTATGTGAGCTTGGCATGAATGATAACCACAGTCTCAGTGGATCCTAGTCCAGATCATCTTTCTAGATTTACGGATGGACAAAGTAAGGATCAAGAACATCGAGAAGGGGGTTGAATCGGTGGTCCAATGTAATCTCGAATTTCACTGCAAACTAAACTTCCAACTTAAACCTCTAACAAGCATGCCTGTGCATGTCTAGTAGGCCAAGACTCCTAATATATTATTGACAAAGGGTACAGGACTCAAACAAGCACTATCACAAGATCCATCAAGAGCAAGTTGGAACTACTCATGTAAATTAAACTACTTGCACAAAGGTAAATCTGAAAGCGAAACCACAAGTAGTGAAGAGAGATTTTTTTCCTGAGGTATCCAAAGGATGGCATCTTCCCCTAATTTTCATTGAACCATTAACATCAGAGTTTCGGTCCCTCTCACTATTCCCGAGATGATGTCATCGTGGCACCACAGCCGGAGTGGAAGCACAAGTGATCCTGACTACCCTGAGAAACCTCTACTAGGACAAGCCTACTAAAACTCAAGCACTCACTCTTGGCATCCATTTCAAGCAGAGGACCTGAACCACTTAAACTGTGATGTCTTCCACAAACACCACGGATGATCGATCACTGACTCATAACCGATATAGACTGCCATGACCAAGACTAACAAGCCTAATCACTCCTAGATCCTCACAAGCTCTAGCAATGTGTGGATCAATTATTCTCCCTTTAGCACGAAATATCTTCCAATTTGATGAGGAGTTCAATGGAAATATTCACACACGGTAGATTTAGACTGCAGAAAAGTATAAGCTTGCAACAGACGTCACGACTTCATATGGAATCTAATTTGGTTATTTAAGTACATTTTGGAAAGCTTACAAAGTCTACTTTCGAATGGATCCAGCCCTATCTTTATGCTATATCAGAGTCAGTGACAATCTTTGTTTTAAAACAGAAGGTGCTGCGTCACTCAACTTGGACCGTTGGCTCATGTATCAAGTTGAGCCCGTTAAAGGCGCGGCCTAGGGTTTGAGGACGAGTTCGGCACCCCCTGGTCGTCCTTCACCCTATTTAAAGGTGTCAGCCACCACCAAGAACACTTGAGTTTTCCTTTTTTATAGTTTAGCTCTTATGCAAACTTTTTGATCTTCAGTTGTGTCCAACGATCACCTGTTAGACAATTTTTGAGGACCCCACCTTTGTGTGATTTTATTTTGCCTATCTTGTTCTTGGTTGTTCTTCAATTGCTTGCAGGAATTGATCTTCATGATTAGATTGATCTTGCTGTGCCGGCGAAGTCAATAACTATTCAGAATTGATTCTGCGATTGCTAGGGCGCACATGACCTGTTTGTTTGTAGCCAGATCGTGAGGGTCGACTCCACCAAATCAATAGTTATCATCTCACCAAAAGATCGGACATCCTCAAGTTCTATCAAGTGGTATCAGATTTTAAGTTTCTCGGTGAGATCTACTCGTTCTTGTCTTTAGTTATATTCTGTTTTTTCTAGCTATCCACATAAAACCACAAAATATATACACATATACATTCCGCTATCCTAGACCTTTTAGCCTTTGCATCTTCTTTTTAGGATTTTGCTTCGTTGAGTTTGTGCTGCATTTCATCGGTTAGAGTGTTGTTTCAACCATATATTTACTTTCCATAATCATCTCATTCACCATTCCATATTTGAAATACAATCTTTTCATTTGGCTATAATCTGGAAGCAATCTATAAAAGAAAGAAAAATTGAAACAAATCAAGAAACAATCAAAGAAAAATCAGGAAAGAACCTCCCAGAATCAAGGATCAATCCACGAAATCATTCTAGATCTGAATTTGTTGAAAATAAAAGATTCGGTTAACAAATTTTTGTTGCAAAAGAAAAAGGTCATATCTCTCTCATCCGTTCTTTGTTTGGAACATTTGAGCACAATCTAGAAAGCTCAGAGAGTTATTTTCACAACAAATCTAATCTTGCCATAAAATTCTACCCAAGCACGTCACAATCACAAAAGAGCTCTGACGTCTGCTATCTAAAATAACATTCATTCATCGTTTGAGATTAGTTGTTGCATACTACATAGGGTAGCAAGTTGTTGCTTTGTAGTAACCTGTCTTGCGTAGCCAACTAGCATCTCTCCTAGTACTTGGTGTGAGAATCTTTTCGTTGCTTGCATTGAGTCACATTTTTTTAGCGCACTATTTGCTACGTTTCTTCCTTGTAGCAGCAACCCATACTGATATTTTAAACACTTATTCCATATCGCATTTGCTGAATTGATTATGCTAACCCTTGCTATAAAGTGAAACTACCATAGCTTCACAGATTTCTACAGCAAATAGAGTTTGTGTCCCTGATAATTGCTCCACCAAACTCCACTGGTTGACACCGTTGGCTGCATGTCGAACTTGGTTGAGCAGAATTGAGAGAAACAGAGTGTGACACAACCTCTGTCTGCCTATTTGTTTTGCTGTTTGCTAACTCATAAAAAAAAGTGAGCTGGTGGCTTACACCGCCACCAAAATGTACAGATGCTTTGACATAAGATAAATAATGATATTTTGCATGTAGTCAGTTTGTCAATACCTTCTTTTGCAGAAAAATTTGACCCTCATGTATACATTAATTAGGAGCTAAATATAGAAAAAGAATTTGATCAACATGACTTTTCTGAGAAAGAAAAGATTTAAATTGCCTCTAGTGTTTTGACTGAACGTGCTTTAATTGAATGAAAATATTTTTGTAGGCACAATAAAGTTTAAAATCTTGAAAAAACTTCAAACGATATTTTAGAGACATTTTTATTTCCGCATATTATGCTAATTATTTGCTTACCAAATTAGACAACTCACTACAAACAGGCTAGCTTTGTGCAACGCATAGCTTACAGCAGTTAAAGCATGTGTTACAACAGAACCATGATTGCATCACATGCTATGTGTTGTTGAAATTCGCTGCAACATATATAGACTCATTGTCAAGCATGGGAGGGAGCCCAGCCGAATTCCTAGTGTTGCAAACGAATGCCGTAAATGTTGCTAACGGTTTGTTCCCGTTAAGGATAAAAAAGACTAAAATCGATGGAACCACGGACCTTCGAAACTACGCCGAGAGGACAGTCATCCATTGACTATAGCCAACTCAGCCTTAGTTGATGTAGTGCTTTGATCAAAAAGTGTTTCTTTTGAA
This sequence comes from Zoysia matrella, assembly GCA_001602295.1. Classification (NCBI taxonomy): domain Eukaryota; kingdom Viridiplantae; phylum Streptophyta; class Magnoliopsida; order Poales; family Poaceae; genus Zoysia; species Zoysia matrella. The sequence goes on along the minus strand of BCLG01000336.1, from coordinate 207,992 downwards.
GTAGCATTGAAGCTGCACGACAGCCCATGGTGTACTGGGAAGAAGTGTATTTTTTTAACCGTGTAGCTAGTGAAGATCGACTACTGTGTACTCCCGTCGTGAAATTGTCCCAGGCCTGTAACAACAGTTTTTTTTTTTTTTTTTTTGAGAAAACGGTAACAACAGTTTTAGAACTTATGTTTTCTTCTAAATTGTGCTATGTAAAGTAGTCAACTATCTGAGTTTATATTTCTAGTTTAAACGCAGTTAAAACTTTTTTGTTGAAATAATGTTGATATAATCACATACTCCCTCCGTTCCTAAAATATTGTTGTCACCGTTTACTTTTAAAATCCAACTTTGATCATTTGTCTTATTAAAAAATTACTTCAAATATGTAAAGTAATATGTTGTGATTTAAATAACTTTAATGATAAAATAAATTATAGCAAAATATATAATATTCATCAAAAAATTTTAATAAGAAGAAAGACTAAAGTTAATGTTATAGGTCAACGACAATAATAATTTAAGAACGAAGGGAGTGCATGACAAATTGTCGAATTTTACTTTACTCACTTTGAAAGGCATTTTGGTCTTGTTCAACACGGCTGGACAAGAAAATTGTTAGCACATGACCGTGATAGTAAAATAGGGAAGCTAAACTAAATGGGACAGTAAATAAGGGAAGTGTTAAATTACAATAGTGCCCCTTGTTCTCCACTTCTGGCAAACCATTAATCTTACTAAAAAATTAGTAAATATAATTTTTTAGCTTCTAACTATCTCGGCTCTTAAAATATTTACATTTTTATTTAGACACCATGTTTGACCATTCATCTTATTAAAAAATTAGTAAATATAAAATAAATTAGTCATGCTCAAAGTATTTTTTATGACAAAACTAAACACAACAAAATAAATAATATTTTTACAATTTTTTTAATAATAGGAGATCAGTCAAACATAACTTCTAAAATTCAAAAGTGTAAGAATTTAGAAATGGAGGCAGTAGAAGGTATGACCAATTTAATCCTAAGATCAGCACAAAAGGATTTATAATCATTTTGGTTTATAAAATCTAACGCCATCGTGAAATATTTACAGCGTGTACTGAAACAGAACTTTGGATCCCCGCCCCAGTTAAGATGGAATTTCCATTATAAATGCTCGCTACCGGATAAGCAGACCAATGAACCGCGGCATCTCGTTTCGTGGAAACCTCCACCATCGGTCAAGAAACCTCCACCATCAATTTCCTCTACTAACTGTCCGCGACCCCAAGATCCCAAACGCAATCTCCTGCGCCAAAATAACCAGATCGATCCACATCCAGGGAGCCGCTCCCCATCAGGTGCCCTGGCGTCCAAATTTTTTATTTCTCAAGAGGATTCGCCGGCGAGATCCTAATTCTGCACACGCTCGGTTGCCGGATGCAGGTTTTTGCTTTCGCCATAAAGTTCTGATCAGCAAATTGTCTCAGAAATTTTGTGGCCATGATCACAAGATCGAAAGCCTGCGCCTGCTATATTCTTCTTACGATTAGTTTGCTTTCCCAGTCTGTATCACTTAGTTTTCTCTTGTTCTCCACTCCTGGATGAATATAGAATTTCCACGCACCTGCTTATACAGTTCTCAGATGGCCATGTTTGTTGAATATTTTTAAACAGGATCTTCCTTTCATTTTTTCTTTGTTCTTCATGTGAATTCAGAAACAACAGTTTTGCAGTTCAACTAACCTATAGTTTCTAGATCTGATTATTTTTATTTTCTGTACACAGTCTGAAGCAAATATGCACAGGAGTGATGATTTAAAGTGGTGGAATCAATGCTCCGCACAGCCAATGGAAGGCGCACGAAACGTGGGGTGCAACTGAAATATTCAGAGGTGACGACCAAGTTGGCAGCAAGATTATGATGTTCATGGTATGCCAGGTAAAATCTGCTTTTTCTTTTTATTAATAGAAGCTAGCAATGTACTGTATCTTTTCCAATAAAGAAGATATTAGATACAACTGTAACTAGAAAACTGGTAAAAATAGTTTAAAAAATACAGATATTTATATACAGACTATTTAATGGTCCTTAATCTAATTATTTTGATATATCAAAATGATTTCATTTATAGTTGAAGATCGTGAAGTAAATTAAACAAGGAAACTCTTGTGGCACACGTTTGGAATGTTCCCACGTGGGTGACCTGCGAAGCAACTTATGATTAAAACTTTCAGCCACAAATTGTACAATCTAAGTTGTCATCAAATTGTTGATCTAGTAAAGTTATTTTGAAATACTTATTACTGACATTATTTTTTTATGCAGAGAGTTGATTCAAACTCTATTCCAGAATGGTTATTAAGCTATAAAACTCATTGGTAAGCCCCAATACTAAGTACTCCTACTTAATTGGTAGATATATTATGTTGAAGGAGCTTTTAGCATGTGATGTGCTACTAGTTGACAAGGTTGAAAATTTATCCTTTTCTGCAGGTTGAAAAAGTTAATGGTTGAATATTGCATGTTTGGCTCTAAAGATCATCAAGTCTTCAGGACGAAGAAATGTCTCGCATGAAGATCAGTTTAAATATATTTTGTATTTCATCAGGAGATATTTTACTCTAGGCATGTTTCAGTTTTGTAAAAGAATTTTGGATGTGTACAGTGGTGTGAAACAGTTTAGTTCCTCGCTAAGCAATATATCTTTCCTTTGATGCTCATCTGGAGTTTTGTTATGCATTGTTAAGTAATGATTGGAATGAAATAATTTTACCTATTGTGTGCTACCATGAACTGGAAATAGAAAAAAATAATGCAAATGTAAATTTGTTTTAGGATCTTACAAATGTGTTGTTGATATTAAAAATGTGATACTAACAAGCGTTAGTAATCCTTTAAAAATTGTGTTCCATGTGTTTGTATAGCTTATGACATGTGTTGCTGTAGCTATATGCCACAAACACATTTTTTGGTTTCTACCTGCACATCTCTTTGTGTTGCAAGTAATTGTCCTAGCAACACCACCTATAGCAACACTTACTTTTAGTGTTGCTAGAGATGCTAGCAACACTTTTTTATACATATAACAACACATAACTGTGTTGCTATATACCTGTTTTGTTGTAGTGACTTGAAGCAGGATAGTATGAATGTTAAAGAATACTTTCATGACTTTAACGTTTGTGTCATGTTTGGTGGCTTAGATGAATATCAGAAAGATACAATGATAGGTTTATGAAAGGTCTCAATTCTGATATCCAAAATTTGCTCCTCTAAAACATACTACTCAATTTCTCACTTGTTTTTGCTTGCTTGTAACGCTGAAAATCAATTTTTATCATCTAAAGATACAAGCAAGAATAATCAAGATCACCGATATGTGAAATGTATTGCTGATATGCCTTTGTCACAACGAGAATGTGATAAAGATGAGTTGTGTGATACTATATCTCTTACTAAGCACAACTAGATAGAGAGCACTCTTCTGTTTTTGTTCTATGCCTAACATCATGTAGGAGAGTGAGAATAAGGCTCAAGAGGACGTTGAGTTAGGTTCCGAAATAATGGATAATAATGCTTATGTGACGCTTACTATATTCTAGGAGAGCAAGAAAAATAGAACACGCTGTGAGTCCCTCGTCACATCTTGATCCTCTCATGCTGCTTGTGCTGAAATACAATTGCCCAATGTTCATACTAGTGTTTTGCAAAGCTTAGTTGAGCCTCCAATGACTTATGCGTTGTTTCGTAATGCACATTTGTCCTATGATTATATCAAGTTGTGTGAATAAGTTTCGTTCATCCCAATAATGTATGGTGTTCAAAATGTTGCAGTTGAGTACACACCTGTTATTATAGGCCTTTTCATTGCACAAATATGAATGAAAAAGTTTGAGCTCATATTTGCTTTATCAACTTTAGGTTATAATGAATTTTATGTTTCTTATAACCTGGGTTATTTGGAGAAAAGATTATTTTAGAATTATAGTTTACAATGTTTTGACTACTGTGCTTTTCATGCAATTGGCAAATATGCTGACCTTGGAGATTTAGTAGTGTCTGTTCATATGTGCTATTATGAAATACCCTTTTGAAATTCAAACACAAGATCAAACAATAGCTTGCACTAACACTAACAATGCCTTGCAAAGTTCGTCTACTTTTGTGATCTATCAACAGGAGCAGCTCATGAAACAGGAGAATTTGATGTTATGACCTAGTTACATGCTCATCACTCATCTCAACGTGACAATAAGCAACTTTGGCGACCACTGGATCAAGCCGAGGATGGCTTGCTATAAAGAAGAGGAGAATGATGATATCTTATATGTCCTTGATGCATCGCTTGACCGCATCAGAATACACTCGTGGCCGTCACCTTTCATGATTTTTAGAGAGCACGGTGGAGTGGCGGTTCTGTACTCAGAACTTGAGTCGAGGACGACTCCAAATCAAGTGGGAGAGAATGATGAGATCACATACATACCCTCGTGGCCTCTACTTTTTAAGATTTCAGGAGGGCATGGTGGAGTGGTGGTTTTACAATCTGAACTTAAGTCGAGGACGACTCTAATTCAAGTGAGGGAGGATGATGTGGACATCATATCTTCTGATGAGGACTTCAACGGAAATATTCACACACGGTAAATTCAGACTGCAGAAAAGTACAAACTTGCAACATAAGCCATGACTTCTTATGGAATCCAATTTGAGTATTTAAGTACATTCTAGAAAGTTTATAAAGTCTACTTTCGAATGATCCAACCCTATCTTTATATTATATCGGAGTCAGTGTCAATCATCATTTTAACACAGAAGGTGTTGTGTCACCCAACTTGGGCCGTTGGCCCGTGTATCAAGTTGAACCTATTAGAGTCGCGTTCCAAACACCCTCTGGTCGTCCTCCACCCATTTAAAGGTCTCAGCCACCACCAAAAATACTTGGCTTTTTTTGTTATAGTTTAGCTCTTGTGCAAATTTTCTGATCTTTAGTTGTGTCCAATGACCACCCGTTAGATAGCTTTTGAGAACCCCACCTTTATGTGATTTCAATTTGCCTATCTTTTTCTTGCTTGCTTTTTGATTGCTTGAAGAATTGATTTTCGTGATCTTGCTGTGCTGTGAGATCAATAACCATTCGAAGTTGGTTCTACGATTGCTAAGGCGCACATGACCTATTCATTTGTAGTCGGATAGTGAGGGTCGACTCCACCAAATTGATAGTTAGAACCTCACCGAAAGATTGGGGATCCTCAAGTTCTATCACACTTTTATTCTCACTTGTTGTCCTTTCGCTCTTTGGCTCTCACAAGTCTCCTCTAACTTCACTGGTCACAAGCACTTTTCAATGCCTATCTCCCATGTATATTGACTACCAACTCAGATAAAGTTGTTAGATACTGATGTAAAAAAGTTGTCTATTTGTAGTCACTGAACTATTTGGGTGACTTAAACCGCTGGACTGTACAATGGCCACAAGATTGTCTGGTGACTCTGCTTCATCCTTTAGAAAGAACTGCAGCCTTCTTCAGATTGCTCCTCCAGTGCATTGGACTGTCTTTTAACTCCTTCCTGGTTAGGCTCCAAAATATCCTAACCTTCATCTACTAGTCACCAGATTGTTTGGCAACTACACCACATTGTTTGACGCTATTATTCGGTGATTATCTTCACTTGATTCATACTACAATCTTCTCTAAAATCCTTCTTCTTGAGTAACTGGACTGTCTGACCCACCAAACGTTTCAATGAGATAGTCCGATGACTATTCTAAAGCTGAAATTTTATATCTTCGAATTTTTCTTGCTTTCCAACCTCTTGCACTTGCTACCTCAGCACATCCTCTATCACTTTAGTACATTTGGGAACTCCTAGATCATTCAAACACCCTAATACTCATGTGACCTAAAAGGAACACCTTAAGCCCTCTTAATAGTACTAAGCCGCACATGGATCTGGCTCATTCTTAGTCTTGATCCATCCTCGATGCGATATTCCATTAAAAGTCTAATTTGCATATGAATCATCGATCAATGTAAAGGAAGCCAACTCATAGATCCTTGAGATTAAAGATGGGCCAACCGACAACTAACGAGTTAGGCTATTGGTCTTAGTCAATCACCAAATCTTTCATATCTTAGTGGAATCCAATGCTCCAATGGCCATGAAGCTTACAACAACGAAGATTATAATCACTCAAGGCTCATATCAGTGTATGTCTACTCTTCAAAAACTACCACCTAAGGTAGTGTAACGCAATCCTATCCCCGTTCCCTATTGACATGGAGGGGATGAGCACCCTCACCCTCATGTTTAGTTCTGTATATTGGAAACTAGAATTAACAACAACAGGTCATAGATAGATCCTTGAATTTGATATGTTTAGGTAGAAACTAACCTTCATTGAGTTTTCAAGGTGTGTTTGTGATGCCTAAATGTACAAAAAATCTTATAGGCCCTAATATATTGTTAACTTGCATACAACATATTTTTTGTTGTGCAGGAGTTTTCTATAGGTAGTTTAAAATTATGTTTTGTTTTTTTCAATTAACAAACTCAAGTACCTTTTTTTTGACGTAATTTACAAAATCATTAATCTTATGTATCACAATAAATATTTTTTAATAGCCTTATCGGTATTTTTAACCGCCAACAAGGAGGAGGAGATCAGAGGCGCGTGGGGTTTTCTTCCCGCAATAGCTTGACACGAGGTTTTTATCCTGGTTCAGGAGAGGTACGTACCCTATGTTCAACAACGACGTGTTGTATTGACCTCATGAGGCTAGAGGATGGCTTACAACGGTGGAGGAGGACAGACCCTCCTACACAAGGAAGAAGGGGTTGGTGTGTGTGTTCGAATGAATAATAGTAATGGTAGATCATGTTTAAGGTGTCCCTGGTGCGGCCTTATGTAGAGCTAGCCAGGCTAGGGTTACATGGCGTGAATCTTTTCCACCACCGGAGCGGATGTAGGTGTGGCTGACCACAGGGCAGCTTTTGGTCTGTCCTGCACGCCAGTCTGCCAGGGAGTGGCAAAGATTCCATTCCGCTTATTGCGTCAGTCGATTAATGCATTGTCCATCTGTTACAGTGGTGTCGAAGGAGACGTAGCACCCAAGTCCAGAAGGAAACGTAGCACCCAGGCCATCTCCTACTCGAGATGGAGCAGATTCCAACCCGAAGATGATAGCGGACCTGACTCAGAGGCCGGAATTGGTCTTGCCCATCTCTTGATTTGCTTGGTAGCTGGGACATCTTGGTGGCCTAGGGCTTAGATCTGACACAGGGGGGGCCTTTTCTGTGAGACTTAGTTTGGATTGGCCGAGATCAAGGTCTCTGGGCCATGATCCCGACAAGCCTATTGAACAATATACATATAATGTTCTTTATTTTGTAGAGGCAGATCGCTGGTTCAGTTGCTACCGTTGCATTTTTTTAGAATATTGTTTTGGCTCGGATACGAGGCCCTGGCCTAATCCATGATGTTTCATGGATGATAACAGATTCAAAGGTTCCATCTTAAATTATGAGATGGAAAGTCCATCACTACAAACCCACGATAAAAAAAAACAATAATCATCACTGATGGTACCATCTTTATGATGCGAGGTAGACGGGAATCACTACTGTGGAGCTCATTGTGGCGGGGTGGATGTTGACTTTGGTGGAACTGGGCATAGCGAGGCTGAACGCGGGTGAGTGCTTGGGGCTAGACGAGAGCAGTCAAGCGGTGAAGAATGTCTCGGCGGCCAGGAGCTGGAGCTAGGCCAGGAAGCGAGGGCCCACGACGTATGTGTGGCAACTGACAGTAGGGTGGCCAGTGGGGAGGCGGCGGGAGGGTGGTGTGGGGCGGTAACAACATGAAGCCTCCATTGGCTTGTGGGATGGTGGACTGGCACAACAGAAGAGCAATTTTGGTTCATTGGTATTGCATATCGTCTTTGCATATTTGGCTACCGAGAAAGATGAAATTGATAAAAGGTTATTGTGATGCTGAATTATGTTACTTTTGAATATAAATATATATTTTCTAAAAAACTTAGCTACTGTGTTTAGTACCTATTGGAGTTGCCCGTATTCTCTTCTCATTAAAGCTATGTTTGACATATGCTGACTTTTAAAAGCACTTTTTTGTTCTTAGTTTTATTTGACAGCATCCTTTTAGGATGTTGGAACAACGAACGCACGAGGAATTCCGCGGCACAACACAAAAACCGCAGATAGAGCCTAAGCATGAGTTAGTTATTTCTCCTTTACACCATTGAGTTTGGACGAGGGTTTTAAAGGGATTTTTGTACACTGTAGCTTGTAGTTTTAAACAAAATTTCACGCAACCTATGACTGGTACAAAAGCAAGACTGTTTCTAAAACGACAAATTACTCTCCGTTTCAAACTGTAACCATTTCTAATTATGTTTTGTGTCCAGCTAGATTCATAGCATTCCAAATAAATATGGACCTGTATCAAATACAGATAAATTGGAGATGTTGTAAATCCTGTTCATGGCTAGAATTCTATAATTTGGATTTTAAAATAGACCAAATAATTATGAACCGTTCATTATGTTGATCTTGAGGTTTAAATTGTTCTTTTACATACTCTTAAGATGTAAAAGTTCTCTAATAAGTATTACATACTACATCATTCAATTTGGAAAGTAATTATTGAGTTTTGATAGGTGATAGTGATTAGAGACTTGTTGGCAGATGATATCAATTTTTTATATATAAATCAACAGGTGAAATTGAATTTGTGTGTTTTATCTCATAGGATGTGAACCAATAGTACTTTCTCTGCGTAGGAAGTACAGTTGATTTGTGGTTGGCAATTGCTGTCGAAAATTGAAACCATAAACTAGTTTATTTTATTTTGCTTAAAGCAACAAAACATGCATGATATTACAACTCATACGATGGACATAACAATCATAATATTTAATTCTTGGTGCAAGGCAACAAAAACAGACCCTACCAAGAACTTTAACTCCGAATGCTACCAAATACCTTAGCACTAAGTTTATTTTGACATCACAACTCCCGAAAATGATGAAAACAAACAAACAAGGGATAAATGCTTTCTGTTTTAAGAAAAAAAGTAGCAATTCCTTCTTCCAAAGAAAAAGTCTTGGAGAAAGAAAGTCACGAGCACGGAACACCATCGACAGAAAATCAAGCGACGAAGACCATACTGTGGCTACACGGTGCACGGTGCCGCGGCGGCCTTGGCCGTGGCAGCCTTGACGAGAGAGAAGGTCGGCAGCGGCAGGCTGCTTGGCGGTGGCGCAAGCACATGCATCAGGTCCTCGACGAACCCTCTGACCACCTCGCGTTCCAGGTCGTCCAACGCTTCTTCCACAGCCGGCGCCGGGGGAAGCGGCGGGGCCCTCACCAGCGGCTTCCTCCGCTGCACTCTTGACGGCACGTCACCGGCCTTAGACGCACGCGGCTTCTTCCTTTTGTACTCTCCCGGTACTGTCCTCCTAACCGAAGATGACTTGGTGGTTAGCTCAGGAGGCGGCGTGGCGTACTTGGTCTTGTTCGCCGCCGCCGGCGGGAGCGGGCGGAGGGGCAGGTGGTGAGGAGGCAGTGGAGGGAGAGACTGGGAGGAGTGCAACAAGTACGGCGCGTACTGATGAAGCGGAGGCAGCGGCGACTCGTAAGGGAAGGAGCTGTGCTTGCTGCGTGACGTCGGCAAGCTCATGGCGAAGCTCCGGCTCCAGTAGCCGTCGCCGTCCGTCCAGCGACGGAAGTCGAAGCCACTTGCGGATCGATCGATGAGGACATTGTCCATATCAACCTAGACAACGTGAGGAGAGATCCAGAGAGAGAGATCGTCAGGCAACTGATAGGAGAGGGATAGAGGCGAAGAGGCGGATGTGCCAAGCCGCTTCTCGCTCCCCGGCGAGGGCTGTCTCGGAAGAGACGCCGCGCTGGGTCTTATAGCGGAAATGGTGGTGGCAAGTTGACTTTGAAGTCGCCGCCTTGAGTTTGTTACAGGCAAGTGCTTTGCAGCTAGGAATCTTTTTAATCCCCATGGTGATATTGCTGGTTGCCCCTCCAGGATTTTGGTAACTAAATTGTCCTCCATGACATCATCATCGGAGTATCTTATTACTCGTACTACTTACATTTTGATCTTTATTTCACGTAAGTAATGCTGCATTTGCAGATACATATTTTTGCGTTTTTCATTTGTCCTTCCATAAGAAATATACCCAACACAGTAAATCACATCCATATCATTGTTAACAGTAAAAGGGTGGTAACGTGTCATATCTATATAGGCGAGGCGAGACAAATCTAAGAAGGGTTAGGTACTACTTCCTCCATCTCAAATATACTACATCAGTTCTTAAATTTATGTCTATATTGACTTCTAAAATCAACTTTGATTATTTATCTTATTTAAAAAATTTGATAAATAGCATATATTTTGTTATATTATCATTAAAGTTATTTCAATCACAGCTTCAAATTTTACATATTTGAACAAATTTTTTAAATAAGATAAAAGATCAAAGTTGATATTAAAAGTCAATGACGGCATCAATTTAAAAATAGAGAGTAAGTATTTATGGTTTCATTAAAGTTAAATTCTATTAACTTTGATTAATAATATTTAGAAAGTTAATTTATTTTTAATATAAAGAGTTACTCCCTCCATTCTCAAATTGATGTCACCATTGACACTAAATATCAACTTTGACCATTTTTTTTATTAAAAAAATTAATTCAAATCTAAAAATTTATAAGTTGTAATTCAAATACCTTTGACTATAAAGCAAATTATAACAAAGTATATGAAATTTATCATTTTTTTAATAAGACGAATGCTCAAAGTTGATATTTGCAGTCAATAGAGACATCAATTTGAGAACAAAGAGAGTATATATTATAATACTCTCTCCGTCACAAATTACTCGTCATTCTAGTCTCCTAAAAGTTTTGCAATTAACTTAGATATCTGTGTTTCTCAATACACATTTCTCTATTCACAGCACATCTATATCTCTTAACTCTTTTCTCCTCAGCACATCACACTTTTTTACACTCCTTAATTCCTGTATCTAAATTAGAATGGCAACTAAATTGACTAAATCGAGATAGAGGGAGTAAAATATTATTAATTTTCTATTGTTAATTATCAAAGTTAAAAGTTTAACTCTGATTAAATTCAAAAATACTTATATTCAAGGACAGAAGAAGTAGTAGCTTTTCAAAGAAGTGAAATTTCTTCAAAACACAATTTAGACAAACCCAAAACCGTTCGCAGCATCAAAGAAAACAAAAGTCAATGATAAACAAATAATCAGAGTCCAGGAAACATCTAGGGGCTTCCATGCAAAATAGGCCAGTCGCAGTCTCTCAGCAACTTGCACGGCTGAGCAGAATACAAAGCCACCGACCAGTACGGCGTTGCCTGGTCTGGACCCAACCGCCCACGACCACAGCTATCGACAGCGACGCGACCGACCTGCTCTTTCCACAGTGACCATGGCCCACATGCAATTGAATAGCGTGGCCGTGTTGGGTTGTGGCTGCGCGTGTTCCCAACCGTTGCGGGAATCGCGGGGCCATGGGACGGGTGCGTTCCGAGACGACCCACCGCCAAAGCAACCCTGGCCGTCGGATCCGGATCACAGTGGGGCCCGGAAGACCGTCATCTGGTCTACTATCCCTCTCGTGCTGCCTGCTGATCAACCCTTTTTCGTAGTACTTGCCTGTACATGTCAAAACTGGAGCATGGGTGCGTTGGTTACCATATCAAGAGCAAATCTGCGGTCACATGATCTTCGTTGGAAAGCTGAATTATTGAACTGGCATGTGAGGCACCGGTTGTAAGGGCTATCATGCTCGTGATTCATGAAATCGAGTAGTTTCGTTATCCTTTCTGGCGATTAGAGTATCTTCAACTGGTACTTAAAAATAGTTTCTGATAATTAATAAACAAGTATTGGTAGTATTACAAATTTACCTTTTTCAATATATATGAATTTACACAAATGTACTTAGAGGCCAATTACGTTTATTCTCAAAAACTGCTAAAATAACCTTAGACAAAGGGTATATTTGGTTGGTTGATAAACTTTGGCATGCCAAATATTTGACATGCTGTAGTTTTTGGGCTAGGTTTGGCCCAATTTCATAATGAATTTATCTTTAATGTTAAAGTGTATACTTCCATAATAAATTTTTAACATTAAAGTTTTACGCCAAGTATTCATTAGTCCAATTTCTGATTTAGGTTTATACACCAGCGCTTCTCTCTTTTCTGTAGTCCACGGCAAAGCGAAGGCTGCTATGAAAGAAACAATGGTTGGAATCGACGGCAGCTTCGTGGTTCTGTACTCATCGGCAAGCATAATTTGCACTTTTGCAGGACGTTGGAATCGACGATTCGATGGCATCAGCAGTGACAGCAAATTCACTCGCGCCGAAGCATGCGCAAGCAGATCAGAGACGGCGGCCACGGCATCGAATCGAGGGCTGCGGATCGGCGACCAGCCCGCCCGCATGATTCTCAATCTTCCCGATGTTCTGAGCTTCCTTCTTTGCCTCCAAAGACAACAACTGTCATACAAGATTCATCAAAATTGTCATCGTAGACTTTTAACACTTTCTTTAATCATTTACTTTACTAGTTCCAAAATCTGTTTCAATGTACGCTACAATTTATAAAAGATATTAACTTAAGAAAATAATATATTGATATAAAAATTTAAAATTTCTCATTGTTCATCATTAATAATATTAACTCGAAATAAATTTGTTTTGTTCTCCAACAACTTTTTTGAATCTTATATATTTGTTTTGGGTAATTGTATTTTGTGAACTAACAATAGTTTTTGTGGGCTCAAGTTCTGTGAGTTTCAGAAGAGCTTGTTCGTTAGATTTGTAAGACCACCCACATTGTTGCTTTTTAACCGGTGCTTGGATGAGGTGGATGGAGCAAGCACGGATGCCTCCCAACTGTAAGGGCTGGTTCTTGAAATTGAAATGGAAGCATCCATGAAACAAGAAGCACCGGGTGTGTAACAGTTCGAAATTTTTAGTTTAATCGAAGTGAAGTTCATCCCAGTTTTGTTCGGTTCAATTACGAAATTTCTCCTTTTAATTTTCTGCTGTCAGAATAATATTGGTCCGCAAGCTTCTATTGGGCCTAGATTAATTTCCAAAACTTTTAATTAATTCTCAAATCCTCTATTTAACTCCCCTATAAATATCCCCTTTATCTTATCCCTTCTCATCAACCTGCTTTCTTCTCCCTCATTTCTTTCCCCCTTCTCAATCCAGAGAGGAGAGTGTCGGGCAAGCAGAACCGCCGCTCCCGATTTACCGTCTCCGTCCACCGCGCGCGCCATCCATCACCGCGCCGGTCAACGCCTTTGTCCCACGTCGCCTCTACGATCCGCGTGCCACTCCGCGTCGCCCCGGTCCGCGCGTCGCCGTTCCCCGCTGAGCCGCGCGCCGTTCCCGTAACGCGTCACCGGTTCTCGTATCGCACCGCTGCCCGATCCTCGATCCCGCATCGCCGTTTTCCATCTTCGCGCCGCTCTCTGTCCCGCGTCAATGCCCGGTGGACCGCACCGACCCCGTGCGCCGTTCCACATCGCCATTCCGCTCTTCGTCTCTGCCTGATCCGCGTCAATGGATACGACCAGCGCCAGCCTCTCCGTTCAGTGCTGTGGTGAGCTCTTTTTCACGTTATCTGACATTCTGGTCGTGCTTAATCTTGTAAACCGCTAGGGGTCAGCAAGCTTTAGTTCTTGATTTGTTCGTGCCTTGCAGTGTGCGGTAGTGAGCTATCGTGATAGTCAGAGCCGAAACTAGGGATATTCCATTTTTTCGGAATATTTCTTAGTACGGTTAATATTCAAAGATTTTTGAGGAACTTCATTTGGTCTCTAAAGATTTTCAAAATTGTTACATTAAATTCATCTCGTCGAGAATGTCGTGTAAAATTTTTTCGGAGAACGTTTTGAGCACTTTTAGCCTAGTAATTTAAATTTGAATTTAATTATTCAAATTTAAATTATTAGATAGCTAGTCTCACCCCTGTTCGTATTGTGTTTAGCTGGTGATCCCGTAGAAGAGTATCGCGAACCCGCTCAATTCGACGACTTAGATCTCGACTTCGATCTCGAGCTGCCAGGCAAACCGCGTTCCTAGATCAATTTTGTACACAGCATTTTAAACTGCATGTTTTATTTGCAACTGTAATTTCTATGCCGACTGTTTTAAAATATGCTAGCAATATTTCTAAGTCATTCTTATTTATTATTTCACATATTATAAGCCCTATGATTGCGCTTTAGAATGATTATTTTATTTTATACTTAGCCATGCTTAGTCGCATTTATTTTTTTATCTCATACCTATCACTATAAAAATAGAATTTGTGTTAAATAATTTTGAATTGTAGTTCAAATGTGTGAGTTTTGTAAATAACTATACATAACTATTTAGCAGGGGTAGGATGGAGTATGAGAAGCTAGAGGAGTTTTGGAAAGTCTCTACTAGCGTATCTATGGTGGGTACAACGAAAAGATCTGAGCTGAGATATTTCTGTGAGACTTGTTAGTTGTTGGCGTTAAAGATAGAGAGTGTATGCCCCAACATATGAGGATCTGTTCGTCGTGTCCTATGTCTCCGGTGTTTTTTCTTGCACACCACATTACCCTGTATAGGCAGAGGTTTGATCTTAAAGTTTGCTGAAACTAGATGTTTACCGAGCTATGACTCTCCACATGAGATTGAGATACCCCACGTGATCAGTGGTAAGCTTTTCACAGCTACAGAACCCGATTGTGTAGGTAATAGAGATCTCTATCCTGAAGGACGGGTAATGCCAGTTTAAGCTTGTGGACGGGTCTTATGTGTTCGTTGGGACTACGACGGTAGTTCTCGATGGCACTTCTCGTGGATTCTGATACATAAACTCTGTAGAATTACAGTCAATGTACATTGCCACGTCCCGAAGAGAGACACTGCCTGAGAGCTTCCACGATAATTAGTGTTGTTTTCTTCCCTTCTCTTCTATTTCAAAATGTTTTAGGCCCCGGCCTTTGAGCTATGGCCGGGTGTGAAGGTTACACTGATATTTAAAATAAACCCCCGTCCGAGATAATAGAGATCCCAGCGAGGCAAGATAATAAAATTTGACAGTTTTAAAATAAAACTTTCTTGCATCATTAAAATAAAATAAATTGTTTTAAACTTGCATTTAGCACTTGAGCTAGCCTTTACCCTTGAAAATATTTGTACGCATATATTGTTGTTAGGTAGTAGGCGGTTTGCTTAGTATTCGTACTCATAGCTTCCTAATTTGTTGTTTTCAGAAGATACTTACAGCTTCGACTTCGACTACGTCTCCGACGAACTGTGAAGTCAGCTCCTACGCTCAAGCGTGACTGGGTGGAGAAAGTTCGCTGTCGCTATTATGATGTTGCTTCCGTTGCAGTTTTTTGTGGATTTCTCGAAAGTGATCATTCTGCTCTGAGATGATTTCGGTCTGCGTGCCGATAGACCTCTTTGGAGGATTAAATTCTAATAAATTTGTATTGACTTGCTATTTTCTATTCTTATTTCTTGTTTAATGTTTCTGTTATGGTTTCTTGATTGATCGCTTGTGATGTCGTGCTTGCTAATCTTCTGGGATTGACAAAGTCACGGAAGATTGGAATTTATCGAAAGATAAGAAAAATCCGGTCGTTACAGAGTGCTAGCAATGATGATAGAGGAAAAAGAAAATAGTAAAAAAACTTTTACACATAGGTGCTTCCTTTATGGCAAAAAAAGAAAACAAGCACCGGTGCTTGGGTGCTCTGATTTGATGTTTCATGCATTGCAACACTGCGGCTGGTCTAAGGGGTAGCTGTAGAGAGATTTCATGTGTCAAATTTGTAAAAAGTTAGATACATTTTTTTATATGCACTGTTGAGGATGTTTTGTCAATTGTACATAAAAAAAACTGTGCTTTTTAAATAGTAAAGATAGAGATTTAAAAAATAAGTTCGAATATGTAAAATTATAAATATGTTTCAAATACCTTTAATTTTAAAGTAAATTATAATATAATATTATTTATTTTACTTTTTTAATAGGAATAACAGTCAAAGATTATGTTAAAAATTGGCTCATTAAGAATGGACGGAGCATATATATGATATTTTAGCGTAATAAGTATCTTAAGTAGTATTTTGACTGTCTAAAAAAATGAGTCACATCCTACATTACTCCTTTTCTATGCATTGGATTTCCAAACAAATCTCTCGGACGTTCTTTTTTTCGCCTTCCTAAGTTGCGAAATGCGAGGGTGTTAATAATTCAACGAATGGGAACAGGTCATCTTTGGCCGTGCCGAGCACGTGTGCACGAGATCAGTTGGGCACCGACCATGCCGGCCCAAACCGAAAAGGGGAATACATCGAGGGACAAGAGATGAAAAATATAACCTGTGGATGTGTACTCCCTCCGCTTTTAAATTGATGTCACGTTGATTTTTAATTTTAATTTTGATTTTTCATTTTATTCAAAAATTAGTTCAAATATATAAAATTTTAAGTTGTAATTCAAATAACTCTACTAATTAATCAAATTATAACAAAATATATATTTTTTATCAAATTTTTTTAAATAAAATAAAAGTTTAAAGTTGAAATTAAAAATCAACGACGACATAATTTAAAAACGGAATGAGTACGTCCCACCGAGACATCACAAAGGTTCCGAACGATAGGAGTATCGTTTTGACAATGGCACCTTGCTAGAGAATAGAGATCTCGGACATGGAGCAGATCTGCCAGCGGTTGGCTTCTACAGTTATTCTCACTCAGACATGGAGCAAACCTATTTTAATTCTTCATTCCGAATAAGATAAATAAAATTTGGTGTACAGTTATATCAATAATTCAAAGTTAATATTAAAAGTCAATAATAAGAGTAACAATTTAGAATGGAGGAAGCATATCTGTATGATTGACGAGTACATGGATTGAGATGAGAACATGGGACAAGAAGTTCAGGGTGCAATTTATGGGTCCTTTTAAGTAGAGCTCACAGCTATTAATTATCTGAATTCACTCTTGATTCTTTTGTAAAATAATTTTATGGCTGAAAGTAATTCTCTTTAATTCTGTAGGATAAAATACTTTCAGCTCTTAGCCTTTTAATTTATTTCACAGAATTAAAAAATTACTCCCTTCATCCTAAATTATACGTCATTCTCACTTCTCGAGATACTTATTTCTTTTTTCAATATATCTTCACTCTATTTCTTTTCTCCTCTCTCACTTCTCGAGATACCTTTTACTCTTTTCTATACATCTCCACTCTATCTCTCTCCTTCTCATTTTCAGAACATTCCACTTTTTTTACTTTTCACAATTCACGTGCCCAGCTCTAAAAAGACTTGTAAAACCAGACGGAGAGATTATTTTTTTTTAAGCTCTTGGCTTTTTAGTTCATTTCAGAGAATCACTTTACAGAAGCAAATAAAAACCACTTATTTTAGAAAATAGCTCTTGGCAAAGCTTTCCTGGTTATGATTGAGAATAAAGAGCTACAAGCTTTGCTATAGGGACTCTATATGAAACAAGCTATCTGGAAAGTAAATAATTCTAAATGATGCGGTGGCAAGCATACGTGTTATACGTTTGGGACTTCATTCGAGCAAATAATGTTTTGTTTTCCCATGTGCAGGTACGCTCTAGAATCTTTAGAGCTGAACAATACAGCCAATGATTGCACGTCTCCATACCACAGAACTGACGGCCAGCTGACAGCTCTAATTTTGGTACTACCACCGCATCCAGATACAGAAACTCCCAGAGGAGGAAGATCCTGTTTCGATTCTTTTATTCTGATCAGATCGACAAGCCACTTCATCATATCATAATTCAAATTGATTCTTTAATACTTGCCACGAAGAAGCTGAGGATGACCAGAACTCTGCTTTGCAGCTTAAGCTTTCGGCGGTTACTTTTGTTTTATGGGTATAATCGGCGGCACGCCGTCAGTAAGCAGCGTGCAATGGCCGGCATGGCTCGCCAATGCGAAGCTCGCAGGCGCCGATGGATGGATGCTGACCTCCAGCTAGCAACGACTCTTGACCTGAACGATGAATTTGATCAAGCAGTTCTTATTCAAGGCGACAAAGAATGCATCTTGCGCACAAATCGCATGGATATTCGCATCAGGGCATGGCACCGTCCTGCACCTTGGCTTTAGCGGCCGTCAGCAAACCAAGTCCTCCTGGTGCCAGCCAGCAGCTAGCGCACCGGCCGCCTCTCTTGGAGAACAATGGTTTCGGGACGGGAGTATTAGAATATAAATTTCAAAGGCTCGTTCACATATCGAAGTGGCATATTGCTCATATCAATCTTTGATAAACAATTATTTTTATAATAGCAGACTGGTTATCATATTCATATAAATGTTAGATTAGTTACCATATATACACGATGTTATACATGACAGGCTGGTTATCATATATATGGTCGACGTCGTCTAAAACACACAACTATTCTCTCATTCTCCTCTCTTGAGTTTTGCGTTGCTCTGTCTTCTCCACCCGTCGTCGACGTTCTTCACCCGTCGCCAACGTGTCATCAGTGACGAGAGAGCAGGTCTCCCAAAACCACGTCCCTTTGTGTGTTTGCACGGGGTAGGATCCATATGAGTTTTGTGAAGCGTCTTCTCGACTTGTCGTTGTTCATCTGCTTCCTTTTCAATGTTGTCCAACTACTTCCTCTTCGCCGCTGGTCGTCTGCTGCATCTACATCGACTGTCTGCTTCGTCTACTATTTGCGTAACTATTTGCGCTGACAACGTCACTGTCTCTCTCTATTTTTGTTATTTATGTATCTTCTGTTACTGGCACTGAAGGGATCACGATTGCTTTGACAAATTTGGATCGTAACGCTAATATGCATTATACGTAATATTTCAGACAATATGTAGGTATCTGCTGAAGTACAAATATTTTCTAATTGTTAAAATTAATTTAATCATCACTAAAATGCGATTATTTCCAACAGTAAGACCCAAGCTTAATTCTGAGGTGATCTCAATGCGAAATTGTACTCCATCTCGAAAATGATATCATTATGTAACAAATTTAATTTAAATTTTAAAAAAATATTTGTACTAATGATAACAATTTAGGAACTTTGTTGACCGGACAATATGTAGGTATCTGCTAGACAAATTAACATATACAGCTTTCGCCACGAAGCCGACATATACAGCTTTCGCCATGAACCTGAGCTCAGCCGCATGTGCTGATAAAGGATAAGAAATTGCAATTTTTGGAAGCCAATGTATTTATATATGTAGGCTTGCTAGCGGAGGAATCTGATGTATCTTGCGATGAGCTGGTCGATCATCATCTTGTAGGCCCTCTGGGTTGGGTGGTAGCCATCCCAGAAGACGTACTGCTCCGGGTTCTCGCACACGGGGCTGGCCAAGTTGCACAGCAGGCCCGACTCCAGCCCGATGAGCCCGCAGCACGCATCCTTGTTGTTCTTGAACCCTTTATCCGGCCGGCCCATATATACGTGAAACAAATGAAATCATGTCATGAATCGACAAGAAACAGTTTGCTTTTTTTTTTTTAGCGTACCGAGTTGCTGGTAGCGCCGAACAATGTCGTCGAGGATGGCGTAGAGGTCGATGAAGACGAGGTTGACGTAGGGGAACCTGCTCGCGAGCCTTGCGACCTCCTGGCTCAGCTTCGAGTTGTACAGCTGCGCGAGCTGGTTGCGGTCAGTAGCGCACTGGCGCCAGCGCCCCCCAGCGATCAGCCGCAGAGCCGGCACGCACCCCACTGGTGGCACCCCGGTCACGGCGATTTGCCGCGCACCCAAGTCGATCAGTTTCTGCGTGCAAATTGCGCATAGAGGCAAGGATAGGTACATTAATCACTCGTGCATCAGGAATATCCTTTGGACGATGAAGTTGGCATATACGTACTACGAGTATACGATTGAGCAGCTAGGTATTTTGTTCTTATGTTATTCATATGATAATTATTACTATTATGAGAAAATTTTGTAAAAAAGCTGAGTAGAAAGTATCAGTGTGAAATGAAATTATCTTCTTGCCATTTAAACGGCTCTCTCTTCTTTAATATATGATGTTTAGGACAATTAATCTTGTTCAATTTAAACTCAGTAGGTTGTTTCAAATGTCATATACTTAAGGGCGCGCGGGTTTTCATACGACAGCGACAATCCATGTAGAGTGTGGCGTGAACCTGGATGAAGGTGGATGCCCTTTCCACCATGAAATCGGAATAGTCGGCCACGGTCATGCCGTCGGAGAAGGTGAAGTACTGGAGAATGTCGTTGCTGCCCCAGGAGACAAGGTATAGGGACCTGTAAGGGATGCTCCCCACCCTCGCTTTGTATTCCTTAAGCAAATGCAGCTGCTGCTCTACCGTCATCGCCAACTGCATAAATGTCTGATCCGTGTTATATCAATATGTACCCAAAATATGCCATTTTCTCTGAAAATTTCTCAGCAATCCCAAGGATGAATTGTTCTCAGTCCTCACCGACATCGTGCAGGTGGCGTTGTCGTAGCCGCTGCCCGCCGACGCGAAGCTGACGCCGGTCTTGAGGTCCTCCAGGGTGAGGTTCTTGTCGAGGTACCGCGGCAGAATCTCCTTCACCGCAAGCGCAGACGCTGCGAAAACGTACGGCTAGTGCAACTAATCCCGTTTTACATGGCAGGGTCTAGGTGACATGTAGTCAATCTAAAGCAGTATACGGTTACCCAAGAAGTCCATGCTGATCTTGCCGTTGGAGAACCTGCCGATGGGCTCGTGGCCGGGGAAGTCCCTGCCATAGGGCTTGAAGTTCGACCTGGTGAAGGTGCCGATGTAGTTGTTGTTGCCCGTGTCCACGATCGAGTCACCGAGCGCGAACAGGGCCGGCACCTTTGGTACCTTGCGCGAGCCACCACCCGCTGCTGCTGGAGGAGGAGCTCTGACAATTTGCGCACCGACGACCATCATGACGAAGACTCCGGCCAGGACGAACACGTCAAGGATCACATATTTCATGTTGTTGAGAGACTAGCAAGGCGTTTGAATTGGACAGTGCCGATCTCACTAGCTTGCTATGCGGTGACACAAAGTGTTGATCACTCGATCAGAAGAGACCCTTTAGGAACGCTGGGGAGTGTTTCGCGGATAATCTACAGCCTTCAGTTATGTATAGTCGCTTCAATCATGAAGAGTGACGCTTCAATTTTGATTCAGACACCTTTTATCTAGGATGGTCATTTCTTATGCAATTTTGAGTTCAGTACGCCATGCACTCATTTCTCCTGCATGGTTCACTAACTAGAGGTCTGGCCGCCATGGCAGTTGCGTTGGATAAGACTTATCAGCTCAATGCCGACTCAGGTCATCACCTAAACGTGGTTGTTGTTGACACAAGTGGAAGCTTTTACCAAATATAGAGATAAAAATATCCAACGATGATTATGCAATAGTAGAGCCATAATCAGGCACAGGTTCCCTCATAGAAGTAATACTGAGAATGGAAAATTCACGTAGGACAGTAGCTTCGCATATTTCACGAGGCTTGGCGTACGTAGAGGACAGAAGGTTCGCATTAACGTGCTAATATTGCAAGGAACAACACAACACCAAAAACATCACGGTTATTTTGTTTTGGACAATGCACTAATTCTGTATCGTTCCTGACTAGATTCGCCTGATTTGCTATTTGATGCAATTTGACAGAGGTGAGTTTCCTTTGTAACATTATTGTCAGAAAAGATTTAACATATATAGTTTTCCCTTTTGGAAGCATTTCGTATTCTTTGGACTAACTGTTACAGAGATATTTAGGCCCTGTTTGATATCACTACAAGAAAATAGATTTTTAGTCACCAAATTTTGTCACAAAAACTTGACAAATAGTGACTAAGATTTGATCTTTATTGTTGACATACATTTGTAGTGATCAAGATATATATATGCTCATTAGATGATAAATACATTTAGTTAACAAAGATTTTTTAGTTGCTATATAGTTTTAGTGACCAACATATCCAATTATTAGAAACTATATACATTAGTGACAAGGTTTTAGTG
>BCLG01000336.1:149174-176334 GCA_001602295.1 Zoysia matrella | reverse complement strand
TTTCTGATGGTGATTGTTCATGCTTGTATCTTTAGACGATAAAAGTTGATTTTTAGTATTACAAGAAAGCAAATACAAGTGCGAGATTGAGTAGTAAGTTTTATAGATGAGCAAAATTTAGATTTTTGAATTGAAATCGTTCATAAACATACTCATTATATCTTTCTGGCATTCATCTAAGCCACCAAACATGACACAAACCTTAAAGTCATAAAAGTATTCTTTAAAAGTCATACTATCCTGCTTCAAGTTGTCTAATTTGACAAGCAAATGATCAGCATAATATATAGAAATAAAAAATATCTCTAAAATGACATTTGAAATCTTTTCAATATTCTAAAACGTTTTGTGCCTACAAATATATTTTCACTCAAACAAAGCACTTTCAGTCAAAACACTAAAGGAAATGTAAATCTTTTCTTTCTCAAACAGATCATGTTCATCAAATTTTTTATCTACATTCAGCTCCCAATCAATGTAGGTATGAGAATTAAATTTCACAGGAAAAGAAGGTATTGATGAACTGATGACATGCAAAATATCTATCATTTACCTCATGTTGAAGCATCTGCACATTGTGGTGTGAGTGTAAATCACCGGCTCCTTTTTTTTATTGTGCCTATCATGGTTAGCGAACAGCAAAACAAATTGACAACGGGCTATGTTTTATCCAACTCGGTTTCCCTCAAGATTGCTCAACCAAGTTCTTACATGTTCTTACCAAACCAATAGGGGTGATTTTATCCAACTATGCCAACCAGCAAAGATTAGTGGAGTGATTACCAGAGACACAAACTCTGTTTGTTGTAGAAATCTGTGGATCTACGAAAGTTTCACTTTGTAGCAAGGGTTAGCACAATCAATTCAGCAAATGCAATGTTAAATAAGTGCTCAAAATATCAGTATGAGTTGCTGCAACAAAGTTGAAACGTAGCAAATGGTGCGCTAAGAAAATTGTGACTTGATGCAAGTAATAGAAAGACTCTTGCACCAAGTATTAGGATAAATGCTACTTGACTACGCAAGCACGGTACAATAAAACAACAAGTCTCAAATGATGAACGGATTTTGTATTTCAGGATGCAAACGTTAGAGCTCTTTTATCATTACAACGCGCTCGGGTGGACTTTTATGGCAATGTTGGATCTGTTAGGAAGATAATGCTCTGACCTTTTTAGGTTGTGCTCAAACATTCCTAAATATGGTTGTTTTCTTGTGCAACAAAATTTGTTACTCGAATCTATTATTTTCAACAAACTCGGATCTATATTTGTTTATTAAATTGCGCCCTGATTCTACAGGACTGTTTCCTTATTTTCCTTGATTGTTTCATGATTCTGAGATATCACAGTTTCCGGATTTGTTTTTAATTCTTTGTTTTACAAATTGCGTCCAGATTTTTGTCAAAGAAAAAGATTGTGTTTCAAATATAGAAAGATGAATGTGATGATTATGGAAAGTAAATATAGGGCTAAAGCAACAACTCTAACCGATGCAATGCAGCACGAACTCAACAAAGCAAGATACTAAAAAGAAGATGCAAAAGCCAAAAGGTCTAGGATAGTGAGAACGAATCAAGTATTTTCTTTTGGCTTTTCAGTAGGAGTATGATTGAAACTACAAATGAGAGGGGATAAATCTCACTGAGCAACCTGAAAGCTGATACCACTTGATAGAACTTGAGTGCCAGATCTTTTCGGTGAGGTGATAACTATCAATTTGGTGAAGTCGACCCTTACGATCCGACTGCAAACAAACATGTCGTATGCGCCTTAACAATCGCAGAACCAACTCCATATGGTTATTTATCGTGCTGAACAGAAAGATCAACATGATCACGAAGATCAATTCCTACAAACAATCGAAGAACAAGTAAGAACAAGATAACAGATCTGAAATCACATAAATGTGAGATTCTCAAAAGCTGTCTAACAGGTGGACACAACTGAATATCAGAAAGTTTGCATAAGAGCTAAACTATAACAAAAGAAAACCCAAGTGTTCTTGGTGGCGACTAAACCTTTAAATAGGGTGAAGAACGACCAAAGGTGCTGGGGTCATCCTAAAACCCTAGGACGCGTCCCTAATAGGCTCAACTTATACACGGGCCAACAGGCCAAGTTGAGCTGACGCAGCACCTTCTGTATTAAATCGACGATTGGCGCTGACTCTGATATAGTATAAAGTTAGGGCTAGATCCATTCGAAAGTACACTTTATGAGCTTTACATAATATACTTAAACAGCTAAATTAGATTCTATTTGAAGTCGTGGCTTCTATTGCGAATTTTTACTATTCTGTAGTCTAAATCTACCGTATGTGAATATTTTCATTGAAGTCTACATCAGAAGATATGATGTTCACATCAGTGTCGTTGACCTGAAGTTGTGAAGAAGCAAAAATTTTACATTACTTAAAAAAATTGGAACTCAAGAGAGTTGACAGTAAATTAAAACATGATTAAAAAATTTTTTTGTACCTTCCACTGAATATACACCAGGGTCTATGGTTTGGTAGTATCCTTTCACATTTGTCACATCGCCAGCCTAACCTGGCGTAATGGTGTTGGCTCTGGCTTTTTTGCTGATGTATTTGCTCATTGATGTCAAGCACCTTCATGTCTGATAAATCTTTTCACATCGTCGAGACGAACAACCGTGTGACATGAGCATCAGCGCACCTAATAGAGCATATAGGAAAAGAAATTAAATTTCAATTTCCATGGGTGGAAGACAATTAAATAGAAACAAACATATAGATAACCTGAAGGATGCTATTGTTGTGATGATGGGTTACACCATAGCAAAAATAACAGACCTTTAGTTGTTGCCACTGCAATCGATGCATAAGGTCTCCTGGGTTATGCTCACATGGGCCAAAGAACTCAATTGGGGCAAGGGATTGAATCCAGTTTGGGTCCAACATGTCTGCAAACAAGCAGCGAAAAGAATTGAAGAGCACGTTAATGGTTGCACGGAGAATAACTGAAGCAAACCACGTGATGATATGGATATGCATGCATTGCGAATCCCATACTCAACATAGTAATGTGGCTCAAAATATTTGCAGTGGTTATATTAAGGAACTATTTTGTTATAATTAACTCAATAATTAACATATAAATTAGATCAAAGAGAAATACAGCCACTAAAGTTTCTCTCAATCTCTATTATAACTAAGTAATAATTCTGAAGCATAGGAGAGGGGAGCGGAGTGGTGGCCTGGCGCAATGGAACGGACATCGATGGCGATGGTGACTGATGCAGATCACCATGTGGGATGCGGATGGAAGGCCGGCAGTGATCCAGTCGCCTCGTCGCTCACGATACATTTGGTCGAGGGCACGGGAGTTGAAAGATCGGCGCAGAGGAACCTATCGAGTTGCTTCCGCTCGGATGACCGAGCACAAGGTGGAATATTTTCTGTTTGATGATGCCATGGTTCAAAAATTCTTTTGGGAATCACTGTTGAGAGTTGTTAGAGAAAAGTAATTATTTTATTTTCAATAGAGTTTAAGAACTTTTTAAATTCATCATTTAGATGTTGTATTTTAAGAAACTGTTGAAGATGCTCTAAACACTAAACAAGATCTCATTACGTTTTCATGGCTTTTTGGACACTACTGGTATTCTTAGAATATTGACCAATCATCTAGTCAGACCATGACCCACTGAATCAACTAGTCAACTCTGACATCCTCAATCGGCAGAACCAAGAAATTTACAGTGACTAAATATATACAAGTTGCCTTTTTCCGAGTAGTTTCGAAGGCTTTGAGGACAAGTCGTTTCTTGAAGGGAAATTAAGGGTGGCTCTAAAACTCAAAAAATAAAAAGAGCTACTACCTCTGGTTTTTAATGCTATTATAATAATATTTTTATATATTTAGCTAAAAAATGATCCTAGCAACATCAATAAAATCAGATGGACTAGGTTAAATTCTCGAAAGATATGGTGCACTAGATTCAATCCTCTCAACATTCTAGAGTTTCCAGTTCAAAAGGAAAATGCCTAAGTTTCGAGTTGGATGTAAACGGTTTGAGTGGTGATCGCCCCTGTAGTTATGTCTATGTATGAATTTGGCTGGTCAATTTAAGAGTTACTACTAAAATGGACTCTAAATTTTCATGTACAATATAGTGCGTTTATAAGCGATGCTAACACCTAATTAAAAGTAGGTTGTTGGCTTGTTCATCCACCACGTATTAATCCTTAATTCCGTAAATGAAAACGCTTTCGTATTTGCAACTTTTGCTATTTTCATACTTTACGCAGCTAAGCTCCCACTCCTGCTCGGCAGCCGCGGCTATTACTTGCGAATTACTCCGTGTATCGAACGATGAAATGTCAGTTTCACGCAAATAAAAAATTCGAATACAATCGCAATCTTCTGGACAGACCGCTACGTTGCGGTGCTCCTGTTTGACCTGCAACATGTCAAGCAGGAAGGTCGACACCTCAGCTGATGACTCAGCCGCGTCAGGCTAGAAGGTGGACACCTCATCTGACGACTTGAGTTGGGAAACGGGAGAATTGTGATGAATCGAATATACACGTGGATACCAAACTCGAAAACAGTAATTTGGTCCTCACTTGCTCACGCTAGAGCTTAACGAAATTCTTCTAATATTTCTGTTTGTATTAACCTGGTAACATCTTATAATAAAAAGTTTTTTATATACAATAAAAAGGTAAAGGATCGGCTTGTGCTTGACAAAGTATTTCTTTCTCAATTTTAAAATATTAAAAACTGATATTATTTTTGACCATTCAACTTATTTTAAAAATATTAATAAATACTATATATTATATATAATTTATTTTATTATTAATTTAATTTTAAACATAACTAATACTTTTACGGATTTGA
The DNA here is from genome assembly GCA_001602295.1 of Zoysia matrella. NCBI lineage: Eukaryota > Viridiplantae > Streptophyta > Magnoliopsida > Poales > Poaceae > Zoysia > Zoysia matrella. The sequence goes on along the minus strand of BCLG01000336.1, from coordinate 171,464 downwards.
ATATTTTTTTAATAAAATGTATTGTCAAAAGATTATGTAAAAATTCAAAGATATTAATATTTTAAAAAGAAAAATAATAAATTATTCATATAAACAAGTGGGCTAATAGCTGGGGTTATGTCGGGACCTTTTCTTCCGCGGAACAGAATCGGAGTCCACTCGCTGTCCTCCGGGGAACAGAGTTCAACCCTCGCCCAACTCCTCGCCGCTTAGCTGAGCACAGCGCCGGCGGCCGCACCCTCTCTCCGCCGGATCCTCCCGCTCCGCAGTCCGCTTCCGCCGCCCTTCTCTCCGTACGGTGCAGTGGAGATCGGATTGGTTCCTTCTTGCGTCGGTATGCAGCACCAGCTCTCGCTTCCCCACTGATGGATTCCGTTCTCTGTTCATGTAAAAGCAGCGTGGTCTTGTTCCCTGTCGAACGCGAGCCTTTCTTCTTTACTTTTGCTTAGTCACCTGGGTGGGTTTTGTGTGCTTCCTGTGCGCGGAGTGTCCTGCCCAAACCTCCGTCCATGATTCAGTGCAATTAGGTTCTTATTTTCCTGCGGTGCAGCGCGCAGAGCAAGATCGAGTAGCGGAGTCCTTAAAGCTTCTTGGCATCTAATTGATGTGCGGGTACAGCTTATTTTGCAAAGATTTTGGGATTAAGCTGCAAACCCCTGGTCTGTCTCAATTCTGCCCATGCGAAGCTTTTTATACGATTACATTTGATTGTCAGATTCTGCGTGAGATGTTTGAGTATGCCCTTGGGCTGGTTCACGTGATTTTGCTGCACATTCCCTGATGTGGTATCTTTGTCAGGTGCACTAATGGTGGTTACGGTTGTCTGCTCCCCGGTATTGGTATAGGAAGATTCATTGAAATTCATTGATTCATGTTCAGATTGTATCCAGTGATTGTACCAGATCTATCTGACTTCCCTGCATATATTTTTCTCAAATTTGGTGCGGATATATTGAAGTGGTCAAAAAAGATATTTAACTAGTATATTTTTTTTTGTATGGTTGCCTTTACCAGAGCTTCTCTAGAAATGATTCTGTGGCTGAAAGTTATTCTCTTTGATTCTCTAGTATGTACTCTTGTAATTAGGATAGAGAATCACTTCACAAAATCAGGTGAAGCTACATTCTTTAGGTCCCAGCCACTTAATTCATTTTTAAAATCACTTCACAGTATCAGTTAATAATTGCTTCTCATGAAAAACAACATTTGGTACAGCTTCCCTGACTGTTTGAGAATTATCTCGGTGGAACTCTGCCAAAGAAGCCCTAAGCTCAAACTATCTATGCGTGGCTTTATGTGTATGGATGCAAATAAAATCTCAAGGGTTCTTAATTTAATTATAATGAGAAAGTTCGGTCATTTGTGAAGAAATGAAAACTGATAGGATCTGATTACGTCACCATGTACATGGTGATCTGATTCTTGTTTCATATGATGTTAGTGCCTTTGTTCTTATTTAGGAAACCCTTGTAAACAGGCTGCATTCATAGATACTTTCTTCTATTTGAAATTAATAAAGTTGAAATGTTTACATTCCATTCTACCGGTAAATTAATGATGACCATTTGAGGTCCTACCACCTCAAATTCTGCCTAAATTTTAGATAATGCAGGACCATTGAATCCATACTACAAAACTGTGGCATAGGAGTTTTAATTTTCTATATGAGTACATGTGTACGTTCAGTGATCACTCTTTTTCTTCGTGGTACAGGGCTGTACAAGAGCTATTGAGCACATGTATGGTCCACTTTCCCAAAGTCAGGTCAGATAGCTTTTCGAGGTAGAAAATTAGTACAATCTGAAACATGATGGTCCCTGTAGGCTATGATTTTTGCTTACCTACATACTGGCTGGCTTGCTAGGTTTGCTATGGTTTGTACTGTTGCCTTGCTGTTCAGTTACCAGTTAGTTCTCTGAGCCCTAGTAAGATTGACTATCTTGTTTCCAGCCCAGTTGCCACATCTTGATGTTCCACTGTAAAATTGACTAATGGAAGCGGCATTTTTATTGGCATATTAGTATATCAAATGTCACTAGATCAATTTATTGAGAATCACCTGGAAGCATTATAGTTCTATTGATGTTATTTGCTAAGCCATATGCAAACTTACATTGATGTTCTTATTTGTATTTCTTATCTGATGCTACACACTATATTTGCTATTTTTTACATTATTCCTTTCTTTCTTCTGCCAATTTAAGTATATAGTTTTATTTCTTTACAGGGCTATGAGAGATGGACCTTTAGTTTTAAATACACTAGAAGACTACCTGCGCTGAGATTCTAACTCAATATAAAATGGGTGGCTGTTGTTGCTGTTCATCAAGATCAGAAACAGTCAGAGCACCAGCTGCAATCTATGTATGTTAACTCTGCTTTGTTCTATGTTTGAACCGTGGCATTACACTTTTAAAAGATTTTGCAAAAAAAAAAGGTTTTAAAAGATATTGGTTCGAAGTGAAGCAAATTAGCAATATAAAAGTCACCTTTTACACTTTATAAAAGAAGGTTTGAACCTGCGCTGAGATTCTAACTCAATATAAAAGGTTTTAAAGAAGGTTTTAAAAAAGGTTTGAACCGTGGCATTACACTTTATCTTTGTAGTTTCAATGCAGCCGGATAATTAATTGCGCCTGGTACTAGCATTTTCTGCAATTAGCAAATTCACCACTGAATACTATGCAAAAGTTATGTGTTTATGTTATTTTCTTTAACATAGTATATCTGCTCTTCCTTAAAAAAATAGTATATCTGATAGTTGCAATGTACTAAGTCACCTTTTACATTACTAATTCATTTGCTTAATTGAAGGTTGTTCACTGATCTTTCACTTATTTTTCAGCGCCAACAAAATCTCGCGGAGCATGAGCCATTATCTTCAGCTCTTGATGGATCTTCTCCAGCTTCAGCAATTGTTGCCGTAGACACAAATTTGGATACATCCACCCCTGACACTTATCGAGCACCACCTCCACCTTTACCTTATGATGTTGTCTTAGCAGTTCCAAATAACCCTGGTAAATATTTACTAGCTATTATATTAGCTATGACTATCGTGCTTGTCCAGCTCAGACTTTCGCACATTCTCAAAAGATAATCCAGACGTTAACATTTATGTGCAGATTGGGTGAAGTCAGATGTGAGGAGCAAAATCAATGATGAACCGGAGTCCATAAATAATCAGGAGTCCTTGAAGGTGGATGAGTCATGTAAGAAAGGTGTCCTGGAAGAAAAGGCTGATGAGGAGGATGTTTGCCCAATCTGTCTTGAAGGTTCTGTTTCTCTGAACCAATGAAAAATTTAATTATTCCCCCTGTTGGTTTGTCGAACAAGTTAATTATTATGCTTGTAGATGTTAAGTGAATATTGGTTGTATGCTACTTCATCTTTATTTGGTAATGTAGCAAACAGATTGTTCGTATTTTTAATTATTTTCGTTGATTGGGAAGTGGTATGGGATCGGACAGACACTTCAGCTAGCTGTTAAAATTATTCATTTCACATCTATGTTGATGCATTCATCTTGAGGTGAAGGGAAACATCAATACACTTCAATAATAATATTCAAGGAATTATGTATTTGCTGGCTCCTATTACTATTATTGTATTCTTCTTCACTAATGGATGTCCTTTATTTATGTATATGGATTATTGTGCTACAGTTTACTAATCACATGTTCTCAAAAAAAGAAAAAGAAAAAAAAGGCAGTTTACTAATCACAAATGATCTGAAATAATGGTAGTTTTCAAGCGGGATTAGGACATCATATTATATCCCAACCATGAAAACCATGTGTTATTTAACTTCTAAACACAATGATGTTATTTTGTAGCTTGCTGACTAATTTATTATGTATATGCAATCTGATTATCTAGTTAGACAAAAGTTCTCATCTTCTCATCTATCTAATATGTATGTTATTAACAGAATATGACGAAGAAAATCCACGCTCTGTAACAAAATGTGAGCATCATTTCCACCTTAGCTGCATTCTTGAATGGATGGAGCGAAGTGATACATGCCCTGTCTGTGACCAGGTTTGTATGCTTAACTCATACAAGCTGAAACATATATTGTTAGTGTAGCTCATGGATGGGTTTTCTATTACCCAGTTTTTCTTTTTGATTTTAATCCATAGTGTTAGCTTAAGATAATCAAAATAATCTGAAAACATACTGGCTTTATCCTGATGACTGTTCATGTGTATTAGTTGTTTGCAATAATTTGTAAAACCTATGTGTGAGGGACCTTTTTCTTGTATATAAATTTTGTCTCAAATATACGGTTTCCTTGTTTGATGTAAGCTGCCTTTACTTTCTTCCAGATTACCTTGGTGGACGAGATGTTTGAATAAGCCTGGTACCCTTGATGGATCCTATCCTGAAGCTCTCTGATTACAAAAGTGCAGTCAGGAACTGCTCTAGTCTTAATACTTTTTCTGGGTTGCAGCTTACACTTAAATGAGCTAAAGGAAACACTTGGAGAAAATATCGAGGAACATGAAATGTATTAGCGCCATCGCTGGTTTTTGTGCCTTTTGTGTCAAGCTCTCTCTCTCTCTCTCTCTCTCTCTCTCTCTCTCTCTCTCTCTCTCTCTTCATAACAAGAGGTCGATTACGAAACTGATTGGTTGAAGTATATATGTGTTGGTTGCAGATTTGTTAAGTTATTTATTTAACGAAAACCCAGCCCTTTTGTTGTTTTGAATTTGGATATGTCTTTTCATTTATGATTCGGTCACCTGTATATATATCATGTATAGGTATGTGACTGGTGAAAGTGGTCCTAGATGTTTGCATTGTACAAACCATGCTGCATGGATATGTTCCTGTGTGTGTGTGTATATATATATACACACCATTCCTAGTATCTTTTATTTATCAAGTCAAGATAATTCAAAGGCATGACATTTTCTGTTGAAGCTAGATCTTTGATGTGGCATCCTATTCTGTCAGAATTCCCAGGTGTTTCCAAATTTGTGTCAGCTACATGTACCTTTGCCAGTCCACTGTTCTTTTAGTTGAATAACATTCCCCTCTGTTATTACTTTCTCTCTCTTTCTCCACTATCCCTCTTGTTTTCTATGTTTTCTATACTTCTTCAGCTTTACTAAATTCCTGTATTCAATCCTTAAAATGACATCTTTTTTATCTCATCGATAAATTTAAGGCGAATTTGATACATGCCATTGTTATGTCAATGACAGATAAAGTTTTGCAAGTGAATGACACGTGCGTTTGAATGACATATTTTAAATTTCACAAAATTGTAATGATATGTATTAAATTAATCAATAAATTTATCAGTAGAGCTGTGATCTTTGGTTTATGTTGATAATTGTAAGCTAGCTTATGTATAATCTATGTCGCTCCTAGTTAGTGTATGGATAATTTATGTCGCTGTTACGCCTCCATTGGCCGCCGGCGGTGATGGACCGGGACGTGAGAACGGCGAGCTCGGTTCACCGGCCAAACTCCGATAGGAGAGAGGTAAGTTGGGTTGTGATTTGTGTATTTCATTTCATATCCAGCAGTTACAAAGGGGTGGTACTTATATAGCCCCAAACCCCATATTACAGCTGTGTCAAGCTAAGCATTGTGCCTAATCACACACACTGGCGCTAGCTCTTGCTTCCCATTCCTGCCATGCGCAACCGCTCAGGTGGATGATGCTGTAGCTGTTACATCTGCCCCCCATGAAAACTTGCTTGACCCCAAGCAAGGGCATCCGGGAAGCGCCTCTGAACCACATATAGATCTTCTCAAGATGCAGCTATTTCTGGCAGTGTCGCCCACTTCACCAGCACATGAGGAATCGTTGAGTTTCCTTTCTTGACCAACTACTGTTGCAACACCGCTTCCGGATAGATGTCTCGACCATCCAAAGCGGCAACATCAGGAAGCTCCAAAGTAGACCGGGGAATAGTTTGGTAAGAATGGTTGCAATTGGGAGACATGAAAAACCGGGTGCACCGCGCTGGACTCCGGCAGATCAAGTTTGTAAGCCGAGGAGCCAACACGAGCCAGAACTGTAAAAGGCCCTTAGTACTTAAAAGCAAGCTTCGGAAAGGGACGGTTGACCACCGAAGATTGGGCATATGGTTGCAACTTGAGCAATAAATGCTCACCAACCTAGAATTCTCGGGCATTGTGCAGGCGGTCAGCTTGCAACTTCATTTTATTTTGAGCAGCCATTGCAGAGCATCACACGATGAGCTTCCTGCTCCTGAAGAAGCTCAGTCACCGAGTGATCGGAAGTGCTAGGAACAGCAGGAGCCGAGCCAAATCTGGGATCATGACCATAAAGCACTTTAAACAGAGAGCAGCCCAATGAGGTGTGGAATGAGGAGTTGTGCTAGACCTCAGCCAAAGGTAACCAGTGGTGCCACTTCTTTGGAAAATTGTTGATAGCACAGCGCAAGTACATCTCAAGGCACTGGTTGACGTGCTAGCTCTGCCCATCCGTCTGAGGATGAAATGCGGTACTGTGCAGCAATTTGGTATCCGACAACTTGAAGAGCTCAGTCCAGAAGGAGCTGGTGAAGATGCGATCGCGATCAGAGACTATGGAGCTGGGCATACCATGGAGGCGCACTACGGTGTCCAATAACACCCGAGCCACCGATTGAGCTATGAAAGGGCGCTTCAGTGCCATGAAGTGGGCAAACTTAGAGAACTGGTCAACCACCACCAGAATTATGTCATAACCTTCGGATTTGGGAAGAGCCTCGATGAAGTCCATAGTTAAATCTTGCCAAACCCCAGCAGGCACTGGCAGCGGTTGCAGGAGACCGCTCGGGTGGGTGAGTTAGTGCTTTGCTTGTTGGCACACGGTACACTGTCGAAAGAAGTCAGTAACATCCCTTTTCATACTGGCCCAAGTGAAATTCTGTTTCAGACGCTGGTAAGTGGCCTGAACACCGGAATGTCCTCCCAAAGCGCTGGAGTGTATAGCTGCAATCAGCTTGGTCCGCAATGCAGCGTTCTCAGCAATTCAAATCTGAGAGCCTCGACGGATCAAGCCATTGTGCAGAGAGAAACCGGCCTCACTGGGACTATGAATGGCGAGCTGTGCCAATAACTCCTGGGCTGCCGAATCATTAATGTAGGCATTGAGCACTTCTTGAATCCATAACGGTTGCACCTCTGACATGGACTAAATGGCCATCAGGTGACCAACACGTGACAGAGCATCGGCAGCAACATTGTCTTTGCCCTTCTTGTATACTATTTTGAACTGGAGGCCCATTAACGGAGTCATAGCCTTACGCTGAAGGTCGGACCAGCGGCTGATCATCTAGGTATCAGAGACAGCGGTGATCAACGCGGATGATGAACTGCTGCCGCTGCAAATACAGGCACCATTTTTCCACTGCCATGATAAGTGCCAGAAACTCTTTTTCGTAGATGGACAGTGATCAGTGCAGCTCACTCAATGCTTTGCTTAGATATGCAATAGGACGCTCGTTCTGCATCAGCACAACACCGATCCCGGTATCACAAGCGTCAGTCTCCAGAATGAAGGGATGAGCAAAATCTGAAAGTGCCAAAACTGGCGTAGAAACCATTGCTTGTTTCAAAGCTTGAAAAGCAGACTCGGCTTGAGAAGTCCACTCGAACTGACGCTTCTTCAATAGATTAGTTAATGGCTTGGCCAGAATACCGTAATGGCGCACAAATTTCCGGTAGTAGCCGGTCAGTCCCAAAAAACCACGCAATTCAGTGACTGATGAAGGAATAGGCCAACTGATCATCGCAGCAGTCTTAGTGGGATTTGTTGCTACTCCATGTTCAGAAATGATATGGCCGAGATATTCAATTTCAGTTTGACCAAAGGAGCACTTGGAGCGTTTCACAAACAACTTGTGTTCCCGCAGTTTCTTCAAGACTTGTCTGAGATGGGTCAAGTGCTATGGCAAATCAGGGCTGTATACCAAGATATCGTCCATGAACACCAATGCAAATTTGTGGAGATATGGTTGCAGCACTGAATTCATAATGCATTGAAAAGTTGCCGGTGTGTTGGTTAGGCCAAAGGGCATGACCTTGAACTGATAGTGGTCATGGTGTGTCTTAAAGGCCATCTTGTGCTCATCTTCAGGCGTCATGTGTTCTTGATGGAATCCAGAATGAAGGTCCAACTTGGAGAAGTACTTTGTACCGGCCAGCTCATCTAAAATCTCATCCACTATGGGCATGGGAATACTGTTTTTGATAGTAAGAGCATTGAGCCGTCGAAAATTGATACAGAAGCGCCAGCTGCCATCCTTCTTTTGTACAAGCAGCACTGGTGATGCAAAAGGGCTGGTGCTGTGGGTGATAAAACCAGCTCTCAGAAGGTCAGTAACTTGGCGCTCGATCTCTGTCTTGTGTAAGGGGGAGTACTTAAATAAGGTCGAGAGTTAACAGCAACAGCTCCAGGTTGCAATGGAATAGCATGATCGTATACCCGATGTGGAGGTAACGATTTGGATTCAGAGAATAGATCCTGAAATTCCTCAAGCAAGGGAGTGATAGCCTGCTTTGAACTAACAGGTTGCTCTACAGTGGCCTGTTGTACCACAGCCAAAGCCCACACCTCATTTCCCTTTAGGCACTTAAGTAGTTTCAATGCAGACATCTCATCGACAACTGATGGGTAGAAGTGATGCCCTGTAATGTTACTAGAGCACCCTGATCCTCATACTGCAATGTTTTACTATCCCAATGACACACCATAGGGCTGTGCAGCTTGAGCCAATCATAGCCCAAGATTGCATCGTATGCGCAAACATCAAGAACTTTGAGATCAGTGTGAAAGGAGTGATTAGGGATCCACCATTCCATTTGAGGCACCATTTGATCAGAGTTCATTGTGTCCCCATTTGCAACCTTGACAAGCACTGGAGCACAACTGACTGACTGAATGCCAACCTTGTGCAGAAAAGAATAACTCACAAAACTATGCGAGCTGCCTGAATCAATTAGTATCAACATGACCTGCCTTCGAACCAAGGCACGTACTCTGATGGCTTCTCTTACGTCAGTACCGGCAATGGCATTCAGAGAGAGCTATCCCACATCTGAATGGAGAACATCCTCTTGATCGAGCTGCTGCAACACCTCCTCTGTCAAGGGAAATTCGAGATCCTGAGCAGAGAGAGCATGAAGTTGAGCACGAGGACATTTGGTGCACTGTGCTGCATGTCCTGCATCAAACTTCTCCCCACAGAAGTAACGTAGGTTGTTAGCACGGCGATGCTCTCTGAGTTGACGTTCCTTCCACAGATCACCCCCCATGGCTGATGATCTAGAGTCTGATTGAGGGGCTGCCGAAAAAGCACGACTGCTAGTCAGTGGCTGGACAGAGAGAGATTTTGCGTGCTCAAGAACACCTTCCTGAATCTGGGCAAGAAGCACAGCACGATCAACAGTTCAGAAACTTTAGCCATGACTGCACCCTTGATGTCATCTCGCAGCCCATCAATAAAATAAGAAACGAACAGTCTCATCTAGTGCAACATTATGCATCGCCACCTGGTAACGCGCTGACTCAAACGCATATGCATAATCATCAACGGAGCCAATCCATGTTGCAGCTTATATACCTGGAGCCATTTAGCGGCGTTGCCTTCTGTTGACAACCAAAAATTGCACTCTGGGAAACCAGAAAGTTCCGGTTTTTCAAACCAGAAGTTCCGGTTTTAGAAGCCTCATTATAGCAAAAATGACTAAGTTCTCACCAGAGTGTCCGCATGTCACCGGAGTATCAGGCAAGCCTTCTCTAGAACTGAGGTTTCGGCTACCGTAGTCTCCGGCCATTTGCCGGAGGTAAAAACCGGAAGTTTCGATTTTGGTTAAACAGAGTCATCAAGAGCAAAATTGTCTACATCAATGCTAACTCTAATTATTTCACAAATATTGGTGTTTAGATATGTTTTCAGGTTACAAATGGGCATATTGACCAATTTTCATAGAAGAAACAAAGAAGTGGTTAAATACGGGAGAAGATGAAACACAATTCATGATTTGAAGGTTCCAAGATGTAGCCCTCGTCGAGATTATCGAAACGGATATATGGATGACCAGATTTGAAGCTTGGACGAAGGAGTTACAAGGGTTTCAAGATGCATGCAGGCTGCCACCAGAAAACCGGAAGTTCCGGTTTTGCATTCCGGAAGTTTCGATTTTGCTTGTTTTTAGAAAAGTGTTTCAAATTTGATTTCTTACCGATTTGTTGGAGTCACCGGCTCTCCACGGGGACAGACCATCCCACCTCTATATGAAGAGAGGCTCACAGACGATTGAGGGTATCCAATCGACATTATCAATCTACTTTACATGTTTTGCATTTCTTAGCCCTAGCTCCTCTCTCAAACCCTAATTCTTTTCTTCTCCCATCCCGGTGGCAGTGAAGAGGGTCTAGCTGGCCTGACCGAGCCTAGATCGTCCACACAGGGTCCCTCTCGGACGTCGATAACCAGGTGCTGCTGTGATTCTACCAAAACTGAAACTTTTGGTTTGGCGAACCAGAACTTTCGGTTTTTTTATCTCTCCGCTCTGCTTTTGCACACGGACGTGTGCGCGTGTGTTGGCCCGATCCTAGCGTCAACACACTTTTTGATGACTCTGTTGGGGACGAGAGGTTCCGGTTACACCAAACCAAATCATTGTTCTCATTTTGAGATTTTGACATCCAATGTCATTATGCCATCATTGGAGGAGCTGCCCGAGGAGGCTCAAAAGGCGTTCTTAGAGCGTCAAAAGGCCATTGAGGAGCAGCAAAAGGCGCGGAAAGATCAGGAGCTTCAAGTCTTCCTTGCGTGCATCAAGAAGGATCATCAAGGGGCGTTCTCTCAAGTGAAGGAAGTTGTTCTTTCGACCGTCGTTGACGACGCAGCCATAGGTGCTGCCAATGTGAGAACACCTCCACACCCCCTGTTACTTTTGGAGATCTTTCATATTATTTCGCTGACATGAAAAAGATCTTGACTAATGACATGCAACAAATAGTTCAAGATAACTTGTCTAAGTCATTAAAGAACATTTGTGTTGCATCATCTCCTTCTCATGTCGCACATGTAAGACCCTCTACTAGTTCATCGGCGCCTAAGACATCTAGTGTAGAGCAACCATTGTATGGCATGCCATTGAATTCTTTTAGCGGACAAACTAGCTTCTTGTCTCATGTGCAAACTAATGCGTTGGTAGTGCCTCCCACTAGCGTAAAGCCAATTACTAGCATCCCCAATTCGGCCACAAGCCGATTGAATGAATTGGCTAATTTTGTTCCTCTTACTGTACCGTTGCATATAGCACACAACCTATCCCATCTAGCGGTACCGGTATTCCTCATGGCTCTATACCTAATGAGCAATATAATGCCACAAAAATAAACATGCACCCTTCATCTCAAGGCACTTCACATAGGCCACCCATCATCAACATAGAGGAGTGCATGGCTCGTATTAAAGAGGATTTAAATAAACAATTTCGTGAGACGCTAGAGGTAGACCTTAAGGGGAGAGACCGAATCTACCAAAAACCATATCCCACATATTTTGATTCGGTCCTGTATCCTAGCGGATGGCATGTTCCTGACTTTGTCAAATTTAATGGCGAAGATAGTAAGACCACTTAAGGAACACATTAGTCAATATATTGTTCAATTAGGAGAGACAGGTCCTGGTGATGCATTAAAAGTGCGATTGTTTTCTTTGTCACTCACCGGAACCACCTTCTCGTGGTTTTCATCATTGTCCTCGGGCTCCATTTACACATGGGAGTCGTTAGAACATAGATTTCATGATCATTTTTATTCTGGGGACAATGAGCTAAAATTGTCACATTTAACATCGGTTAGCCAAGGGAGAGACGAACCTGTTATCGATTATATTCGGAGGGTTAGAGATGTTAAAAACCGATGCTTTAATTTGACAATTTTTGAAAAGGATTTAGCGGACTTGGCGTTTAGTGGTTTGCGGTCTTACCTTACAGATAAGTTGGAAGGGTATGATCTTCTTACACTCACTAATCTCCAACAAAAAACTTCGATACAAGAAAGCCGAAGTAAGGAAGTGAAACACGAGCATAAGACCCGCCACAATGTGCATGTCGTGAAGTGTGATTCGGATAGCTCCAATGATGATTCTAATGACATTCTCGCTGCTGAATTTGTTTGGCCATCTAAGGCCAAATCACTCGCATGTGATTCGCTCAAACCGATTCACAAAAATCGAAAAGACGATGTAAATTACACCTTTGATGTAGCTAAATGCGATAAGATTTTTGATGAATTGCATAAGGGTGGATATATTAAGATTGCATACACTTTGCCACCGGTGGATGAACTAAAACATAGGGCATATTGTAAATGACACAATTTATATTCTCATGCCACTGACGATTGCAATATTTTCCGTCGACAGATCCAATTGGCCCTTAATGAGGGACGATTGAATCTTAAGGAGATGCAAGTGGACAAGCACCTTTTTCCTGTTAACACACTGGACATCAATACCAAAGTGTTGGTTCGGCCAAACCAAGCCGATACAACACAAGGAAAAAACGTGATCATAAGGGATGAAAGACCTCTCCCAGTGGGAGAGAAAATCACTACAAAAAAAGTGGCATTGAAAAAATCCCTCGATGGCAGAGAGTCCGTTAAATTCACTATTAGAGGCTCTGCATCTGGGGGCAAATAAAAATGAATGAAGAAATGGTCGTTCTGCTGACCAGGAAAAACCGGAACTTTGTCAAACCAAAACTTCCAGTTTTGTTGACAAGCCCCGCATGATCAAACCAAAAAATCCTGAGGTGGGCAAATGGAAGGTAAACCAAGGCAAAGCTGTGGATAAGAAGAAGGAGCCCAAGAGCACCTTTGACCATCTAATGGCCAAATACAAGCACCAAAAGACTGATTCTAGCAACCGGTCGGCAAAGCGGTCAAGGTCACCGCGATGGGAGAGTAATAGCCCGCAAAGAAAGGAAACAAGGAGGGTAATGAGTGCATCCAGACCAGCTCCACCCCCGGGGGTTGGGATGCCACCGCCGTTGTGACCTCTATGCCATTTCCTCCATTCCCGATGTGGAACCCTTATGTGGGAGCATGGGTGCCTATGCCACCGATGCCTCCCCCACCTTTTCATCCGAGATGGAATGCACTGAGAGAGAGTGTATTTCAGAGGCTCTATGGCATTGAAAATGACCGATTGAGAAATTTATCGGTCAATGGTGATGAAAACAGTGTTGGTTTTGCTCCTCAGAAAAACCAAAACTTTCGGTTTTTCTAGAAAAAACCAGCTTCTCCTCCAAAGCAAGAGTGGTGAGTTAAAAGTGGAGGGGAGGGAAATAAACATGCTCCTGAGGTCTCTAGAAGTCAAGGGGATACATCTAGAGGTGTCATTAAAATTGGCACGACCGATGTGAAGGTTGGGAGAGCTTTTATTGGGCCGGTCAAGATAAGTGGTCCGGTTCAAACTAACCCAATACCCCTTGACCATGATAAAGAAAATGTGAGAGAGCTTAGCAAGTACACACAGTCGAGGTGGTGTTCCTCCGGCTTGACCCATACTCAAAAGCGAGAGCTTCAAAGGTTACGCCTTCGTGAGATAAGAGAACGGGATTTAGAAAAAAGGAGGGAAGATATTTTTAATGAGATCAAGCCAATGGTGCCCTCAGGGTAGGCAATGGAAGGTCATGGAAAAGGCCGAATCTCCAAAAGAACCAAAGAGTCTAGCTTCGAAACCAGAGGCTCAAGTTCTATCAAAACCGGAAGTTCTGGTTTTCAAACCAGAAGTTCCGGTTTTTGCTAGTTCTACACAAGGTGGAGATTCGACTGCTCTTTCTTCTATAGGTGATGTGGACATGTTCGAGTTCGACGATGATGACCTTCTGGACTACGAGCCTACACTACCTCGAGATGGTATAAAAATTAACACCATTTATTTATCTCTTTCTGATTATTCTCTTGTAAAGAAGAAGAGGAAGTTATGACACAATTCGACTTTGGGCCGAAAAGTGCTGTTTTTGAAAAGCCCAAAGAATCGGACAACCATCTAAAGCCTCTCTATGTGAAAGGCCATATCGATGGTACACCGATTTCTCGTATGCTTGTAGATAACGGTGCTATTGTTAATCCAATGCCATATTCTTTGTTTAAGAAGCTAGGTAAGACCAATGATGAGCTCATTCGGACCAACATGACATTGAACGGTGTGGGAGGAGGAGATCCTATAGAGGCCAAAGGGGTCGCTTCTATGGAGCTCACCGTCGGGAGCAAGACCATGGCTACCGTTTTCTTTGTTGCTGATGTGCGAGGTGGCTATAGCTTGATCTTAGGGCATGATTAGATTCATGAAGTGTGTACCTTCTACATTGCATCAATTCTTGATACAATGGGTTGGTGACGATGTCGAGGTTGTTCATGCGGATGTATCGGCTTGTGTTGCTATGACCGATTCATGTTCTTTGCCTCATAATACCGTCAAGTGCTTGACCGGTTCAGACTTAACGGATTATGATTTTCTTAGTATCACTAGAGATGATTTTGTGCTGGTCAATGTAAAGCCGATGGAAAATCGACTCAATCATATAATATGATTTAATGGAGTCTAGTCTTGATTGGTTGCAAAAGTGAGTAGAATACTATCAGTCTAGCAAGAACGATATGTGCGAGGCTATGGAGAAAATAGAAGATATAGACAAACTAGGACAAAGGTTCACATTGGCTGATTCTTTAAAAGAGGTTAATCTTGGAGATGATAGTAGTCCAAGGCCGACATTTATAAACAAAAATCTAAGAGCCGATTACAAAGTGAAGCTAATCGAGCTCCTAAAAGAATATGTAGACTGTTTTGCATGGTCTTATGGTGAAATGCCCGGATTGAGCCGCGAGCTAGTTGAGCATCGGCTCCCAATCAAATCTGGTTTTAGACCTTTCAAACAACCGATGCGAAGGTTTAATCCGGATATGCATGATCGGATCAAGGAAGAAATTAACCGATTACTTGATGCAAATTTTATAAGACCTTGTAGGTATGTGGAGTGGATATCCAACATCGTACCCATCAAGAAGAAAAACACGGGTAAGATAAGGGTTTGCATTGACTTTAGGAACTTGAATAAAGCCACTCCTAAAGACGAGTATCCTATGCATATAGCCGATATGTTAATTAATGATGCTTTCGACCATAAAGTGGTTAGTTTTCTTGATGGAATGCGGGTTACAATCAAATCTTCATGGCCGAAGAGGATATGGTTAAGACCGCGTTTAGATGCTCGGGCTTTGTAGGTTTGTTTGAGTGGGTTGTCATAGCTTTTGGGTTAAAGAATGCGGGAGCCACATATATAAGAGCCACGAATTTCATTTTTCATGATTTGCTTGAAGTCATCATGGAGGCTTATAAAGATGATGTGGTGATCAAATCAGCTACCTTAGATCCTCACTTGGCCGATTTGAGACTTGCTTTAGACCGAATTCATCGATTCGGTTTAAAAATGAATCCACTCAAATGCGCTTTTGGTGTATCGGCTGAGAAGTTTTTTAGACTATTATTCATGAAAAGAGTATAGAGATAGATCCTAAGAAGATAGAAGCGATTAGAACCGTGGAAGCGCCCACATGCAAGAGAGAATTGCAAAGCTTCTTAGGCAAGGTAAATTACTTGAGGGGGTTCATTGTCAACTTGTCGGAGAAGGTCAATGCGTTTGCTCCTATTCTTTGGCTAAAGAATGAGGCTAAATTCACTTGGGGGCGAAGCAGCAAGAGGCTTTTGATAAGATAAAGGAATACTTATCTTCTCTGCTGGTATTAAGGGCACCTAGAAGAGGAGTTCCATTTCACCTTTATATCGCATCGGAGAATGACGTGATTGGGGCTGTTTTGACACAATAAACTGAAGAGAAGGAGTACGCGATCACATATGTGAGCCGGAGGTTCATAGCGCCGAAACAAGGTACACTCTCATCGAGAAGCTATATTTTTTTCTTGTATCATGCTTGCACTAAGTTGAGACATTATTTGCTATCTAGTACTTGTGTAGTTGCATGTCAAATCGATGTCATTAAGCATATGCTACATCGACCAATATCTAGTGAAAGACTTGGTAAATGGGCGTATGCTTTAATTGAGTATGATTTGGCCTATAAGTTATTGAAATCTATGAAAGGTCAAATTGTTGCTGATCTTATTGTGCATCGGATTGATTTAGAGCAAAACCTAAACTTTGGTTATGTGACATTTACTCCATGAAAATTATATTTTGATGAATCGGTTTGCAAGGAGGGTCAAGGTTTTGGTGTAGTGCTAATTTCTCCTTATGGTGTGCCATTTGAGTTTGCGAACCGATTAGAGTATAATTGCACCAACAATCAAGCCGAATATGAGGTATTGTTATTTGGCTTGGAGATGTTCGGGTCCATGGGGGTAAAACAACTAAAGCATTCGGTGATTCATTATTAGTGGTACAACAGATTGCTAGAATTTTCCAATGTTTAGATGGATCATTGAATGTTTATTTGAATAAATGCCTAGATGTTGTTAAGAGCATGGATGAATTTTATATACATCACATCCCTAGGCAAGCAAATGCTAGAGCTAATAATTTGGCACAGCAAGCATCTGGTTATAACATTAGCAAAAGAAAATTTGTGATCGTTGAGGAACTGATGTCTAAAGAAGCCAAAACAGAAGTTCTGGAACAATCAAAAGTTCCGGTTTCTGGTTCTGAAGGTTCCGATTTTGTCTGTGTAGAACATGGAACGCTAGAAAAACTGGAAGTTTCAGTTTGGGATTCCGAAAGTTCTGGTTTTCACAGAAAAGCTGTGAATTCAGCCATTTTTAGTTTGGAGAATGATGGGGCCGAATTGCATGATTGGAGGGGCCCTATAATGACATATCTTCGTGACCCCAGTCAAAGAGTTGATAGAAAAATTCGGCATATGGCTTTCAAGTATGCTATGATTAATAGTGACTTGTATCGCCGAACAGGAGACGACATGTTGTTGAAATATTTAGGTGATGATGAAGCCAAGGTGGCCATAGGAGAGGTTCATGAAGGCATCTGCGGTATGCATCAATCGGTTCCGAAGATGAAATGGTTGTTGAGAAAGGCCGATTTCTATTGGCCAAATATGGTTGCCGATTGTTTTCGCTACTACAAAGGGTGTGAAGAATGTCAAAAGTTCAGAAATATTCAAATGGCACCCGCTGCCATGATGAATTCTATCATCAAACCATGGCCATTCCAAGGGTGAGGATTAGATTTTGTGGGTCAAATACATCCTCCTTCCTCAAAAAGACATTGCTTCGTGTTGGTTTCTACGGACTACTTCACTAAATGGACCGAAGCGGTGGCGCTCAAGAATATGACCCATCAAGAGGTAATCAAGTACATCACCGCGCATATCATACATAGATTCGGTATCTCGCAAACTTTGACCATGGATCAAGGTACCTCCTTTGTTTTCGGTCAAGTTTGTGAGTTTGTCGGATCTTATGGAATTAAGTTGCTAAACTCATCACCATACTATGCTCAAGCTAACGGGCAAGCCGAGTCTAGTAATAAAAATTTGATTAAGCTTATTAAGAAGAAAATAGAAGAAAATCCTAAGAGATGGCATGAGGTTTTGTTAGAAGCTTTGTGGGCTCATCGCATTTCTAGGAATGGAGCCACTAAGGTCGCATCTTATGAACTTGTTTATGGACAAGAGGCCGTTTTACCCGTTGAGATAAATCTGGATGCTTTTAGAGTAGCTAAGCAAAATGATTTGTCCATAAGTGAGTACCATAGTTTGAATGGATAACATTGATGAGGTGACCAACAAGCGGGTGGAAGCCATAAGAGCCATAGAAAGGGATAAAGCCCGAGTTGCTAGAGCCTACAACAAAAAGGTAAAGGCTAAGACTTTTTAGCTGGGCGAATTAGTTTGGAAGACAATACTGCCCATTGGCTCTAAAAGCAACAAGTTTGGTAAATGGTCTCCGAGTTGAGAGGGACCATATAGAATAGTAAAGATCATAGCCGGAAATGCATACATGGTATAAACCTTGAAAGGAAGCCGCTTACCAAGAGCTTTAAATGGTAGATACTTGAAGAAATATTACCTGAGCATGTGGAAGACGCTTGAAGAGTTTTTGGCCGATACGGCCAATATCGTCAACTAAGCGATTTTATGGCCGATGTGTTCGCAAACCATCATCCTTAGGCATTTTTTGGTTCACAAAATGTTTTAGGGGACACAAGTTTTACCAAAAAACAGAGGGGCACATGTTGACAACCAAAAATGGCACTCTGAAAAAACAGGAAGTTTCAGTTTTCCAAACCAGAAGTTTCTGTTTTAGCAGCCTCATTATAGAAAAAATGACTAAGTTCTCACCGGAGTGTCCGGCATGTCACCGGAGTATCCGGCAAGCCTTCTCTAGAACTGAGGTTTGACATGAGTATCCGGCAAGCCTTCTCTATAACCGAGGTTTCGGCTACCAGAGTCTTCGGCCATTTGCCGGAGGTAAAAACCGAAAGTTCCGGTTTTGGTTAAATAGGCTCATCAAGAGTAAAATTGTCTACATCAATGCTAACTCTAATTATTTCACAATATTGGTGTTTAGACATGTTTTCAGGTTACAAATGGGCATACTGACCAATTTTCATAGAAGAAACAAAGAAGTGGTCAAAGACGGAAGAAGATGGAGCCCAATTCACGATTTGAAGGATCCAAGATGTAGCCCTCGTCGAGATGATCAAAACGGATATATGGATGACCTGATTTGAAGCCTGGACGAAGGAGTTACGAGGGTTTCAATATGCACGCAGGCTAAAAAAACCGAAAGTTTCGGCTTTGCCTGTTTTTAGGAAAGTGTTTCAAATTTGATTTCTTGCTGATTTGTTGGAGTCACCAGCTCTCCACAGAGATAGACCACCCCATCTCTATATAAAGAGAGGCTCATGGCCGATTGATGATATCCTAGACGACATTACCAATCTACTTTACATGTTTTGCATTTTTTAACCCTAGCCCCTCTCTCAAAACTTAATTCTCTTCTTCTCCCGTCCCGACGGCCGTGAAGAGGGTTTAGATGGCCTGAACGAGCCTAGACCAACCCTAAGAAGTCTTCGTCCACACGAAGTCCCTCCCGAACGTCGATGACCTGGTGCTGCAGTGATTCTGCCAAAACCAGAACTTCTGGTTTGGCAAACCGAAACTTTCAATTTTTGCGATCTCTCCATTCTATTTTTGCACACAGACGTGCGCGTGTGTTGGCCCGAGCGTCAACACCTTCCATATGTAGCAAAACCACTGTCATCCACATGAACTGAATGTGGAAGATGTGGAAGTAGTCCACGCACTTATCACGCCAAATCCGTGGGTCGGTGCGGTCGAATCCATGGAACGACATCTTCGGCAAGGGGGAGTATGCAGAGCGTCCTGATGAACCATGAGGCTGGTGTAGACGTTGATGAGGACATCACTCCTTTAGATACACATAAAAGTCCTCAAAGTACTATTGATGAAACTCACCCACGACAGTTGAGATTAGAGGTGAGCTCATTCTAAAACACATGTCTTCTATTCTTTGATAATAGATTGCTACTTAATAATTTTATTATGATTAGAAATATTGAAGAGAGTCAAACAAAGCATGAACAAGGACTTGGAGATGCTCAAGATCAGAACCGCACGTTCGACCTCGGAGGAGATCGAAACAACTCGGGTTCGAGTCTGACTCGGACTCCTGGAGCAGCCTGCACTAAAATGGATGCCTCAGTCTCATACGGGCTCCGTTTTAGACGTTCTAGATATGGTTGGAAAGCTAACAAGATAACCTTTCCAATGGAACCAGTTTTATCTCCAAATTCGACCAAAATCAATGGAAATCATTAAAACAATATGACATCCAGAAACTACCCGGGTGCTGTGACACTATCTTTTGGCCTTTGGGCCTTGTATCTTTTCTAGGCCCATTAGTATTAGAGTTTGCCCTTAAGGTCGATCTAAACTCTATAAATTCAGTAGCCGCCGTCATTAGAGGTTTTGATTAGTTTTCTCCTGTTTTCAAACAGTTTCGTCGTTTGACGGCTTGTTGGTTATCCAACTTCGTGATTCAATCTAGATTTCGCAAGTGAGTTGCGTCCTTGCGTGTTCTTGCTTATGTTCTTCGATTCGCAAGCAGGGATTAGCCTTTTTGGGGAGGTCAATCGTGTGCGCACGATTAATAACCAAAAGAGAAGTGGTGCTGCGATTGCGAGGTTCGAATCGTGTTGATTTGAGGCCGGATCGATTGTGTGTCGCATCTGTGCCAAATCGAGAGTTATCACGACCTGACGGAAGATCGCGAACCACGTACACATCAAGTGGTAATCAGAGCTTTAGGTATACCGTCAAGTTCACATATATCCTTGTTTATTTTGCAATCATCCTATCATCCACAGAAGAGCCGCAACACAAAAAAATTAGTAGATCGTTAGCTGTTCCCCTGTCCAAGCCGTATTTAGCCTTTGCATAATTTTATTTCAGAGTCTGTAGTATTGAGTTTGTGTCCTTAGTTTGTGTTTTGGTTGCTGAATTTCGTGATCTTTTTATATCCAGGTGTTTTCCTTGATCGTTCATCCACATCGTGTTCGGATCTGTTATCGTGTCACATCAGTTAATTGTTTCTTTTGCATTAAAAATTTATCCCACCCACCCACCTATATTTCGATCACAACCAGATCCACGCTTCATATATCCACATCTTCATATTTATCCGCTTCTAAATCATCCACAAAAATGTTCACAAAATTCACATCCAATTTGAAATCCGAATTTATTTTCAGCCTTTCAAACAAATCTGATTCGAAGATCCATCATTAAAATAATCATAACTTTTGTTTCTGTACTCCAAATTAGACATATAAGTACTTTTTGGATATCTACAGAAAATTTCCCATCCTCCCACGATACTAGATTCAACAAATTAATAACAGAAGTGTCTGTTTTTGCACTCCGAAGTTTTAGCACATATTTAACAAAATTTGAGATTTTCTTCAGGCCACATCTTTTATCATATTGATCTGAAATTTGTTCGTTCATCATATTTTGTGCTTCTGGTTCAAATAAAAATATCCAAAAAATAAAATAAAAATAAAAAAATTTGGAGACCAAGAAGCAGAGAACTAATCTTTACTGAATTTTCAAGTGCTGAAAAATTTCATGATTTCTAGAACATTATCATTTGTGTTATTACTGCCCTTTAAAATCTTCATTCATATTCTTAACATCTAAATTTTTTTTATAAGATTGGGTCAGCAAATAGAACATAATAATTAGAACACTTATTCAATATTACTATCTGTTATAGAATTGTGTCTCACTAATCATTATTTTATCCCTCCAAGCTCCACATATATACCTCGGATTAGTACTGTATTTGACCCTGTAATTGTGAAATTATGATTCCTTGGTTTCTCTTGTCACTGATTGCACCATTCTTTGCTTTGCTTTGCTAAGAATCTTGCAAGAGCTCAGTAAAGAGTTTCCTTTTGCGAAATTTTCACTACCTACCCACTGTAGTTGCAGAAATAATATTTTTGTTGTCCGTATGCTATTTTCTAACCATGACAGGAAGAAAAAGAGGTGAATACAATAATATTGCGACAAACTTTGTGAGATGTAATCTACCGCAAAGAGATGTTGCACATAATCAAAAGACGCATAAGTTTCAGACCATTGCTACATCATGTCCTTCCACGAGTAACTATATTCTTTCATCTCTTCCTTTATATGATGGTTTAGATTCTACTAAATATATTATTTGAAAAAATAATATGGATAATCTATTTGGACAATGCCATATGAGTGAAAGGAGAAAGCTTTTGAATGTTGGTCATGCATTAGTTGATCATAATTTAACTTTGTGGCAACATTTCTATATAACAAAAAAATTATCCTCTGACATGAAGTAATGCTAAAATTTTTATGAGAAAAATTTTTGTTGATACATCTTTGAAATCTATGTCTAGTTTTGATGAACACTCTTTGGAGGAGTTTTCTACTGTACCTCCTATTGCATCTAACATTTTACAGGAAATTAAGATCAAACAAGAAGATAAAAGTGATACATACAAAGAGAAAGAAGAGATACACAATGTTACATGCATAGCTCAAGATGAGATTGATGATAACACGCCAAAAGGTATTGCTAAAAATAAGAAGAAAATTATTGAACATCGATCTAAAAAAGTTGACAATAATTTTGTTGTGCTAAAATTTCTTGTCTATCCTGCTTTTGTAAAACAACAGCTAATATCACCTTTTATCCATTTATCTTTG
>BCLG01000336.1:117458-128468 GCA_001602295.1 Zoysia matrella | reverse complement strand
CGGCCGCGCCGGAGCCGCAGTCACCGGTGGCGCAGACCAGACGCCCGGTGGAGCCAGAGCATCCCGTGCGCGCCCACATGCGGCCGGACCAGCCCGACGGCGCCGGCACCGCGCGCGATCCGCCGGGCGGAAGCTCGAACCCTGTGGGCTCCAGTCGCGGGCTGCCGGCGTTGGACAGGATGCCCGGCCACACTACGTCCGTGCACCGGTTCACGAACGTGAAGGTTGACGCCTCCCCATCTGCAAGAAGCACAGATCTTGAGTTTGCTTCCCCGCCATTTTGGCCACACAAGATCTGATACCGAAACAGAAATCGATATGCCACAAGTTGTTACCTCTCCACAACACCAAGAAGATGAGCGCCAAAACGATGACGGATCTTGGCAACCCCATTGATGCTCCTCGACGCAATGCAGTGACGCGTGATGACTACAGCTTCGATTGCGAGCACGAGCAAGAAGCGCGTGCAACTTGCTGTCAGTACTCCCTCAACCGAATCGGGGAAGAGTGTCTCTTCCAGTGTCCGTCAGTCCAGTAGCCACTTCGTGTTCATGCAAGAGCGAGATGAGGAATCGGTAGAGGGAGGGAGAGGGGAGGGAATCTTTGGGGAGGCGTTAAGGCTGTACTTATAGCAGCAAGTTACTTTAGTCCTCTGCTTTTGCCCTGTTTCATGGGTAAATGAGAAAGCTTAGGAACGGGTGTCCCCTGTTCTTGGCTTTTTAGGCATTTTTCTGCATTTTCGGACGGCTTCCTAAATCTGCCTAAAACGCAAACAGCCCTACTTTTATTTAAGGTAATGCATATTCTACACATTGGATTTTCGTCATATTCTGTTGAACCTCCCCTTGCATTTACTTCACAATTAACGTGAAAACTCACAAATTAACATGATCATAAACTTTGCTCCATTTGGAACGCAGAAATTTCACAAAAATTTCATCAAAATTAGTTTAATTTCACAGAAAATAACGTATGAATTGAAAATTTTCCCGTATTCCAAATAGCCCTTATCAATTTCCATTTTTCTTCCAAATCGAATAGAAAGTCTGGAATTCTAATACTACTCTCAAGCACTGTGGTCCTGGAGAATACTTCGTCCTATACGAGTTTTGATCATCAATGATAGCCACGTCAATGAGGAGTACTGTTCCACAGTGGAGACAAGTCAAGGACCAGTGGCGGGGTCAAAAGGAAAATACAACAGGAACAATTAGGTAGATCCACAAAGATTAAGTACTATTCCGATAAGTAGAAATTTATTTTTAGTTTTTGTTGACTAATGCTTTGACCAGTGATTTTCATAAATTCAATTAAATTTTAAAATCTAGTATTTGTACTTTTAAATTCAACAAAAAAATATTTTTATAATATTTATCATATATATTATTAAAATTAATTAAATCTATTAAAATTATTGGTCCGAGTCGTAGTCAACAAAATCTAAAAATAAGCTTCTATTTGGATGGAGGGTGTAAGTAACATAAATCTTTATTTCTATCTCTATTCTTTAAAAAGCACAGTTATTTTTTTCTGCGTAATATTTAATATAGATAGGTTAGACTATATGTATATTAAAAAATACATCCATAGTTGTTTTTTGACAAATCTGACAGATGAAATATTTTCACAAATATTTTTTATAAATCTAACAGACAAGCTCTTTTAGATCTCTCAGATCTTAGGCTCACAAGGACCATTATTAATTAACAAATACAATTAATTGAAACAAATATATTAGATAAAAAAAAGTTATTAAAAAATAAAACAAATTTATTTTGGATCATTCGGCGAATTGCTTCTCGTCGCTGCCATCCATCCGCTAATTTATGGTGAAATATGAGAAACTTTAAATTTTAATATTAATATATTGTTTTTTTAACTTAATATTTTTCTTTAGATCATAGTGTTAGCACGCGTATCGAGACTAGTTAATCCTAAAACTTTACTACCTCGGTCCTTAAATTCTGACACTTTTGATTTTTAATGTCATGTTTAACTCTTTGGCTTATTCAAAAAATTTATAAAAATATCATTTATTTTGTGGTTATTAGTTTTATCATAAGAGATGCTTTAAACATGAGATTTTATATTTGTAATTTTTTAATAAAATGAATAGTCAAACATGTCTAAAAGTTAAAAGTCTTAACAATTTAGGGATGAAAATAGTATTATAATTTGATATAAATTATTAACAATAAAAATATACTCCTTGCATCTATATAGGAGTATTGGGTGCTTGTTCTCTTATGCTTTGGACTTCAAATACCTTTTTAAAAAGGAATTTGGAGTCCAAATACTCATGCTTCAGCAATTTTCATGGCCGGGGGCCCACGGTCCACCTGCCCGACACGGCTTTGTCCCTGACGAGGGCAATTAAAGTAAAAACTCACAAATTAACATAACTACAAACTTTTATCAGTTTCCAATTTTCTTCCAAATCGAATCGAATGTCTAGAATTCTAGTAATACTTTCGAGCAGCATTGCACTGAAGAATACTTCATCCGATACGAGGTTTGATCATCAATGATAGCCACGTCTACGAGTACTACGGTATTTTACTGTAGCGAAAAGACGAGGAACAGTAGCGGATGGAAAATACAGCGGGGGCGATTAGGTAAAATCCAAAAAAATTAGTCAGCAAACTCACAAACGGTAGCTTAATAGATCTTTATTACAATTTGATAAAGTTATTAACAATAAAAAATATACTCCTTGCTCCTGTATAGGAGTATTGGGTGCTTTTTCTCCTGTGCTTTGGATTCCCAATACTTCTTTTTTACAGGAATTTGGAGTCCAAATAGTCGCGCTTCAGCAATTTTCAAGGTCCGCGTTACCGAAGGAGGTGCGGCAACGGTACAAAAACCGTTGGGAACCGCTGCAAATGTAAAAAAAAATTGATACAACAACTGCTCTTTTTCTCTTATATGGTTTGATTTTTTTTATCCATTGGTTTTTACTGATATGAATTTTAATTTTGAAACCAAATCAATTTGATCGGTTTCTCACTGGTTTGACTAGTTTTCAGCCGGGTTGACCATTTTATCCATCGATTTCACCATTTTTTGGATTTTCAAATTGGCTGTCAGTCTTATCGAAAACAGAGAAAATCAAAAACAGAATTTACTGTTTTGTTAACCTTGCCCTTCGTATGTGATGAGTACAACACAAAGAACTATGTGCTCATACTAGTATGTTGGGCTGAAAATAAACGAAAACGGTTGAAAAAAAATACTCAAATAGTTTTCATTTTCATATTTTTATACCGAACAAAAATGGAAATGAAAAGAAATCAAAAACAAAAACAAACAAGATCGAATCAATCTGGACTAAATGTACTAAAAACAGTCGGTTACCAGGATAAGTCGTGAATTTCGACATAATAAACCAATAATAACAACATATATTTTCTCTGTTTCAAAAAAATATTAGTCAAAGTGACGGCCAGCAAATCTTAAAAATAATCTTCTATTAAAACATACTCCCTCTGTACTCATAATTCATATTGTTTTGAACTTTATTTTAGTCAAACATAAGAATATAAATTACAAATAACTTTTAAATTTTTAAGTTATAAATAGATTTGTCAAAAAAAATACTTTCATAAAAGTAAGTGTGTGTATATATATATATATATATATATATAAAAGTAAGAAGAGCACTCATAAACTAGCTTGTTTATTTTGCCAGTGTGGAATATATTGTTTTTTCTCCTAAAAAACAAAATTAAACCTTTAAACCCAATAAGGCTTCGTTCGGTAAGACCGGGATCAACCGGGAATATGGTCTAATCCATGTGGAACGATAAGACGGGGAATGAAAATCGGTCCGTGTTGGATTGGATGTTCGGTTAATCTTCGTATGGAATGAAACCCAATTAATCCCGGCCTTTCCCCATCTCTCCTGGCCTGGTTTGAAACCTTGCCTACGGACTTGTGGAAGAACTCGGGGAGGCCACAGCTGCTGTGCGACTAGGGGATGCGGCGGCGACGGCAAGGCTCGAGGCTTGACGAGAAGACTTTGCTGCGCGACGGGCAACGACCACGACAGCAACGGCGACTCATCCTCTTCCAGCCTTTCCTTCTTGCCGGTAACTGATTGCCTCTTCCTTCCTCTCCTCTCAGTGGCGGAGCCAAGACGGGCTCACGCCTGGTGCTAAACAAATAAATTTAGATAAAATTTTAAGTTTTTTAGCTAATATTTACTTGTTTTTAAGAGGTGAAATGAATATGGGACCGGTGCTGCAGCACCGGCCCTGTCTCCGCCCCTGTTTCCTCTCAATGTGGTAGTCGTTCTCGTTCTAGCGCTCTTCTCTGCTCTGTCCTCATATGAACGACCTGGCTCACCCTTGCTCTGTGGTTCAACGAGCTGTTGATGCAGAGCTTGGCCTCGCACTTTTCTGAAGCTGCTACAGAGTATAGACGTGAAATGGTTTAAGCTAAGTATACTTCTCCTTCTATGTGGTGCTAAATCTGTGCAGCTGATTCGAGGAAACAGGAAAAGGAGCTCCTCGCAAATTTGCAGGGCTTGTGGGCAGAATGAATCCTACTTGAGAAGATTACTGAATGTTAGTAGCTGAACTTATGTACATTTCATTATGACATTTAGCAGTGTATATCATTCTGATTTTCAAGCTATTTATGAAAGATTGCTGTTGTGAAAAGAGTTTCTGGTTTTGGTAAGCTGTTTGAGATTTTTTTTATTTTAGCAAGCTTGTTTGTAAAAGTTTTTTATTTTGCAGTGCTGCGGCAATTTCCGGCGGATTTCTTATAGGATGTACTTTGATTGCTGCATAGTGCTGGCAAGATTGTTAAACTAATCAGCATCAGCAGTGGGTTTGATTCCCAGCCAGCTGAACAAAAATTATGTGCAAGGAACAGAGTTTTTTGAGAGGATTATAGCAATGAATGGATCGAGTGATCCCACTGCGATTCACTCATTCCATCGCTGGAACGAAACTGGCCAAGGAATAGTTCCTAGAGAGCCGAACGAAGCCTAAACAAAAAAAAGCCCAACCCAACTATCGCCAGCCAGGTAACTAGGTGAGCACGTGGCCCTTCAGTAGCCATCCCTCCTTTATCCTCCTTTATCCAACCTCCAGTTTCTTCTCCCACAAGCTCACGAACTAGCCATGGGGCAAGAAGAACGCCGCTTGCTTTTCAAGATCTCTGCTCCTCCAATCGGCTGCCCCGCATACGTGAAGCCCTTCGCCCTTCTCGCTATTCCGCCTTGCCACTGTGGTTAGCTGTGGAGGCCTCGTCTCCGTTGCATCTGGAACGGTTGCCTTGCCTGGCTCTCTCGTTAGGGCTGAAAACAGATTGAAACAGTGCGTCAACTATTTTCATTTTTATATTTACACCATTAAATAAAAATAGAAATGAAAATAAACAAATAAATACAGAGTTTTAAAGACAAATTTAAAAAATGAGTAAATAAAAAAGATGTCAAAAATATGAATAAAATAAATATCGAGCATTCACTGTATAATTATTCAAGTCTTACAATATAACATACAACCCAACAGAGAGTAGGTAAATAAGGGTTGTTTAGTTCGTAATTTTTAATTTTTATTTTTCATAAAATATATTTAAATGAGATCTTATTTGAAAAAAACCATAAAAAATAAAAAATTCCGCTAGAAATGAAATTTCGCTAAAACGGTCGAAAAAATGTCATACTATTTTCATTTTTTCTCTCCTATCAAAAAAATGGTTAAAAAAAATGGTAAACGAAACACAGTGAGAATAGAAAATTTTCGTATCATTTTCAGTCCTATCCCTCTAGCCCTTCCCTGAGTCTTTGATTAAAAAAGCAGAAATTATTCGGGATTTTCCCGGAAAGAAATGGGATCCCTCAAAAACGATCGGAAAATCTCAATCGTTTTCGATCTCAGTTCTGTTTTTTTCTATCCGGTTCTTGTCCGTTCTGTTTTGAATCTCAAACAATCTGAAAACGGTAGATGAAAATGGGTAACGGTAGTGGTTGGTTCACTAAAATCCCGAACAGTTTTCAGCCTTATGTGGTAACTTCAACAGGCTTTACTCGAATCTGCAGCGAACTTCCGTGAACCGCGGCCTTTCAAGGAGGCATCCCCGGTGGCAGTATACCTGACGAAATGGGTCGAGCTACATGGGCCAGCATAAGCCGAGCCATTTTAGCTCGACACGATGGGAAGTTAGGTTGGGCCGGCCCAGGCACCACACTGGTCGTGTCTGACCCGTTGGCACATCATGGGCATGGTTTGACTGGGCATGACATGGCACCGTACATAGTGAGAATTTAAATTTAAAATTTGACATTAAATACATGTAATTTAATCAATTTATGTTTAAAATTTAATATTTTAAAGGTTCAGCCGTAACTAAAAATACTTGAGTTTTTTTTATAGTTTAGTTTTTTTAAACTTTTTTATCTTTATTTTTGTCAGCGACAGAACTGACTCTGACGAGGAGGGGCTCCTCTTCCTTCCTCCTCCTTCAGCCGCCCCCCCCCTTCATTTTTCTCCTTCCTCCTCCTCTCTCTCTCCCCTTCAAATCTCCATGGAGATCACGAGTTGAGGGGGGCTTGGAGCCCCCTCCCCCACTAAAGCCGTAGCTGATTTTTGTCCAACGACCACTTGTTAAATAGCTTTTGAGAACCTCATCTTTAAGAAATTTCAGTTTGCCTATCTTATTTTTACTTGTTCTTCGATTGTTTGTAAGAATTGATCTTCGTGATTAAATTGATTTTGCTGTTTCGGTGAGATGAATAACCATTCAAAGTTGATTCTGTGATTGCTAAGGCGCACACGATTTATTCGTCGAATCATGAGAGTCGACTCCACTAAATCGATAGTTATCACCTCACCGAAAGATTAGGCACCTCAACTCATATCAACCTTTTTACTTCATTTCGAATAATCACTTCACATAATTAACTAAGATTCACTTCTTTAAAAAAAAATTTTACACAAATTCTCTGATTTTTACTAACTGAGAATCATCTCTATGGAGCTTTGTGGGGGCCTTACTACTACCTCTACCCAAATATAAGCATTTTTAACTTTAGTCAAACTCAAAATTCTTTAACTTTAACTATTAATACAGAACCATTTATATTATTTTACAATATATAATTATAAACTACATTCATCATTAAATAGATTTCCATAGTATGTAACTCATTATATTAGAAATTATTTAATTTCCAAAATATTATTAGTCAAATTTTAAAAAATTTGACTTTGACTAAACACACATGCTTATATTTCGAGACAGAGGGAGAAGGAAGGAAGACCATGTGTCAACGCCTCCTTACAATAGTTCGGCGGTGTAAGAAATTTTAGTATCAATTGACGATGTGCGGCTAACTTTTATAGTCTCATCGTTGACTTTCAACTCAACTTTCAACATTTGTCTTATTCAAAAAATTAGTTTAAATATGTAAAATTTTAAGTTATAATTCAAATAACGTTAATGATAAATCTAATTAAATAAAATATATGATATTTATAAAAAAAAATTTTAATAAGACCAATAGTTAAAGTTAATATTGAAAATTAACAGCCACAACAATTTAAGAACAGGGGGAGTAAGTCAAAACATGAAGAAACAATTATCCTTGACTTTTTTTTGGTAGTTAAATATCGGACTTACCATAATCGAGGTAGTATGTCTTTTTTTTCCAAATGAAGTGAACAATATCGCACAATTATTCATGTTATGTATCTCCGTACATAGCCAACAAAATTGTATATAAATGTGAAATACTTCCACCATTTTGAAAGAGTTGTTAATTTTTAATAATGTTTGCCATTCTTACCTTTCAATGTATCTTGACCTTATTTAATACACCCCACTAATTTGTCGCTTCTTAATTCCTATGCCACACATAATAATAACTATTTTAATTAAACAGATGGATTAAATATAATGAAAAAAAAGAACCAGAAAGTAGCTGCTAGGCCAATTGTCAATTGATGTTGGCAAATGACTCTTCGTCCGGCCTAATGCAGGCAGTTTTGAGCACCATCGTTACCATTTGAGATACTCCCTTCATTCTCAAGCGTCATTATTAACTACAAACATCAATTGTAATTATTTATTTTATTCAAAAATTATGATAAATTTTAAATATTTTATTATAATTTGCTTTATCATTAAAATTGTTTGAATTACATGTTATAATTTTTAAAATTTAAATTATTTTTTTGAGTAAAGCGAATGATCAAATTCGTGACATCAATTTGAGAACGGAAAGCGTATCACTTTTGCGACCATCAACTGACATTCGGCCGTTTCTCCATGGATGGCCAGCATCGGTCAGCAGCACTGCAGATGATTGCAGGTGCAGCGAACGGTGGCCGTGGGTTTTCAGACGTGCCGGGTTCCTCGTCACGATCGACGATTTACAAAGTTTCAATTCAATTCAGCGTCCATTTCTACGTCTGGAGTCGTGACAGAGGTCAGATTGATGCAAAGTGAGAATGGACCCGAGAGCTTGGATTCGATTTGGAGAAACGTTCTACCGGGGCGCTGGTGCAAATCCAACTAGATGGACACTTAGGACTTCCCACTGCTTTTTTTTTATTGGATCTTCACACTGCTACTCTCTTCGGTTCGAATAGAAGCTTATTTTTAGCTTTTGTTGACTACAACTTTGACTAGTGATTTTGATACATTTAATTAAATTTAATAATATATATTATATATATTATAAAAGTATTTTTTAATTAATATAAAAGTACAAATACTAGGGTTTTAAATTTAACCGGCTCTATAAAAATCATTGGTCAAAGTTATAGTCAACAAAAGTTAAAAATAAGCTTCTACTGAGACGCAGGTAGTAGCATCCTAGCACAGGAGCATCTGAGTAAAGAAAAAAAATACTCATTATGTTTTTTAATTGTTGTCATCATTAATTTTTAATTTCAACTTTGATCATTCATCTTATTAAAAAAAGTTTGATGAATATCATATATTTTATTATAATTACTTAATTATTAAATGTATTTTAATAAAATTTTATAATTTTATATATTTAAATTTATTTCTGAATAAAACGAATAGTCAAAAGTTGAAGTTTGAATGCATTATAAGAGCAGCGGCGACGGTGTGTCGAACTAAATGAGTATGGTTCGATTTCTCTAAGTTGGATGGAAAAAACAAAGTCTGTAAACTTTAGAGGTGCAAAAAGGTACATGTAAGATTATTGCCTAAATCTTTTTAGTTTAAAAGTAAACTTGTTTTTTAAGAGTAAGATTTTAAAAAACTTAGTTCACTTATGGATCTAATAAGAGATTTAACTATTCACTTATGGATCTAATAAGAGATTTAACTATCTTTTCCACCTCTCCATATGCTCTTGCTTCACGCTGTCGAGCTGTTGTCATGGTGCCAGAAATAATTTTTTATTTCCCTAGATGCGGCTTAGATTGAACCAAATCCCCATTTGACAGGGCTTATGGGCAGCTTTTGCTGCAGCTTGTGTCGTGAGCCCTGCCAAACCATTGCACCGAGAGCCGCTCGAGCGAGGTGAACCAGCGAAAGCGGGATACAAAAGTGAACAGCAGGAAAAACTAGAAAATTACGGAATCTACCATTCCTCTCCATCGTCCTTTCCTTCGGATTCATGATCTGTCACCGAAGGCATAAGTAGCATGATGACATGTGTATATAAAACAAAGTCGCAAAAATGTGTATATAAAATAAGAAAATAAGATAAAGGCAATATAAGCAATTTATCTTAATTACCGCATAAAAGCCACAACAATCCATTCTACCAAACATTTTTTTTAAAAAAATCTTCAACTTATTTAGAAAAGCTACCTCAACATATAACCTACAGCTAAGCTGTTTTTTCATAAGCCGCAGCCCTGTTAAGTTTGGAGTGTGATTATGGTTTCTGACACCCACGGTTTGCTTCCTTCAACATGATTATGCATACAACCGCCTATAATCACTTTTACATTTTGTACTAAGCATCATAACCTTTTTATCACTCCTCCATTCTCACCACCTATAATTTATATTGAATAAACTATTTTACTAAACACTCTTAACATAAAAAATAGATTATGTGGATAAAGTTGAATAAGTGATTTCTATGAATAATATAAAGTGTAAGCAATTTTTTGAATAACCATAATCTCTACCAAAGAGGCCTTTAGTAATGGAGGGATTATGTATTTATAGCAATTTCCATTGATATTGTTTTATGTAATTATTCGAGCATCTTGTTGCAACAATCATTGAAGAAGCATACCAAAATCCTCACTCTCTTGAAGTGCTGGTATTAAGAAACGACCTTCTTTTGTTTTGGTAAAAAGTGCTATTAATATTTACATACAAGAGAAAAAGGCACCTCGAAGACAAATCAAACTGGCCTCGTGCTCGTGTCATTTGCACCTGTCGTCGCTTTTGTCTCCTCATTAGCAGCAAATCAGCAATTTCGTTACGTAGTCTTGGGTCAACTTACTGGCAGTCGCATGGGAACGCACTCAGCTCGGCGGCATTGCTTGCCTCCTCTGCTTCCACTATCTCCGTCGCCGCGTCCCACTCTATAAATACCTCAGCCATAGCCATTGCCCGAGATCATCGGAATGGTGCACACTCGGACACATACTCAAACCGGCAAACGAACCACCGCCGTCCTCCCTTTTTCTGTGGCAGCGAGAAGCCGACGAGCCTCGATCGCCGTTTCCTCGGTCTCGGAGGAAACAATGGCAATGGCGGCGGTTGTGCTGCGTTGCTCCTGGCGCCGGGCGTTCTCGTTGTTGGTTCTTCTGGAGCTCCTGCAAGTTCCAGTTGCGCGGTCAGCGACGTTCACGATCGCCAACAACTGCGGTTACACAGTGTGGCCGGGCCTGCTGTCTAGCGCGGGGTCCGGGCCGCTGCCAACCACGGGGTTCGCGCTCGCGCCGGGGGAGTCGCGGGCGGTGGTGGCGCCATCGGGGTGGTCGGGCCGACTGTGGGGCCGCACGCTCTGCGCCGCGGACACCGCGACGGGGCGGTTTGAGTGCCGCACGGGGGACT
>BCLG01000336.1:83771-117240 GCA_001602295.1 Zoysia matrella | reverse complement strand
GGCGCCGCCTCCAAGGGCGCGGTGGCCTGCCGGAGCGCGTGCGAGGCGTTCGGGTCCGCGCAGTACTGCTGCAGCGGCGCGTACGGGAACCCCAACACGTGCACGCCGTCGGCGTACTCCCAGTTCTTCAAGAACGCGTGCCCGCGGGCGTACAGCTACGCTTACGACGACGCCACCTCCACCTTCACCTGCGCCACCGGCGCCACCGACTACGCCGTCACCTTCTGCCCCGCCTCATCCACCAGGTACTGCTCTTTTTCTGCCACTGTTCCCTTTTTTGCGCAGTAAATTGCCAGGCATTAAGGATACGTATGATCATGGACTGACATTGCTACTGCTTAAACCATGACCGGTACTATGGTTCTGCATCCTAATCTAAAAAAAATTTCAAGTAAAAAAATTATTCCATCTTGGACGTTGGTGTTTTGTCTGTTACCCATTGTTTATGACCCGGGCTAGTAGGAGTTGTGGAAGGAAGTGAAGTGACTGCCGTCGTCCAACGGCTAGTCAGTCAAACGGCTAGAAGGCAGGCGCCGTTCGCATCTGGTGCCCGCACGGTCCACGACAAGCTTGGGACGCCGGTGCTTTCGACCGGAAACCCTGTTTCTTAATTTGGGCGTCCGTCTTTACGCAGTTTGTTACTACCTTCATCTCAATAGTTTCATCAAAATTGTAGTTAACAAAAACTAAAAATAAACTTCACGGAGAGAATACTATTACGAGCCGTTTCATCAGCATCAGTGGCAATCTGAATTCGCCGACCTCTCTTCCGTACTGACTTGGTTTCCTCTTGGTTTGTTCCATGCATGCAACAGCGTGAAGTCGACCGGGCAGAACCCGCAGGCCGCCGGGCTGTCGCAGATGAACGACACCATGGTGGTCTACTTCGGCCGCGGCGGCAGCGGCATCAACGCCCAGCAGCCCAGCACCAGCAGCGCCACCTCCCTCGCCATCGCTGCAGCGAACGTCCTCGTCGCTGTCGCGGCCGCTGTTGGCCTCTAGTCTTTGGGCTTTGAGCGCCGCGGGAAAAATATATGATATGCATTAAACTTTTTAAAATAAAATGAACTAGAAATATTGCCGCAATTGATAGCCCGTTTACTGATTCCAAGACTCATAAAATGAAGTCCCTCGTGTATAAGAATTGCATTAAGGAATCATAACAATCATGAGTGGATGGAAGCAACTATATCCTCATTTTCCAGCCTTTATCTTTTGCTTTATGGTGTTCTAAGAACCTGCATGGCGATGAAACAAAAGCGGTCAGGTATCTCATGAAATTCATTAAGAAAAAGGAAAGGCTTGTTACAAGTGATAAAAGAGGGCATCAAGTCAAGGATGAATAATTATTTTTGCCGGCTGTGTCGGTCAAGTAGATTATGCCACGTTATGTACTAATTTCAAATTCAGAAGATTACGTAGGATAGCACCCTGTATCATGCATATGGATTTATAATTGACAGGACAAACCGACAATACATAGCACTTTGTAAGTTAACAAACTCATGAGTCCCTGCAGAAACTAACCATCCTGAACTCTAATTTCTTTACCAGCATAAATTATAATTATGTGTTGTCTTGGCGTTCCCCACAACCATAAGCTTGGTTCCATTTCTATTTTTATTGTGTTACCCTGTTGTTACCTTCATCATGAAAGATATGGGCATCATTCTCCGGTTCTATTATCTTCACATATTTGGTAACATATCGGCAGAAGCTGTAGGCTATAGTTTGCAGTTTCAACACAAGCATTACCTGCACTGAGACATCCTCGTTGACCTAACAGGAGGTGGTGCTTAGCAACAAGCAATATTCCTCACATTGGCCTCATCAGCAGGGTTGACATTTTCGTTAACTGTATACGCCCTACCAGGAGTAATAATCTGCCCATTTTTTTTTTTGCGAACAACGGGTTAAGCTCGATAACCTACATAATAAGATAATTGACATTTCCGTTAGAAAAAGCTAGACAAGCTAGATCAGGAGAGTGATTCTGTAGCAGTAGGTGAATCTATTGCAGAGCAAAGGCAAGGCAAAGCAGAGCAGACTAGAGCAAGGTTGGTAAGTAGACAGAAGGCGACACAGTCACTTGTCCAGGATACAGATTTGCCCGTTCAACCAGGAAGGCAGCAGCTGATTGATCTACTGGCTTTGTAGATGGTGGTGTGAAATTCTGGTTTCCCAAACCATCTAAGCCATGAATGAAGTCTGCAATCCTTTGCTTGGGCTTTCTGTATTCCTTGTACATGGAATGAAACAGCTTGGAGATTTGTTAAGATGACACAGTAAAAAATAAACTTCTTGAAAACTGATGTAATGCTCTACATAACTGTCGGGATCACGTACTTCGGTACCTGACAGATCGCGCTCGGACGTGTGAGGTCAGGGTTGAGCGATCACGGGTTCCGACCCCCCAATGGCGATCTACGACGGTCGCGCCT
This sequence comes from Zoysia matrella, assembly GCA_001602295.1. Classification (NCBI taxonomy): domain Eukaryota; kingdom Viridiplantae; phylum Streptophyta; class Magnoliopsida; order Poales; family Poaceae; genus Zoysia; species Zoysia matrella. The sequence continues at coordinate 114,799 of BCLG01000336.1, read as the reverse complement.
TAACCTCGCAGGCACGCGAAGACCTCGGCCTCCGAAGGTCGACCCCCGGGGAGCGACCCCTAGAGGGTAGGTACCGCGTTATGGTATATTTACTCTGACGGCCAACTGCCATTCGTCCTGACGGGACGGGACGAGATTCACCACGGCGACACTCTAGCAGAAAGCTGTGACGGCTGTCGGATAAGACATGACAGCACTGTAGCCAGCACAGTGATGTTGGACAAACATCACAGTACCCACCGCTGCGCCTGACGCGATGGGTCATGATCACGCTTGGACGGAGCGAAATGATGGCGACAACGACAGAAGGACCCACCTGTCGACGAGATGGCAGGATCATATAGGACCTATCACTTATAACCTCAGGGCCTCTCCTATATAAAGGGAGGCCCAGAGAGCGATAGAGACGAACAGCACAGAGATCGAACACGGACCAACATCACCATAAGCAACAGTCACAAACACACGAAAGACAACTATGAGCTCTATTAGACCATAAGGGTCCTTCATCCTTCCGACCAAGCACCTCCACTCGCCCACATTCCGGATCCTCCCGTGAAGAGAGGATCTCACCTTTGTAATATTATCATCGAGATAATCCGCTCCTTGAACGTAGGTATTATACCGCTCGAGGTGGCCCGAATCAGGAAAAAAAACCCCTGAGTCTTCTTAGACTAGGACATATCAAATTCGAAGGCACACCTATCTCACGATCGTATATTTACTGTGCCGGTGGTCAGAACGCCGACAATAACCATCATCTTCGTATTCATCTTTTTTCTTTTGTTCGACCATTGAAACTTTTGTGATTCTATTTGGGAATTTTAATGTTGTCTACTGAACATTGATTCATCAGCGTGGGTGAAAAAAAAAACAAAAGTACTCTCACGCCTTGATGTTTTTTTTTGTTCAAAAGAACTTATCTAGCATGTAAAAAAATTCAATAATTGAAAAAAGCTTTATAGAGTATTGTCGTCACATTTTTTTTTTTTTGCATATCAAATAAACACTTCCTATGTAAAAGATGAAGGACAGGGTAATAGAATTGAATTTTTGAACCCGGGAAGAATGACGAATGAAACATGAAAAAAAAATGCATTTGCCGCACCTGACTACTTGTGCAGCAAGTGCCATATGCTGCCTCCTTTGCATTATCCAAAAAAGACAGCCTTTCTACACAATAATAGCTTGCTGTTGTAAAGTGATTTTTTAACATTTTTAGAAATAATTTAACTGATCCAGAGCATGGATCCTGGTTTCTGCAGAAGAGGCATGACACTTCCCCTTTGTGTTTCCAAATTTCGGTAAAGCAATGGTAATTATATAGGCATGTTACCTTTCTGCTATATTTTTAATCATGATTTTTGAGAGGAAAAACTTCTACAATAATGCTTTTCACTTGAAGGACTTCTGTTTGAATAAGATCAAAAGATAAACATAGCAAAATTTCATTGATTTCTATGTTAAGTGAAGATGAATTAAATCAGATCAATATTTTTGCTTCATGTTTTGTACCCAGCTTCGTCCATCTCAAAAGAATTAAGGACAGCGAAACATTACCTTGAATAACCTTTGCGCCCTGCATAAGTGCGTAGGGCCTACAAGCTGGTTGATCTTGAGGCAGCTGCGGCAGTGCGTCAAACTCCTGGTGGGCACCAGTATGGACTGATTCATAAAGTTTAATAAAGTCTAATAAAGTGTGGCAGTCTTGCTAAAAAAGGTCAGTGATAATTTTCTACGGGCAGTATGTCAAGCAACACAAATTGGAGCCAAGAGCTGTGATAAGATCAGAGTATAATTTATCATGAAACTATGCTAATTATATTATAATTTGTTTATGGAAATTGCCAAAATTTTGTGTTATCAATGCACGCAAGAGCTTTTTCTTCCTTCCTGTACTCTATCTCTCTCTCCTTACCACCGATCGGTGGTGTCAAGATTATATCTCTCTAAAATCTGAGGTTATTCTTCCAAATGATCTAACTGTTAGCTAACTTATAGATGCAGAAACTGGTACATAGAATGAAAGTGTGATCCAATCATGCTATAATGAAGGAGATGTTGAAAAAATCATGCAGACCCCATTGAGCCAGACCCCTTGTGAAGACTTTCCAACATGGTCTAATTCAAAATCAGGTATTTACACCGTTAAATCAGCATATTCACTAATAAGAATGCAAAGTTTTCACAAATCTTTGAGCACTAGTGGCAAAGGCGAATGCTCAGATCAAAAGGAGGTATCTAAAAGGTGGAAACACCTTTGGTCAATTCAGGTACCACCAAAAATGAAGGTTATGTTATGGAGAATTGCCCAGATCTCAACTTAAACTTCGGCACATTTCAGATTCTAATTTCTGTTATTTTTGCCGCAGTGAAGAAACTGTGGAGCATGCTATTTTAGTGTGTCAATTTGTGAAGGAAATTTGGAGCGAGATGAAAAGGTCCTTTGGTCTGAAAATCAAATTACAAAACTTTGTATCAATAAAGCAGTGGTTATTTGACTTCTTAGCAGGTGCTACAGATGAGGAAGCCATTGTGTTTGTTATCACTGTTTGGCATATATGGGAGGCAAGAAATGCAATTCGTAATGGTGAAATAGCAGTCCATCCTAACTCAATTGCAGTGCGTGCAAAGGTTTATGTGGAGATGACATTGCTGCACTTAGTTAAACAATTGACGTCTCATAGGTGCGAATCTGAATTTGCTGTTCCAAAGTGGATTCCACTGCCGAATGGTTGGTTTTAAAATTAATACAGATGCAGCAATTTTTAAAAACCCACCTCGTATGGGTGTAGGTGCTGTGGTACGAGATTATCAAGGGACTTGCAGATTTGCATATTGCCGATTAGTGCAGCGAATTGATGATCCTGAATTAACCGAAGCAATAGCTGTAAAGTGTGTCATATCCTTTTTATTGGACCGCAATATACAACAGTTTATAGTTGCTTCTGATTGCCAAAATCTGGTTAAAAAGATTAATTCACAAGCGAAGGATCGATCTCATGTTGCAGTAATTGTCCAAGATATCAAAAATCTAATCAAGGATTACTCTTTTGTATCTGTATCTTATGTTAATCGTAGTTGTAACGAGGCAGCTCATGTGTTAGCTAAGGTAGCCGATCAGTTTGATGGTGTAATTTGATGTAACGAGCCTTCGGAGATAATCCGGGTCATAATATGTAACGAACAAGTATGTTAATTTTGAATGCTGCCTTTCTAAAAAAAAAAGCCTCCTACTGCCACCTCTAGCTCCTCAAGGTATCGGTGCGTTGCCATCGTGGCTCTTGCCACCGCCATCCGGCCCGCGCAAAATGTCACCCTACCTCAACCCATCCGAAACCCACCGGCCAGCCTCATCTCCATCCCTGCAGCGATCAGCCTCCCCACTGTCACTGCAAGCACTCCTACAGTCCTACTCCGCGACCCATCCGGCGCCGCCACCGCAGCCTCCTGCCACCGCCAGGCCACCACCGCATCTTTATCTCTCCATCCTCTACTTTGCCGCCCTCAAATCTATCCAAACCCAGAATTCAACAAGTTTCTTGCCTCTTGCTTGCCATTTCAAATCAAATGCAAAGGTGGCTTGAGCTGAGACGGCCAAGGGCAGCAGCGGCGCAGCCGCCGATGCTAGGACGACGAGGGGCAGGGAGCAAGCAGAGATGGGAAGGAGCAAATTTATTTAGGCCATTTTTTAAGGCTTATTTGAAACAAAGAAATGAAAAATGCAATAATAAAAAAAATGCAGAAACAAGTAAAACACAGGAATAAAAAAATAGAAGAATTGAGATTTTTTGTTGTTTGGATAGTAGGAATGAAAAATGTAGAAATAAAAAAAAATATTTAGAGACACTAATGTTCATAATGCTTAAACTAATATAGCTGTAAATAATTTTTTTTCTTTAACATGGCACATCCTACAAGAAAAACGAAGCATATTTATTATTTCTTGACATGCTAAAAGAAAAAAAATAGTTTACTCAAACAAAAAATACCACTAACAACAAATAACATTTGATTTTAAAACAATAATGTATATAAAATATTTAATATAATGATTGATTAGAGAAATGAATACAAACCTCCGTTTCTAAATACTTGCCAATTTTGACTTTTCTATAAATTGTTTGACCATTCGTCTTTTCTAAAATTTTTTGATATATAGATATAAAAAATATATATTCTCAAAGTATATACGATGGCAAATCTTATGATGTTATTTATAAGTTAATTAATTAAATATTTTAAAAATTATAATTAGTCAAAACATAAATAGTAAAATTCAAAATTGATAAGTATTTGTAATCAAAGGTTTGTACACTGCACATTAACTGACATGTGAGGTCATGCTTATCCACACAGCTCTTTATTCTCTCTTACTCTCGCCATGGTTCCAATTCTCGAATCATCAGAAGCTTCTGCGCGCGCGGGAGCAGGGGAGCTGTACAAGGGCTAGCAGGAGCAGGGGGACGGACAGAGCTGGGCGATGGGCGTGGCGCGCGGACGCACGGATGGCGGGCGTGACGTGCGGGAGAAAGAGGACGAGAGCGCGCCAACCATTCCATTGCCTTGAATTCGATTGCATTTTCTCATTCCTGTGAAATGGGGGTTCCGTAGCCCCTTTCCTCCGGAAGGAAATGTCGCATTCCTCCGTTTCAAGCGATACCATCTCTTCCCTTCCAGAGGAACAAATTCCTGCAAAATTGCCTACGCATTTCCTCCATGCCATACTGGCTCTTAGAATTTTCACAGATTCCTTATTTCTCCCTCAGGAATCCAGGGATTTTTATATTCCTGGACGGAAGTAGTACATCGCCGGCCCTTAGCTATATTAATTTTTTTTTTTTTGGTTTCCCTGTCCATTCTTTTCCACCACTCCAGCAATCTCTCGCCTGAGGTCTCGTCTTCAGGTCTCCTAGCTGTGCACATCCCCAATATCAATGTTCTTCTCTCCAATGGATGAACCACTGAGGTTGAGCTTGAGAATTAGGAGATCCATGCTGCTGCAAGGCAAGCATCTATGCATGCTTACCTAACATTTTTGTCCACTCCTTGTTCTGTCATACATCTGGACATGGGTGAGAGGCTATCTTTTGTTTATGTCTTGCTTACCCATAGAAAAATATCGATGATATAATAGCACCAATTAGGTGGTCAGTTCCCTTGCAATCACTATAACAGTGCTATGTTGGTTATCAACCACACACGAAATGATTAACGTCGTCAAGAAGTTTTTTCCGAGCAAGTAAATCCATTGCAAAGGTAATTAAGAACATAGAGGAATGCGTTTGGAAATTACAACTTTAATCAATTGAAGTACACAAGTTGGGTTCCACAAACCTATTAAGCAGCAAATTCTTTCATCAATGACACACTAATCCAAATAAATCGATGGCTGCATATGAAACACAGACTCCAAGATTCACACGAGATGTTGGTGGAGGTTCACCGATGTAGGAAAAAAAATTAAGATTCTGAGTCATATCCGTCTGGTACTTCTGACTTTTAGCACATAAATGGATCCTGTGCAATATAAACGATCGGTAGTTTCACGGTATCCACTACCTTCTTCTTCTCTACTTGTCTGAAGAGGTCATCGGTGATCGCATCTGGTTTCAAATCCTCCCTTACGATAAAGCTCTGTACAAGGAACATATCATGGCACTGCATATTTGGCGGTGCTTCCTCCTGTGCTCGCAAAGTCACAGAGATATAGCACTTCGAACATGGTGGCATAACCCCTTTGTCAGGTTTTGTGCAGTATTTGTTTTGGTTGGTCTTTATGTTATATGCAATGTGACCATCCGTTTTGTTAGTTAACTGCAGGCAGCATGAAATTTCCTTCCTTTGCTCGAATGGAAAGCGCAACTCCAGGCTCGGATCCAGAGCAAGAACATTGGAGTCGCAGCTCCTCTGCATGAATGAAGAGATTAATAATGCAGTCTTTTATTGATCTATTGTTAAAAAGTGTAAATTGGTAAACGCAGAACACCCCAAAGAACCCTCTTTTCTCACGTTTGTTGCGCTAAAAAACTGAAGTAGATGTTTATGACAAAAACCAACAGTAGAAACCCAACGGACAGAGCCAAAAGCCAGAAAAGGCTTTTTACTGACTTGCTTATAACCAAGTCAATCAAACAAGCCTTAAAAATGATTATTTTCGTATTCCTGATAGACTTCGCAGTGGTCCACGATAACTCGGAGCCGCCCATTTGATTAGATCGAGTACCAAACTCATCTAGCAATTACTTCCTACGATGTAATAGGTCATCCCAATTATTGTAATAACTTAATAATCTCTTGTTAGGAAAGTTAACCCACACAAATAGGGACATGTCCTTTTGCATGCAAACAGGAAAATCATGATTAAAGTATCACAAAAAAATCAAAGAATATGGTAAAGGACCATTCACAAAACTTACATAATTTGGTACTGGATCATGAGCACGGCACCGTACACATAGCTATGTCCTATCAGATTAAATCAAGTACTTAAGTCATGATTAATTATCAAGACGAGGGGGGAGCAATTACAAGATGGATTAAGGCCTCTTTGTAACGCAGAATTTCACAGAATCTTAGAGAAATTTCATACGAATCAGTTCAACTTCACAAGAAAAACACAGGCAACTAAAAATTCCTGTGTTTCAAAGCGACCATAACCAGACAGTTTATATTTTTCTCCACAAAATGGAGATCAAGGAGCAACCCCTATGAATTGTGATTCTAGGTTCAACCATTAAGAGGAAAAATAATTTTGAAGGAAAGTATGCATGTGGAGAATTGATTATGTATTCTCAATCTGATTATATTCCTTATTTATATCAATTAAGAATGAGAAAATAAGGAAGACAAACGTGGAAAATCATGCATTGTTGCGTGCATTGCTAACCAACTAGCTAGCTTCCATTTGAATCAGAGATCATGAACAAATTATAAATGGTGGCATGCATCATTGTCTGCTAGAAGTAGTTCGTAAATCCAACTATTTTTCTTTAATTTTGCTTCTAAAAATTGCTACCCGACTGTTTTTTATTCTGTAGATTGATTTGTTATTGGACTAAGCATCTTGTTGAGCAGTCAAATTTCTTACAGGTAAAGTATAAAACTAAACCAATTTCGACAGCATTGATATGGTCATAAAACACTGCTCTATTACCAAGTTTTTAGCTGTGTCCGGTGTCCTCATGTTCACTTGAGTTTTGGTTGCAGGATCAAACTGATGTGACCTATGCGATGTCTAGGGCTCATATAACTCAATTTAGATACATAGATAAATCTAGATTTTCTTGGCAGAAATATTGGGTGTACAGTGTACACTCTTGACCTTTGCTGTTCGCGCGTGCCTCTGGTGCAACACCCTAAATTTTCCATTGAAAAATAATTAAAAAATCATTTCTTTACATTTCTTAGAATTTTCATTTGAAAAATTCAAAACAATAAAACTTCAAGAATTAATTTCTAAATATCAAATATTGGAACTTGACAATTGTGTTTCTTCTTTTCCTTTATTTGGATTTTCCTGGATTATTATTTACTTTATTTATTTTCCATTTTATTTATCAATTTAGGGATTCTTTTTGTATTTTGGATGTTGGGCCAATTCTTTCTCTCCTTCCCCACCCTTTCTTCCTTTCCAGTCCAGACCAGCCCGCGTGACCTATCCTTTTTCTTTTCTCCCACACTAAGCCACCTCCCCTCCTCCTCCTCCTGTTCCCTTTTAAATGTCAGCCCAGTCCCACTCCCCACTCTGCTATTCTTCTTCCTCACCATGCTTGCACCTGCGTGTGCCCCAGCCTATGCACCAACGCGAACTTGTTGGCCTCGTGCCAGCTCTATTTTCCCATCGTGTGTCGCGTAACGCACCACCCACACCCCCACTGTACGTGTACTCCCGCCGTCTCAATAAAAAATATTTTATTAACTATAACTTTGATCAATAATTTTAATATATTTAATTAATTATAATAATATAAAATATATATATTATGAAAGTATTTTTTTAATAAATTTGAAAGTATAAATACTAGGTTTTTAAATTTAATTTAACTTATAAAAATTATTAATTAAAGTTATAGTCAATAATATATAAAAATAAATTTTTATTAAGACATAGGTAATAGTAAATAAAATTTTAGGCGGAACGGACGTGCGGGGGTCACCAACCGTGCCACTGCCCATGTGCCCCCTGCAAAAAAACGTTGCTCGTAACTGGCCGTTCGTAATGGCCCATCCAACGCCTGCGGCACGCCGTGTGAAAACGGGGAAGGTCAAAGAATCCGCTCATCACAGTCGTGCTGCACTGCCATCCATCTCGCTGTCACATCGCGTTTCCAACACCATCATCAACACTGTTGTATATCGCTACAATGCTCGAGTACTGGTCTGTGAAACCTGCTTGCCATCGGACGACCTAAGGATTGCCGTCATGTTGCCATGAGGCAAGGACCTGGAAAAATATCTGCGCCCGCGCTATCCTCACCCCCGGCCACTCCCACTACCTGACAGTCGCATCCCCAAAACTCCTTGTCAGCACAGGCCTGCTCACCATCAGCTGGCTGCCTAGGGCTCCACTGGGTGCGAATTCTCTGCATTAATGTAAATATATTGAGAGTCAATGACATGTGAGTCCGGTCTCACGTGTCATTGACCCACTCACTAATGCAGAGGATCTCGATCCAGGCTCCACCGGCTTCCCCATTTCCAGGTGAATATAAAAGCCAGTTTCGACCAAGGCTTTAGCCTGAGCCTTGTGCATCAAACGTCACCGAAGCTCATTACCTGCCATCTCCGTTGCCTAATCTCCCTCACTGATCATTCCTGGAGGTCCACAGCAAAACCACGATGCTCTCCTCACCTTTCACAGTTGTACTCTTCACCTCCGGGCACTTGCCATCGCTCTAGTTCTTCCCAGATGCTGACAACCCTACCTCCGGCTCCGCCATATCTTTTTCTCCCTTGTTCTCTACTCTGCAGCCACACCAACAGCCTATCAATGGCAGGTGGACCACTTGGCGCTTCAGTTAGTGAGATCCCTCTGATACCTCTCTCATGTGCCTCTGTGGACAAAGTCCACTGCACCTCTCAACCAAATCACCAAACACCCGGTCTACAAAAACTACACGCATGCACCATGGACAAGTCCCAAGGTCCACGCACATGTTCCGTACACTTCACTGCCACCCGAGGGCCACCTATCATCCTCAGTATAAATCCTATTCCATATCCTTTATGTACAGTTTTTCCTTTTTCCTTAAAAAATAGTTCCACAAAAAACTCCTATATAGTTTTTATCACAAAAAACCTCTATTCACAATATTTTTGTTTTGGTCCAAATAAAAGCCCCTTGCACTTTTTGTTCCTTTAGATTCTAGTCCTTTTTCACGTTTACCCCCTGATCTTCCTGTATGGAGACTTTCTGGAAATTGCAAATAAGTCCATATGCGTTCTTTTTTATCACTGTTTCTTCGTTTTTACTCTGATCATCATGCCAAACCCTACCACATGAAACCCTTTGCTACTCTAATATCCTTTTATTACTATTCAGATTTCGTTTGGTTTAAATTTTTTGCTTAGTTTTATTTTTCATATTTTACATGTAGCCGATAAGGATCTTGAAGAGGAGGAAGCTGACGACCTTGAGTATGAGGAGGATTCCAAAGAAGGTTTGAAGGCAAGCTCTAACAACTTAACCATGCTTTTATTGCTTGCCATTAATTATATTATTACCTTTAAATATTTTGTTAGCTATTGTCCCCCTTGTTTATAAATTATGACTGCTTGTGTCTATTTATTATATGACATGAAGTTGTTATCTTACCTTGATGACCTGTTGATATCCTTATATTAGTTAATCCTTAGGCTACCACTAGAAGGTTAAGATCCCTTGCAATCCCTTGCATTGCTACACCATTTCACTACACACCCTTTTATAAAATGCATTAAAAGTATTTTGGTGTCCGTAAAACTTGGGTGTAAAACTTGGGTGGGTGATGGTGCAACTTGTGATAGGTGATGTGGGTTTTTTTTTCTTTGGATGAGTGAGACTTGCAGTCTGTTTCGTGGTTAAGTTTTGTGCTTGTTGCAATTCACCCATTGAGAATGAAGCGCTTGCTCTGACTGCATAACTACCAGAATTTGTTGGTCATCAACTTGTGTATCCTATATAACTATTAACCTATTATGGGCACTGCCTTCATGGTATTTGACATATAGAACTCATTGGCCGTTGAATGACAAGAGAGACCAGGAAAAGATGTGGATGTGGTTTGCACCGTCTGGCTTCGATATGGTAATTGCCCACGTCATTAGTGCGACCATTTTGCTTGGTGATTTAGACCCTATGTGTATTCTTTGGGAATCTATGAAGAGGATGTGGATTAAATTTCCATGATTCAGTCTTGGGATTGTACTTAATCGCGTGGATTTAAGGACTACAAAACATTGATATGTTGCTTGATGTAAAGATATATGATGGATACATACACCGTATAGGTACGTACTTGATATGTCTAAGATAGATATTTTAAAAGTTTTTGGATACCTGAAAAGGATCTAAAAAAGTAAACACAAGAAATTTCCCAATTCGAAGGTAGATCTACAGAACTTTTTTAGATCTCTAATCCTATCTATTATGCAACAAACTGTTGGACTGATTGTTCAATTTAAACTATATGAAAAATAGAACATATGAAAAATAGAAACTTTCCTTACAAGCTCAATGAACTGATCGGCAGGGGTTTCATGAAGGCTCGAGTAGCCACTGTTCCCAGCCATTATTTTTATAATTATAACTCCCAAACTGAACACATCGAACTTGGTTGACACAGCGCTACTTTTAATGTATTCTGGCGGCATGTACCCACTTGAAGATATCATAAGATGCATCCAGTCAGTGCAATTGTAATCGTACCAAATTTGAAGTACCAAATATAGTTGCCTATATGATACATCGACTTACTTTGTTCCTTTGATGATCTCAGTCCTATGGGTTTCAGATGAAGCTACAAGTTTGGACAGACCAAGATCTGCAATCTTTGCCGTCATGTTCTTATCCAGCAATATATTAGCAGGTTTCAAGTCCAGATGTAAAATAGGTTTTCCTTGTGAATTATGCAGGTGCTTTAAGCCCTCAGAGGTCCCTCTGATAATTTTGTAACATGCCGACCAGTCCAGATCACACGGTTCGTCTGCAAAAGAAAAAAAAAACTTTTAAAAAGGTGCTGAATCTTCTAGCACGCTAGCTAGATACTCCACTAAATAGTCCTTGCAAAAACTAAAGAAAAGGATATTCCAGTAAATAAGTAAGTAGTAGAACATACCTGAAATATGTTTATCAAGGCTCCCACCATGCATATATTCGAAGCAGAGAATTCGTTGCATTTCATTGCCGATAACTATCTCTCCATTGTGCGGGACGTACTTTCGTTGTGTTTCATAGCAGTAGCCAATTAACGGAACAATATTTTGATGGCTGACCTTTCGTAGGTTACGGTATTCGCTGTCAAACGCCTTATCATCAAGTCCTTGCAAGGGATGAAGCTTCTTCACAGCAATTTCCTTCCCTTTATACACTCCCTGTTGTGACAAAAGTAGAACATAATATTGAATTACTGAATCGGTGGTGGTATCAATTGAAAACTAGCGGAAACATAACAAGTAATGATTTATCATACTACCTTATAAACATCTCCATAGCCACCACTGCCAACTTTTTGCTCCTCAGAAAAGTTATTTGTAATGGTTTCAAGCAAGTGGAGTCTCAAGTATTCATCCATGATGAAAAAAAGGCTTATATTCGAATTTTGTCCTAAGAAGGAAAAAAGAGTTCTGTTTATAGGTTTGAACTGGGATTGGAGTGAAACGAGAAGATTGAATCCTTACCTCGAGAGAGTAATGGCTTTAATCACTTTCAATCCCCCTCAAATCTCTTGAAACCAAACGGGGACCGACCTTACAAGGAGCAGCACGCGCGGTACCGGCGAGGGTCTCCTGCCTCAAGGAAGCGTCGAATCGGGCGAGCGTTGGCCTTCGCTGGCGCAGTGCTTGACCTCACGGCGCTTCTGAACTGAATGTCTGGCACTCGAGCTCACAGAGGTGCTATATCTAAAACTTTCCAACCGAGCTCTGAGAACTCTTTGGTAAGAAGGACCATAAGTTTAACTCGTAAACACTGTAGTTGACTTGACTTGGGTATGATTGGGGTTCCCGTGAGGGAGGAAGGCTCCATTGCTAGTACGCCGATAACGCATCGTACTTAATATTCCAACTTGACTGAAGGGTGATAAAAAAAAAAAGCTAATTAGTACTTTATCTATTTTTTTAATTGATGTCATTGACTTTTAAATTTAACTTTGATCATTTATTTTATTCAAAAAATTTGTTCGAATATGTAAAATTTTAAGTTGTAATTCAAATAACTCTAATAATAAATCAAATTATATGAAATTTATTAAAAAAATTTAAATAAAACAAAAAATCAAAGTTAAATTTAAAAATCAACGACAACGTCAATTAAAAAATAGAGATAGTATATATTTTAGTTTAATATCGTAGGCCAGTATAGATATATGCTATACCTATAGACATTAAAAATGTTCAGTACAAGAGTACCATCACAAGTTTTTTTTTTTTGAGAAACGAGTAACATCACAAATTGACCTGCATTTTTAAGTACGGTAGTTGAATAATAGTACTCCTATTGTCGTTAGGTTGACCTGCATTTATAGGTATGTCATTTAAATAATAATGTTGCCCTTAGAAAATTGTCACTTGCCACAATCATTGCACCGACACTTATTAGCCATTGATAATAAGTCGATATAATTGGACAACTAATTATTGTGGCTAAATATTAATAATAAAAATTAATATTACATATTATTATTTAAAACCTATGAGATGTAAGGGACCAATTGTTGGTCGGTAATTATATAAAATAGCGTCGAACAAAAGGTCAGTAAAGGTGCTGACCATCGATCGGTAAAAAAAATGTGAGTCGGTAAAAGTTTTACCGACGTCACTTATACCGACTAACAGTAAAGCTCTTTATCGACTGATGCTAAGTCGCTAAAGTCGCTTTTAGCGACCCATCACAGGTGACTGATAGTGAATCGTAGTGTAGTGAATAAGACCCAGTTAGGCACATCAAGATTGAGTGACTTAAAAAATGTCCTTGTCCTCTTTTTTCCTCTATTGTTTCTACTGTTTTGTTATTTTGCATCGTTCACTGAGACATAAACTCAAACAGCCTTTTGCACTCTGTCATTTCTAATGATATTCAAACCCTGACCTTCGCAATTCTGTTATTTTTCAAAGACCCTCAGTTTTGCATCCATATTAATTCAACTGTGTCCCAAAATTCAAACCAAACACAAAACTCTTGCACTCAGTTTAAAAACTGTCACACTCGGTTTTAAGGCTAAAACCAAATGACCTTTTATGTGTGTCTAAGAATTAAGTTTTACACATAAAGTGACTTCATTAATGGTAAAACAGAACAATGTCACGAATAAAGAGAATTAAAACGATTACCGAATTGCAGCGGAAAAGAAAACCAAGCGTAGCGCAGCTTCCACAGGCAGTCGACCGAAGAGGCGATAAACCTAAACTTTCACTCTTATGTCTTCAACGTCCTCTTAAACTTTGCTTTCTACTGAGCAACATTGATAAAAGCACAGTTGAGTACGGAATGTACTCAGCAAGTGTGAAAAAAGATAACATGTGGTAACAAACAAATCAAATACAACATAGAGTTCTTTTGCATAAAAGCACACAATAGAGACTCATTTCCTATTAAGCACCTATTTACTAAGTGAAAGACATCGCACCTATAAACCAACATGCTTACAGCCTACCTGGCTGTAGCACCAACATCAGAACCAATCAGTCTTCCACTATGATCACCAACCAAACCATACCAAAATCCTACTAATCATGTGAGGGTCTATGCAATGCTCGTGACTGTGAGCACGGCTGTCATAACAGTTTTAACTCTGCAGAGGTTATACACAATTCCCCAGGAGAAATGATTTTATCTCTTTTTCAGGTGGACTAAAGAATCTCCATTACGCTTGTGCTGGCCGAGCACTCGCACACTTCCTTTGGTGTGAGGGTCAAGAGATCACTTCAAAGCTTTTTTATGACTTCCACCGGCTTGTACGTGCCCACTAAAGTTTCACCCATCAGGCACTAACTGAAAACTCGAAAGGCCCTTTTTTGTGCCAAATGGTTCTCGAGAGTAACCCTCCCTTCCCCACACATCTCTTTCCAGGCAGATCTAGGCGTAACTCGCTTTCCTGCTCCATCGTTTGGCACGCACAGAACTGGTTTTCATCACTTATTACGCTAGACCGCGCCTATTTTTTTTGGCATCGTAGCTGTAAGAGAATACATGGGTGGTCGCTCTACGAACCGGTTCTTAAATTTAGAAAGATAACATACCAAGGGACAGTGCCAGTAACCACACGCACAGCCCTACACCAACCATATCTCTCAAATCACTAATCTCCAAGTTACTATTAAATCATCCGTTAATCCTCGTGAAGCAAGTATGACAATAGTTCAAGTTAATATCACCCATCTCGACAACAGCAAGCTAAGCATATAAACTACCCAACAAAAAGGTAAACTAGGGCGACAAAGCATAATAAGAAAACTAGTTGAATTTCTAATAGTAGGTGCGCATTCAATTTGACACAAGTATGTAATCTATAAGATAGAGATTTTATAAAATAGGCACAAGATGATCAATGACACTTGCCTTTGTAATTGCGTTGCTACTCAATGATCTTGGAGTTCTGATTCTTGAAGTCCTCGCAAGCGGATCCAAAGCATATTCGTCTAAGCGTGTAACATCCGACAACCAAACAATCAAGCAACCAAAACAAAGAATCATATGCAATATTGAAAGGTCATTATGGAGTGATAACAAAGTTGAGAGACTCACAAAGGATTATACTACAACAGGAAAACTTTAAGGTATTAGATGATAACAAGTGATGAACAGAGGCAACCCGTCTGGCTGCGCACAAACAGCATTGCAAAGACATGCGCGTTCCCGATGATTGACTGCAAGATTCAAGAAAGTGTTTGAACAGAAACATGTGAAATTTTCTGGAACACGATGGAGACATGATAGCTTGAACTAGATTTAACCTGAAAAGCGGATCGATGAATTGGATCTAGTATTTGTTCTACAGCGATAGTCGATGAGGAAATCACGTTCGTGGTGGAATCGTGAGGAATCGTGGCAAATCCTTTGGGGGTTGAAAAGGGAACTTTCTAGAACACAACATGGTATAAGAGTTTCATCAAGGGGGTGGCCGAAATTGAGAAAAACAAGGAAGAGATAACCGATCCACGCGCTGAACAGATCTAGATCAAGGAGCAGTAGTCATTGCGATAAAGCTACCGAACTCCAATGGTTATGATTTTTGGATATGTTGTAGAGGACATCAAGGCGCACCTGCTGACAAAATTTGGTGCAATTTGGTTGGGTAGATCTCCAGGAACGTCGATCAAAATAAGAGCTAGGGTGGCTGGTCGCGATTTGCTGGAAAGAGAGAAATATGAGGAGGGATGGAGGAGGACGTGGGGAGTTGAAGGGATGGTGAGGAATATAAAGGGAAAGAGATATTTTAGAAGTTTGTTGAGTATTTGTTTTGTTATTGGAAACTCATGGATTAATTTGGTACGTCGGATCTAGATCGGATGGATTAGATCAAAAGAAACACGTGGATTAGCTGACCTTTGGATTTGAATCGGATGGATGAGGTTAATTGGGTGACGTGACATAGATTTAGGCTTTTGATTTCAAGGTTAATTGGGTGAGCTCGGTCCCCGGTGCTCTGGCGGGTTCTCGACGGAAATAAGGGGAAATAGAGAGGACAAGGTGGAGATTCTCACCACGGGCTCGAGCGAGGTCGGGGGACACCGGAGATGGGGCGCGACGGTGACGTTCTGGTGGCAATCTTCGGCGGTGGCGAGGGCGACGTCCAAGAACCGGCTGGGGGCGAAAATCGATCGGGCAGGGGCGGTGGGGAGCAGGGAAAGCCGACACGAGGTCGGTGGTGGCCGGGGCGGTTCTAAGGGGCGACGCGACAGGCGGCAAGGGTTTCGGGTTTTGTCGAGGAGAGAGAAGGCCAAGCGGCGCGGTTTCGTGGGGGATTTATAGTGGATATAGGTGTGGCTAACTCGGGGAAGTCGTGGCACGCGATTAGGGGAGAAATCCTGCGGAGATTGGAAAAAAAAAATTAGGGCGGCGCGCGGCTGTTGCGGAAGGTGGCCGGAGGAAGGGGATGACAAGCGGGGCCGAGCTGTCGGTCAGAGTGAGGGAGGGAGAAGGGGGTAATGCCTGGGCTTGGCTGCGGTGAGCTAGGTTGGCCGCGGGGATTTTTTTATTCTTTTCTTTTTCTTATTTCCTTTCTACTTCTTTTCTTATTCACTTTTAATTCTTTATTATTATTATAATTAGATTATTTGAAAATGAGAGGATTAATTTGAAATATTTTGGGATAAATGCATTTCACTTTATTTGAACCATTTCAAAATACAGCATATTTTAAGACATTTGTTTATAGAATCCAAAATTCGAGAAAACCTCTTTTCTTTCCTTTTGTTTATTTTATTTTTTATAATTTATTTTATCTAATTATTTATTTTGAAACAATAGAAGAATATATTTGAAAGTATTTGAGATAAACTAATTTCAAACATTCATTGAAACCTTTTCAAATAAAACAAAATTTTATAATAAAAATCATACTTTCAAGATTTCTTTTCGAAAATTAAAATTGTGAGAAACCACCTTCTTTTTTCTAAATACCAAAAATCATTTTACAAGATTATTTCCAAAACATTGAAATAATTTGAGATAGATTCATTTTACTTCATTTGAAAGTTTCCAACTAGAATCAAAGTTCACAATAAAATTATGTTTTAAAGGCATATTTTCAAAAATCAAATTTAGGGAAAACACCTCTTTATTATTTTTTTATCAAATAAGATTGGTTTTAAGATAAATACACAATCATTTTATTAAAGTAAGATAATATTAGATAAAAACATTTAAAACTTTATTTTCAAAGAATTTTTGAATACTTTTAAAATTGAGAACAAACCAATAATAATTAAAATTATTTAAATAATTGGAAATTTAACTTTATTTTGGTGAAGAAAAGTTCACATCTCTAAATTAGGAAATTTGAGGTGTGCTAGAAACTTAATGTAGCTGCGTCAGATCCTATAGTATTAATAATATCAGATATGTCTTTGGCGCACCACATGACTACATCAGAATACACTCGTGACCTCCACTTTTTGTGATATTTAAAGGGCATTGTGAGTGGTGTGTTTTAAATATGAACTCAAGTCGAGGATGACTTTAAATTAAGCGAGAGAGGATGATGAGTAAATCATACTTTCTGATAAGGACATAAAAGGATAGACATTTGTGTAGGCTAAATTTATAATGCAGAGCAACACTAACTTGTGATGGAATCCAATTTTAGCACTTAAGTACTTTGCGGAAAGCTCATGAAGCCTACTTTCCAATAGATATGGCCTCACTTTCATATAATATCTGAGGTAGCGCCAATAGTTATTATAATACAGAAGGTGTTGCGCTACTCTAACTTGAACCATTGACTCGTCTATCAAGTTAAGCTCATTAAAGATACATCCTAGAGTTTCAGGATGACTCTAGCACCCTCTTTATCGTCCTCCCACCAATTTAAAGTTCCCATCCGTCACTAAGAATATTTGGCTTTTCTTTTGTTATAATTTAACTTTTATGCAAACGTTATGACTTTTAGTTGTGTTCAACGACCCTCTGTTAGACATCATTTAAGAACTACACATTTGTGAGATTTTAGTTTTGCTAAAGGCTCTGTCACTGAAAACTGAAAGTTCTCTTTCTCAGAATAAATCAAAACTTCTGAAATCCAAAATCGAAACTTCCGGTTTCGTCGGGGTGCAAATCAGGCAAAACTGGAACTTCTGGTTTGCATGCAGACTGTGAGAATCTTTGAGATCCCATAACATCCTCGTCCGGGCTTCAAATTTGTTCATCCATATATCCATTTTTATTGTCTTGACTAAGGCTACATCTTAGAATCTTCAAATCAGGAATTTGATTTCATCTTATTATATTTTTCAAGCATTTCTTTATATCTTTAGCCAAAATCTTCACAAAAATCTTTCACAGCCTGCAAACACATGTATAAAAGCACTTCTTGCGAAATAAACATCAGCAGACAAAGATTACATACTTTCTAAATATTTAGTTCTACGGAAACTAGAACTTCCAGTTTGGCCCCTCTGGCAAAAGGCTGGAAACTCCGATGGACCAAACCTTGACCATAGAGAGAGTGCCCTCGGATACTCCGGCTATGTGTAGACACTCCGGTGAAGACTTAGACATTTTTGCTAAAGCGAGAGAAACTGAAACTTTTAATTTGAAAATCCACAACTCACTGAGTGCACTTTTTGAGTGTCAACACAAATCTTATTCTTGCTTATTCTTCGATTGCTTGCAGGAATATAACCTCGAGTTCAGGTTGATCTTGCTATCCAGCAAGATCAATAACTATATGGAGTTAATTTTATGATTGCTAAGACGCACATGACCTATTCGTTAGTAATCAGATCATAAGTCGAGTTCGCCAAATCAAGAGTTATCCTCTCACCAAAACATCGAACACTCAAGTCCAATGAAGTATGTACTACATTTTAATACATCATTTTTAGATCATAAGATGCATGCTTTCATGCAGGATCTTTTGTCCAAAATTAAAAAACATTTATAACCACTATGACTATTCACAATGAGTGCACGAACTGCTTACTGTCACTCTCCCTACAAAATATATGCAAAATAGACTTTTACTGCGATGTGTTATGCACAAAGGAGGTCGAACATGATTTTTTTGACCACTGAATAAATCAGTACTAGTGCAATATAACAGTATAGGGACAATCCATATACCATTGAAGTGACGGCAAAAATAGGGCATTGCTAGGCAAATGTCAATGCATAGAAGTATTTTCAATGACAGACGCTCCCTCGTCACTACAGAGAAATCATCACTGATTTGGGTGAGGCCGGGGGGGGGGGGGGGGGGTTGACATCAGGACCCTATCACTGATAAGGATGACACAAGTGACAGGAGGATTCAGCACACCCATTGCTGGTGCAAGGTTAACCATATATTTGGAATTAGAATGAATTTTTAATTTACCACTTAGTTTTTCTTGTTAAGAGAGTGGGGTTTTCCGGTTTAATGGGAAAAATTGTGAAACCAAATGGTTTCTTCAACTTACCTCTCGGTTTCACAGTTTATCAGCTAGTTTTCGAATTTTATTTTTTTGTTAAAAAATTGCAAAAAGCGGTGAACCAAATAAACCGAGCTGGACAGGTTTTAATGTGGACAGTTTATCAGCGATGGACAGCTGACGTCAGCATCCAATCCCTGGTAAGGATGACATGTGTGATGGGCGAATATATCAACAGAACCGTCACTGGTGGCCCAGCCAGTAGTGACAAACGTGATTGATCAATGCCTCTAGGTAGCATCATGATGTTGTCGGCAGAACCACCTCCTCCAATTATTGTTAGGAAAAAGTTGACTTGATTGGGGTTAGCGTGAGGGAGGAGGGCTCCATTCCATGGTAAGCCCACATACGTATACAAAATATTCCAGTTTGACTGATGGATGCACAATAAACAAAGCTAATTAGTTCTGCGTTCATATTTTTATTGATATTGTGTGCCATTATAAATTTATGCTACCTAGAGGCATTAAAAATATGTACTACTACATACAAGAATACAATCAGAAGTTGACCTACATTTTAAAAGAGTATGGCAGTTGAATAATAGTATTGCAATTAGAAAATTGTCACTTGCCACAATAAGAGTCCTGGGGCTACCTTGCCTCAAGGAGAGGCTTCTAAGGGTAAGATGATCTGTGAACCTGCCACCAGGAAGGGTGGCAAAAAGAAAAAAAGTAAAAGATGAAGACTCTCTTTTGGAATGTTAGAGGTTTGGGCAAACCTGGTAGGAGGAAACAAGTAGCTGATCTTATTTCTGATGAACATGTTGAGTGTGTTGGTTTACTAGAGACTAAAAAGAGAAATTTTTCTGATGCTGAGCTTAGAGAGCTATGTAAGGGTGGTGATTTCTATTGGAATTGGCTTCCAGCATAAGGACTGTCTGGGGGTATCTTGGTGGGCATTAACAATGAATCTATTGAACTTGAAGATACTAGTATGGGTGCTTACTCTGTTTGCATGACTCTTAGGAATAGAATTAATAATTGGAGATGGGTTGTGATGGCTGTGTATGGGCCAGCAGACCATGAATCTTCCTCTGAGTTTTTGAATGAACTTAAATCGATTATTCTTTATACCAACCTCCCTATCTGTTGTGAGGGAGGGGGATTTTAACCTCATTAGGAAAGTGGACAATATTAATTCGGGGAATGCTAATCCTAGGCTTATAAATTTGTTTAACTCTTTTATTGAGGATTGTGATCTCAAAGAATTGAAGAGGGTGGGCTCTCAATTTACCTGGACTAATAAAAGAGTGAATCCTATCATGGCTAATCTAGATAGGATCTTAGTCTCTGTGCCTTGAGAAGAGAGGTTCCCTCTAGCCTATGTTAGATTCTTAACCAGGGTGGGTTCTGATCATTCTCCTATTCTTTTGGATGATGGAGAGTCTTTTTCTACTAGATCTAAATATTTCTTTTTTGAAAAACAATGGCTACTTGACCCATCCTTCAAGGAGAAGGCGATTGCAACCTGGAATAAGATTAAGACAAGGGTGCCTAAAACTTGTTATTCTGTGGAAAGGTGGCAAAGGTGCCTAACTCAAAGCAGACAGTTCATAAAAGGATTGGCTGCTCAAACTAGAGGGGAACTTAGGAAAGATAAACAGATCCTTCTAGAAAGAATTAAAGACATAGATAGTACTGCTGAAAATAGAGTTTTGACAGCAGGAGAGTGGCAACAAAGATATAACATTGAACAAGAACTTGAGAAAATGTGGGTGGCTGAAACCATGTATTGGCAACAAAGGGGTGGCTTGAAATGGTTGCTGCAGGGAGAAAACAATACTAAATTTTTTCAGCTTGTGGCTAATGGTAGACACAGAAAAAATTTCATTTCTACTCTAGATAGTGAGCAAGGACCAGTTGTGGGTCAACAAGATCTTATGAAACATATTACTCAATTTTACAAGAACTTATTTGGTTCTAATATTCACTTTGGAGTTAGTCTAAATTATAACTTCTGGGATGAAGGGCAACAACTTAGCGAAGAACTTCAACAACTTTTAACTGAACCTTTTACTGAAAATGAGATCAAAGAGGCGGTCTTTGGTATGAAAGTTGATTCTTCTCCTGGCCCCAATGGTTTTGGGGCACTATTCTTTAAAACTTTTTGGGAGCAGATCAAGGGAGAGATTAAGACTATGTTTGCTGATTGGTTTAGAGGGGATCTAGATCTTAAGCGTCTTAATTATGGAGTGATTACTCTAGTTCCTAAAGCCAAAGGGGCGAATACCATTAAACAATTCCGACCTATCTGTTTAGTGAATGTAGACTATAAAATTTTCACTAAAGTGCTGAATAACAAAATTGCTATGAAAGCTAAGGAGATTGTGAATCAGGAGCAAACGGCTTTTACCAAAGGTCGTAATATTCTAGATGGAGTTGTTATTCTGCATGAAACCTTGCATGAGCTGAGCTAAAAACCTACCTGGGTTAATTATTAAAATTGATTTTGAAAAGGCCTACGATAAAGTGAAATGGAATTTCTTACAAGAAGTAATGGAGAGAAAAGGTTTCCCAACTAAATGGATCTCTTGGGTCATGGATTCAGTCTAAGGAGGACGGGTTTGTGTCAATGTGAATGGTCATAGAGGGGAATTCTTTTGAACCTATCAAGGTTTGCGTCAAGGAGACCCTTTATCCCCTTTTCTTTTTAACTTAGTTGCAGATGTTTTAGGATCTTTACTGCAGAAAGCTAAGGATAAAAACTTAATTACTGGCCTCATGTCTCATTTGATTCCTGGGGGGATTACTCATATCCAATATGCGGATGATACTATAATTATGATGGAACCTTCAGTTAACAACATTAGAAATCTGAAACTGATTTTTATTGCTTTGAGTTTCTTTCCGGGCTTAAGATCAATTTTCATAAGAGCGAAGTTTTTTCTGCTGGGGGTTTGGACACTGATCTAGTAGGTTGGGCTAACATGCTTAATTCTAAAGTGGGAAATCTGCCCTTGACCTATTTAGGCATACCTATCTCTGATCATTCCTTGAGGATAGCTAACTTTGATAATCTGGTTTCTAAAATGAGAAACAGACTAGAACCTTGGAAAGGAAAGCTTAACTCTTCTGGGGGCAGACTAGTGCTGACTAACTCTTGCTTAAGTAGTCTCCCAATTTATATGATGGGATTCTACCATCTTTTTGAAGGGACTCAAAAACAGATGGACTCAATTAGATCTAATTTCTTTTGGCAAGGAGCCAATGATAACCACAAATACCATATGATGAAATGGGAAAATGTCACTAGACCCAAACATCATGGTGGCCTTGAGATTCTAGATACCAGAATCATGAATGTCTGTCTTTTGACTAAGTGGATTTGGAAACTCTATGCTAATAGATCTGAAATCTGGTGTAAACTTCTTAGAGCAAAATATATGAATGATAGGGGCATCATTCCTACTAAAATCAGAGGTGCTTCTCAATTTTGGAAGGGGATCTGTAAAATCAGACACTTGTTTCAATGGGGTGCAACTGTTCAACTCCATAATAGGAAATCCATTAAATTTTGGAGTGATATCTGGATTGGAAATATCCCTCTTAGGATTATGTTCCCTCACCTTTTTGACATCTGTGAAGATAAAGACAGTTCGGTGAGAGACTGCTTTCATGGAAATTCTCTTCAAATCAGTTTTTGAAGAAACTTTGGAGAAAAGGAAAATAATGAATGGGTTCAGCTCATTGAGCTTACTAGACAGATTAATTTAGAGGAGAAGGATGATAATGTAATTTGGGTGCTGGACAAAAGTCAGAAATTTACTACTAGTTCCCTGTATAACTTTCTTACTACACCTGGGGTGGACAAAAAACTTCTATCCCACATTTGGAAAGCTAAAATTCCTCTCAAAGTAAAAATTTTCCTTTGGCAAATGTGGTTTGATAGGCTGTAAGTGAAAACATGTTTACAGAGTAAAGATTGGAAAAAGGGGATCAACTGTGCTCTTTGTGGGAAACCTGAAACTTTTGACCATGTGTTCTTTACTTGCTCGATGGCTACATTCTCTTGGTGTGTTATCAGAGATGCATTTGGGAATGCTGTGTTTCCTGGTTCTGTGAATGATTTCTGGTCTCAGTGGAGTAAAGTACATTTTGATTATTCCCGACAAGTGGGTGTAATCTTTTTGCAGGCATTTCTTGGGCAATGTGGAAAGTGAGAAACAAGATTTCGATTGAGCGGACAATTCCCAAACCCACTGATGCTCTGTATCTTGCCATCTCGCATTTACAGAAGTGGAGGAATCTATCGCGAGGAGCCACAGAATTAAGCTGGAAGAGGTGATTCAGAAGATGACTTGGAAGCTGAAACATCTACCTGATATTGAGTTTTCGTCGGACGTGATGGAACTGTGAATGGGGAGAAGCTGTAGTGGTGCTCTGCCCAGAAGTCATCGTGATGATCTGCGTTGGATAGTAGTTCACTACTTTTTATTATCTGGTTGCTTGTTCGCTTTAGGACTCTCAGTGCTGGAGGTCCGGTTGTTTCTTTTTATAGTTGTATCTACTGTCTAGGTATGCAGAGGATGAGCTTCCCTCTGTTTCCTGGAACAGCGACCTGAACTCGTTTTCACCTGGCTTTCTATACAAGCTGAGAGCTGGGTCTCTCTTTTAAAAAAAGAGTCCTGGGGCCATGAAGATTTGAGAGGCGATAGCACTTTCTGTGTCTTACTTTTTCCCCATTTTTCTATTGTTATTTCGCATCACTTTTGCATATGTTAATTCAACGGTGCCCCAAAATCATATACTGAAATCTTGCACTCAGTTTAGATGCTTAATGTAGCTCCGTCATCTCTTATATACTTTGTAATACCTCATAATGGGGAAAATGAGACAGAAAATTCCGGTACCATCCTAGTTCCGAATAACCTTTTTCCTGTTCATTTCTTATTTGGTCGGGAATTTAACTGTATTTTACGGATCATATTTACAGATACCTTAATTTATTCAATAATTTACCATTTTGTTCTCGTTTAGTACAAAATCAGAACATTTGTTTTAAGACAACGTTATATTTGTATTGTCTAAGACTTCAAAAAGTGCGATGATGTGTTGTATGTGACTACATGAGATTAAGTTTTTATATTGACTATGTGAGACACACTTCTATTATGTTGGGTTATATGTGATATGTGATTGTATGTGGTACTTTGATATTACTATCTTTTTTGACATGAATTATCATTTTCTGATATGTGAGACATATTTCTATTATGTTCGGTTATATGTGAATCTGTGACTGTGTGTGGCACTTTGATATTACTATTTTTTTTGACTTGAATTATCATTTTCTGATCATTGACAAGACATTTCCATTTCCATTTGTTTGTTTTTGTATTACCAATTATCCTGATCCTGACTTTATCATTTCCATTTTTGTTTGGTTAAAAAAACTATGAAAACAAAAATGGTTTAAGATCACTTCCTTTGTTTTCGTCCCTACCTATATCTGGATTAGAAGAAGGATGCTTTCATGCAAGGTTTTTGTTGACCACTACTCTCCTATCCACTGCAAGTTTAGGAGTTGCTTACAGCTGCCACTGTCACAGCAATATATGCACACACTAGAAGTTTATTAGGAAAGGTGTTTTCTCAAGCAGGGATGTCTTATGGATAAAGAAGGGCCAAAAGTGATTTTTTTTAGACTACTAAACCAATAAGTACAACAATACATCATTGTAGGATGGTCCATCACTTGTTATACTAATGGGCTAGGCCAACATGCATCACTGTATATGGGATGCATCCAGTAACGCTTTGCCTATCACTCCAAAGAAAAGAACTCACCTTTTTAGATATGTGCCTATGAGACAATACAGATTTTATTTATATTTGAGAGCCATACGCCCATTAACGAGGCTTATATAAATAAAGGTGAGTAAAGAGTAAAATCCTAGCTATCCCTCTCATAAGAGACCTAGCCGCACCAGCCCCATTAACATGGTCTATAAAAGTAGAGGTGGCTAAGGAGTCTAAAATCTTAGCCATCCCTCACACAAGGGACCTAGCCGCATCGCTGGTGCTAGCATATTGTGCGTGTCCTTTCAACCGTATATGTGAGGATACCACAAGGAGATGATGCTGCGGTGCTGTTCTACTTAGACTACATGGAGACTATTTTTATGATCGACTACTTCCTCCACATCGACGAGTGACTACATTGGATCTCGCGGCTTCAATCTCGCAATTGCTTCGCTGCCCATCTAATTGTAATGAAATGTGGTCTGATGGAGAAGTGTTGACCGACAATCATGGCTCTGGAAATGCGCCATGCACCAGCTAAGTCAAATTGACCCACCGATTGCTGAGTTGGACTGATGCAACTTGTCTGCTGAATCCAGTACGGTCGATGCTTAGGAGTGAACATGGTTGACGCTTGATAATTTTGAAAAATTGCTCCCTTCATTTTTAATTATTGTCATGATTTATAATGCGATCACCCTTCATCTTATATTTTTGTTATAATTTGCTTTCTCACTAAAGGTAATTTCAAACAAGATTGTAATTTTACATATTTGAACATTTTTTAAATTAGATAAATGGTCAAAGATTAAGTTAAAAGTAAACAAAACAATATTAAAAGACATATAGAATAATTTATTTTATTGAACTAAACAAGTTCAGAGTTGAACCTAAGAGTCGCTATTTTTTACACTATCGTATTCACAACTGTGGCAAGATGCTGCGCACCTACTACAATGTCATTTTCCAAGTCAAGATTGAATTGGATGGGAGTTTATTATAACTTCATAATGATGATTACAGCGAAAAGAATCTACCAATTCTCTAGCACCATTTTCAGTCACATGCATGGATCGAAGACTTGGCAAATTGCAGTCAACTTTTTTTGATTATTTCATCGTCAACTTGCTTTGCCAATGGAGTAGTACAGAACTTGATGGATTTAAATTCATGTTGCCCGATGGGATCCGTCTCTCGCATAGGAGCTGAATCACGCTGGTGCCTTCCCCTCTCGAGGTCAGTGTAACTTTTGGACCCACTTTACGAACGGGTCAAATTAACCATTCCGAAGGGGCGAACTGAAAGTGGCATCTTTCTTCTTTCTTTCCCTGAAGTCGAAGTCTGTTTGGTACAGTTTATTTTCAGATTATTTATATAAATAAATAAAAACTGTGTTAAATAATAAATTTATTTTATAGTTTATTAGTTAACAGCTTCTCAGAATGAATGTTTTGTTTAATACAGTTGAAACTTAATAAAAAATAATTTATTTTTTAAGTTGATAAAAAGCAGCTGAAAAATAAGTTTTTGTTTATTTCATTCTAAAAAGTTATTAAACTAATAAGTTGTAAAATAATTTTGTTGTTTGACACAGGTTGTGCTTATTTTTATAAATAAACTAAAAAATAAATTGTGCCTTTATCAATACACCGCTCTAACATGTGCGCTGCAAATTTGCCCCTGCCGCCGGTGCCCCTCAGCCTCAGCACGGCCGCGCCGGCTCCAGCTCGCCCCAGCGCCACGGTACCTCCACCACCTTCCTCCTCGTCTGCACCGTGCATGCTGGACCTCTTCAACTCGGCGGCCGCCACCTTCTCCGTTCTACTCGTCCGCCTCGCGAGCGCCGCTACCGCCGAGCCAAGCAGGTTTGAGAAGCTGCAGGTCGTACTGCTCGTTCGTCTTCTCGCGCCCGACCACGTGCTCGCGCTCCTCTCCTTCCTCCCCGCACTGCTCCAGGGCAACTGCATCTCGCACAAGGCGTTCGCCATCTGCATTGACCGTCTCGTCTCCGTCCGCTTCTCTGAGGTGCTCTCTGAGGCCTGACCTGCGCGACTCCGGCAACAAGTGCATTCCTAGGCCCGACACCTACATCTACAACATCCTCCTCAACAATTTGTCAAGGTTGGTGTACTGGAGAATGCATTCAATCTTCTTGATGAAATGCGCTAGGACACCTGTGCGGATGTGAAGCCAAACCTGGTAAAAAAAAACTAACATCCTACAGATGTTAAGCAAGACAAATTTTGAACCTCTTAATTTCTGAACAGGTGCATTGATTCAGTTTTGTAAGGAAATGTCGTCAGTTTTGCTGCTAGCTTCTTTGCACCATTAAGTGACGTTGGACGAGTCACTCGGCGGTGGTAAGATCTTCTAATTCCAGGCAAAAGGGGTCACCGGAAGAACAAGCACTGGGACATGGTGTACCCACTAGCTTCTTCGCTAATAAACAGTGTGAAACATTAGAGCGTACATAATTTGGACAAAGCAAGTATAGTGGACCGTCAAATTTTCTTGCTCGTAGCGGAGCAAAGGCATTGAACTAGTATCGATTAATAATCGATGGGGTTGGCGGAGTTTTTGGTATTGTGATGGTTGGAGGTTTGTGTTGGCGGTTCGAGGGGTGTTATTAGAGAACATGCAGTGTCAATTGGTAGCAAAAAAAAGAAAAAAAAGAACACGCAGTGTCAACATTGAAGCCTCAGATGCCTCAGATTTGGGCGTCCGAGCAGCCACAGACACTTTTATGCTTCTAGAAGTGTGGCTTTGAGGCTTAATGGCACTGCGATGGAGAGGGTGACCAAATACTATTTTGATTCCTAAATATGGCCGGAATTTTAATTTGATTTTATATTAGATTTGTTTTTCATAACAACATCAATTTAAGAACGGATGGAGTACTCTTTTATGATTATCTGTCTATTTAATATAAGATTTTTTTTCCCTAGCCCAGGAAACAAGATTCAAGATATAAGTAGAGTGGTCGACACATTTCAATATGAATTTTGACCTTCAAGTGATTAAGACTATTACGAATAATTTTTCAGAGGAGAAAAGAGTCGGCCGTGGCGGGTATGGAAATGTTTACAGGGTATGAGCAACCACGATACATATCTTCTCTAGTTTTCTTTTCGAGTGATATCACTGCTTTTTTTTTAAAAAGGGGGATTTTACCCCGGTGCAGAATTAAACTGTCTTCCATGCTTACGTACAACTGATTTCTCCAGGGTGAGTATAATGGGATGGAGATTGCTGTGAAACTTCTTCACCCCTTGCAAGGACTTGATGATAAGGAATTTCACAATGAATTCCGCAGTCTTGCACAAATTCGTCATTGGAACATCGTACAATTAATTGGTTATTGTTATGAAACCAAGCATAAGTATGTGAAGGAGAAGGGAGACCTACTTTTCGGTAAAACAGTGGTGCGAGTTCTCTGCTTTGAATATATGACGGGTGGAAGCCTTGAAAAATATATTGGAGGTATGGCATATAGCGCTCCACATTATTCCATCTGTATTACTGTATATTGAAATAAAGGACATATTGGATTTCAGAACAGTATCCTACAGGCATCTGTGCCACTGGAAATTACATCTAACATAAATTGTGAAAGCATGATTTGTTAAAATTCTAATTATTTTTTGGCTCAAGTAATCCGATCAAATTTTTACATGACGTCAACATTTAAATTTAACTATATGGGTTCGTAGATTTGTTTTGAAAGTAGATAAGATCTTTTACCATCAGTATTAGTATAAATGAAATATTCATCAGTATCTTAATACGTTTTGTTCCACATGCAGATGACTCTTGTGTGCTGGACTGGTTCACATGTTACCGGATTATTAAAGGGATTTTTCATGGTTTAAATCACCTCCACAATGAACATGAAGAACCAATTTTCCATCTGGACTTAAAACCGGCAAACATATTGCTGGACAAGGACATGACAGCCAAAATTGCAGATCTTGGTTCGTCTAGACTTGCTGGTTCCAAGGATACTTTTGTAACAGGGACAGTCCAAGGAACAACGTAAGTTTGAAATTTCAGTTTCACGTTTATTGTGCTAACTATATAGTTCTCATGTTTTTTATATCTTGTAGAGCTTACATGCCACCAGAATACAGAAACGGCGGTAATGTATCACAAAAGTTTGATGTGTTTAGTTTGGGAGTAATAATCATCAACATATTGGCTGGAAATAAAGGATCTGATCAGTATTCTGAACAGTTTATTGAGCGGGTAAGATGTTTTCTGTACTTCACAAAGATGTGTATTATTGCATTAGTTATGTGTACTACAATCCATTGGTGAGTTACTTTATGCCATACTTTGCACTGCGTATCTTAGTACTGTAGTTACCAATTCTATCCATCGATTTTTTAATTTTTTATCGGACGGCAGTGGCTTGGTCCTAATTCAGTTGGCTCTAGTTCCTCCGCATGAAGAGCGCCTATGCAGAGGACCACGATACACACCAACCGTCATGGAGAAAGAGGAAGCTAAAAAGTATTGGTTCTTCTTTAGCTTGAACCTACTCCATAATTCTCCCTTCGCATGCATTGAACCAATATGGCGTCGGCTGCCAAAAAAAAAAAAATTGACTGCGTTTTTATTACTGCACTTACATCTTGTTTTCTCATTTGTTTTGTCCCGACACACAATACGTTGTGCCACTGTCAGTGTGTTATGACCGGCATTCACTACGGCAGGCGCCAGCCAGCCGACGCACAGGGGGCTGGCGCTGCCCTAGCGAGTTCCACTTAGTGGATAAGATCAGCCCCCTATTATCCTTTCCCTATTTTCTCTTATTTAGGATAATTTTTCCTTTTATTTAAGATCTCTAGTTGGTGGAGGTACTTTAATTTAAGAGTCGAGTACATAGGATCAGATCCTCTAATATAGGATCTGTAGTTAGCCCAAGAGGCTATAAATAAGTTGTAAACCTCATTGAAGAAATCAAGCAGAAGCAACACTTTGACTGCCAGCTTCAACAGAAGCGCCGCTGCCCAGAAAACCCTAGGGTGCCGTGTCCACCAGGGTGCCTTCTTGCTCTCGCCGCCTTCTGAGGCCACGTCCTCCTTTCTTCCACCCAAACAATCTCAACAGCCAGTACGGTAGGGACACTAGTTCTACCAATCTGATATCATTGATGTCAGGTCCTCCCACCACTTCCATACCGCCGCCGCCCAGCACCCTGCCACCGCCGCCCACCTCCAACCGGCGCCAACCACCATGGTGGCGCCGCCCACGGCCACCAACCCTCCAATCGGGTACGACAATTCCGTGGCAAGAGCACTCGCTGATATGAACCGCACCATAGCCAACATAGCCCTGCGCCTCGCTAGCTTAGAGGTCCAGAAGACATCACCACCACCACCAACCACACTCACCCTTGCCGATCCCATCCTTCCGTGCGCCAACGACAGCATGGACGGTCTACATGACCTACCTTGATATGCCACCTCACAACGTAGCCATCGAGGCGCAACCGTCGGCACAACCTCACTTCTACAAGGTAGATTTCTCCACCTATGATGAATTCGAAGACCCTCTGAACTGGCTCAATCATTGTGAGCAGTTCTTTCGGAGCCAGCGCACCCTTGCCTCGGACCTGGTTTGGCTCGCGTCGTACCACTTGGTGGGCGCTGCACAGACTTGCCCTCGAACAGGATGAGGGTATGCCTAGCTGGGAGTGCTTTAAAGAGCTTTGCCACCTGCGGTTTGGTCCAGCGATCCGAGGCACTCGTCTGTCCGAGCTTGTCTGACTGCCGTTCTTATCGACGGTTCAGGACTATGCCGACCACTTCAACGCCATCTTATGCCATGCTTGCGATCTGTCTCCTCTCTAGAAGGCGGAGCTCTTTGTGGAGGGCCTTCCGGAGCACATCAAGGTGGACGTCGAGCTGCACGAGCCACAAGACCTGCAGACGGCGATGCATCTGGCTCGAGCAT
>BCLG01000336.1:64874-83603 GCA_001602295.1 Zoysia matrella | reverse complement strand
TCAGCAGAGGCTTTGTTAGAACTGTGACGAGCCCTATGTCTGTGTACACCAGCGCCAACGACTGTTCTATCTGGAGGTGACCGACGACTTCGTCGACGAGACAGCCAGGGAGTCAGCCGTTCCACCACATGACGAGCGAGCGGCTACCACAGAGGGTGACGACACAATGACACAGCCCGTGGTCTCCCTCTACGCCATTGCAGGCGTCTGAACAGAGACACCATGCACCTCTACGTCGACATCCTCGGCCGTCGTCTACTAGCACTCCTCGACTCCGGGTCCACCCAGAACTTCATCAACAGCGAGATCCCACGCACACTCCATCTAGCCACGACGCCACATCTCACCATGCGAGTCCTGGTGGCGAACGGGGACCGGGTTCTCTGTAAAGGGATCGCACGTGGGGTAGCACTAACTATTGGCACCGAGGAGTTCACTATCAGTTGCTTCGGCATCGACCTTGGTGTCTTTGACATCATCCTAGGTGTCGATTTCTTGCACACACTGGGTCCCATACTCTGAGATTTTGAGGACTTATGCATAGCCTTCACGAGAAGGTCACGACGCAGCACCTGGAAGGGCGTCGGATCTTCCGCAGGTGATAGTCGGACACCAGAGCTACATGCCGTCGGGGCCGGATCTGACTGTCCGCTATTGGATGGCCTGCTCAACAGTTTGACAACCTATTCGAGGAACCGCGGGGACTGCCCCCAGCGCGGCCCTACGATCACCGCATCCACCTGCTCCTTGGCACCGTGCCGATGGCCGTGCGGCCATATCAGAACCCACAGCTCCAGAAGGACGAGCTAGAACGCCAGTGCGACACCATGCTCGTCCAAGGCATCATCCGACCGAGCACAACTGCCTTCTCCGCATCGGTTCTCTTGGTGCGGAAGGCGAACAACACCTGACATTTTTGTATTGACTACCGTGTCCTCAATGACAAGAAGTCCAAGGACAAGTTTCCAATCCTGGTGGTCGATGAGCTCTTGAATGAGCTCCATGGGGCGCGCTTCTTCACCAAGCTCGATCTCTGTTCTGACTACCACCAGATGTGCATGCACCCGGATGACATCGAGAAAACGGCATCACGAGAACGAAAACGGCATTCCGAACACACCACAGCCACTTCAAGTTTCTCGTGATGCCGTTTGACCACTCCAATGCGCCGGCCACGTTCTAGGCGTTGATGAACGATGTGCTTCGCGAGTTCTTACGCAGATTCATGCTGGTGTTCTTTGATGACATCCTAATCTACAGCTCATCATGACCTGAACACTTGCAGCGTGTGCGCCTCGCCCTCACGACGCTCCGAGCGCACCGCCTCCACCTCAAGAGATTGAAGTGCTCCTTTGGAGCGCCATCGATCACATACCTCGGACATGTGATCTCCGCCGACGGCGTCGATATGGACAGCGACAACGTGGCCGCCGTCCAGTCATGGCCGACGCCGCGGTCCGCCCAGAGACCGCAGAGGTTCCTTGCCGTCGTTGGGTACTACCGCAAATTCATCCGCGACTTCGGCTCCATCGCCGCGCCCCTCACGCGGCTCTTGCGCAAGGACGCGTTCTCCTAGACGGAGGAGGCCAGGGATGCATTTGAGGCGCTCAAGCGCGCCTTATCATTCAGGCCGGTGCTACAGGCCCGTCTTTGACAAGCCGTTCATCGTCAACTATGATGCCTCGGGTGCAGGTTTCGGGGCCGTCCTCCATCAAGATGGGGGGATGATCGCCTTCTTCAGCCGACCCTTTGCGGCGCGCCACTTGAAGCTCACAGCTTACGAGCGCATGTTGAGTGGGTTCGTGCAGGCAGTCCGGCACTGGCACCTCTACCTGTGGGCCGACGATTCCTCGTGCGTACTGACCACTTTGCCGTGAAGTTCTTGCTTGATCAGTGCCTGTCCCGTACCACAGCACCAGTGGATTAGCAAGCTGTTCGGGTTCGACTTCTCCGTCGAGTATCGGCCGGGTCGTTTGAACACAGTGGCCGATGCCTTGTCTCGTCGCGGCTTCGACTCCACGGATTACGTCGGGGCCGCGGCCATCACCGTCTCGAGCCCTTCGTTCATGTTCCCCTACGACATTCAGGCTGCCACGAATGCGGTATCCGAGATGGACGTCCTCCGGCGCCAGCTGCGGGAGGGCGCACTAGATGAGCCATGGCTACTGAGGGAGGGTCTCCTACATGGGTCACGCATCTACATATCGGACCATGACGACCTACTGAGCCGGGCGCTCTCGTTGACACATGGGACTAGACACGAGGGCATACAGAAGATGCTGCGTCCGCTCCGCGGCGACTTCTACATCCTCGACGATCGTGCATTGGTGCAACGCTTCGTCCGAGAGTGCAGCACGTGCCAATGGAACAAGACTGAGACGGTACAGCCGGCCGAACTACAACCGCTTGATGTTCCTTCGCAGGCATGGGCGGACATCGTCATGGACTTCATTGAGAGGCTGCCCAAAGTCCGTGGCAAATCTGTCATCATCACGGTGGTGGACCGCTTCTCCAAGTACGACCACTTCATCGCCATCAGCCACCCCTACACGGTCACATCCGTCGCCAAAGCATTCTTCGATGTGATCGTTTGACTACACGGGTTTCCTTCATCCATCGTCAACGACAGGGACCTAGTCTTCATGGGACACATGTGGCGTGACATCTTTAAGAGGGCCGGCGTCACTCTGCGCATGAGCACGGCCTTCTACCCTTAGACGGGTGGCCAATGGGAGGTCGCCAACAATGATTGTGATGTACCTACGTTGCATTACCGAGGATCGTCCACGGGCCTGGGTGGACTGGCTACCTTGGGCAGAGTACTGCTACAACACGTCCTTCCACACTGCCTTACGCGCACACCATTCAAGGTGGTGTATGGGCACGACCCGCCTCCGCTCCTGCCTTACACGAGGGGACTGCTCAAGTAGACGCCGTCGGCACACTCCTTCGTGAACGTGATGAGTTCTTGAAGGACATACAGGAACGCCTTCTCCAGGCTCAGTAGATCTTCAAACGCTACTATGACACGAATCATCGCGACTTAGTTCGCGGTTGGCGACTGGGTCTGGCTATGTCTCCTCCACCGACCTATCCGCTCGTTGGAACCGCGCGCCAAGGGCAAGCTGGGTCCATGCTACGCCGGTCTGTTCCAGGTGATAAAGCGTATGGGCCAGCTGGCCTATTGGCTCCAGCTGCTAGAGGGTGCCCGCCCCTACGACGTCTTCCATGTGGGTTTGCTGAAGCCCCATCTCGGTGGCATCTGGACAGCCCTAGGACCAGTGCCGGCAACACATGATAGCCGCATCCTACCAACACCTGAGACTGTTCTTCGCGTCCAGAAGTGTCGAGATGTTTGGTATGTCTTGGTCCAGTGGCTCGGCCTGCTGCCCGAGGACGCTTCATGGGAGTCGCTGACGGAGTTTCAGAACCTCTACCCGTAGTTACAACTTGAGGACGAGGAAGAGATGTTATGACCGGTATCCACTACGACAGGCGCCAGCCAACCGACGCACAGGGGGCTGGCGCCGCCCTAGCCGGTCCCACCTAGTGGATAAGAGCAGCTCCTATTATTCTTTTCCTATTTTCTCTCATTTAGGATAATCTTTTCTTTTATTTAGGATCTTTAGTTTGTGAAGGTCCTTTAATTTAGGAGTTGAGTGGACAGGATCAGATCCTCTAGTATAAGATCCGTAGTAAGCTCAAGAGGCTATAAATAATTTGTAAACCTCATTGAAGAAATCTAAGCAGAAGCAGCATTTTGGCTGCCAGCTTCAATAGAAGCGCCGCCGCCTAGAAAACCCTATGGCTTCGTGTCCATCATGGCGCCTTCTCGCTCTCACCGCCTTCCGAGGCCACGTCCTCCTCTCTTTCACCCGTACAATCTCTCCAGCCAATCTGGTAGAGACCCTAGCTCTATCACAGCGCGTGAGCAAAATCTCATTTTCAACAAGAATATTAGATCGTCCAATATTACTTATAACACAAGTTAAGTTATCTTGATTTGCATCTGAACTACAGTCTTGTTGCAAATTTGGCAGGTATGTGAGAACTGGAAGGGAAGGCTGCAAGCAACGTCACAGGATTTTGAGACTCTACAAGTTAAGACCTGTGCTCAAATAGCATTAAAATGTGTAGAGGCTGACCGAAATAAAAGGCCTTCTATCAAGGATATTGTCCATCAACTGGACGAACTGGAAGCTAAATTTCCAAAAATATCATCAACTTCTGAACAATCGAAGGACCTAATAAGTGGCCAGGTTTGATTAGTTTTACGAAATCGATCCAGCATTGCATCATGTGCGGCTAAAACCTGCAAATTGCAAAAACCGGGCATTAATGTGTCATCCCGAAATAAGCTGATATATATTTTTTTTGCAAAAATAAGCTGATATCTGATATAAGCAAGAATAGCTATTGAAACAGTTGCTGCATCCATTTGACAGATTTATTCTCGCAAACTGCTAAATTATTCAAAATGAAATGGGAGATAAGATGTCACCAATATTCCTCTTTAGTAACCAATTCAGATTTTTAAACTCTTAATATCGTTAACATGATTGTTCTACTTCTCTATTTTCAGATATTCTTTTTCCGAGGAGACGAAAACGAGCCCACCCTTCAGTCGACTGAAGAGATCAGACGGCAGGAGAGGCTGGATCTCAAGGAGATGGCGGAGAACTGCTTCGGCGACATCGTGGATAACGAGACACTTAACCAACTGGCAAGGTACATCGGCAAACCGAAGACGCAGGAAGACAGAGCACGGCTGGCTTGGAGCCTTATCAACACCGACGACAAGAAGGGCAAGGCCACCGGTTACGTGGACGTCCTCAAGGCCTTGTACGGCAACGGGCAGTCCACACTGTGCTTGGTCTACAATGCGACGGGAGACACACTCAAGTGCGTCGCCAACCACGACTGGTACGGCTACATCGGCAGCAGGGTGGGGTACCCCGACGAGATCGGCAACGGCCAGTGGGCTGCCTTCCATCACGTTCACAGGCAAGGGGAACCGTCAGGGTCAGTGGGAGCTGTTGTGTACCGTGGCAAAAAGAAAGATGGCCGGGGCCAGGACTACCTGCTTGCCTGGAGTACTCCCTGGGGTTTCTACTACCGCAACAAGGTACCACCATATATACCATACTCGTCTTTTCTCTTCCCACAACATCCAAATTTCCCTACTAGTACTGTCGATCGCGCGCGTGCTTGCATGCAGGCTTATGTCGAGGTCGCTTCCGTCGACTACTTCCAACGACATTGGGAAGAGATATACGTAAAACTGGTCAATTCTGATTATTCTTCAAAGAACAGATCCGGTGGCTGTGAGATGGAAGCACAAATCAACAAAGGTGATAGTCCCAAGTTTATAGCGACCATCAAAACCGAGCACAGTCCATGAACATGTAACTACGACTCGAATTGAGAATGTTGCGTGCCGTGAGGCCCTTGACATCTATGTAATGGACGCTGGACCACATCTGTCTGATCGTCTTATTATTTGCAAGCAACGTTCATTGTTGCTTGTAGTTTGCTACTGTTGTGCGGATAAAACTCGGAGCTAGATTTGCACAGATCACGGACGCTTGTCGATGTGAGCCGCCAGACTAGTAAATTCTGTGTGCATGCTGTCGAGGTCAAAAAGATTTTAATCAACGCATCGAGAGCATTAAGTAGTGTGGACCGTAACGGATCAGATTGACAAAGTTAACTCCGATTGGTTCGTGAAGATGTAAGTATCATGATTTCTAAATCGTTGTGAAGGGCGATTAGGTTTACAGCAAACTTGCAAAGTGGTAGATAACGCATCATTTTTTTGTTGAAGAATGACTAATTTACGAGTAAACTAGCAAAGGCCATCAAATTTTTCGTCCGGAAGAGACCTTGTTTGAGCGTGAGCATTGTCGAACGTGCTTTAGATCGGTCGGCAGATCTTAGGATGTCATCTATGGTTGTGAGACCGGTGGATGAACAGCATAGGTGGTTAAAAGAGGATTAGGGTTTGTAGAAGTAAAAAATAAAGAGACAATTGATAGAATCGATTAAGTTATCTCTCAATCGGTCTTAGCCCTCTTTATATAGAGATGGGGTGGTTTTACTCCGTTCTGTCATGAATCTCCTTGATTAGGAAACAAATTAGCTTTGATTTAGTGTAAAAACTGCTAAAAATAAACTTGGGTACCGGATACTTCAGCCCTAGGTCGGACACTCCGATATCGAATGTTCCGGTCCATTGTCGGACTCTTCGGAGTCAAAAATGTGGTTCCAAAAGGGGTAGATCGGAGTCTCCGACCCTAGGCCGGACACTTTGGCACTGGACACTTCGGGTGTCCAAAAATACGGTTCAAAAAAAGGTGGGCCGAAGTCTTCGGCTCTATTGCAGCCATTTTTGTTAAGGCTGTAATTAACTCGTCCGGGCTTCGATTTAGGTGATCCATATACCCGTTTTGACCATCTCGGCGAGGGCTACATTTTGAAACCTTCAAATCATGGATTTGGCTTCATCTTAATGCCTTTTTAAGCCCTTCTTCCCTTTCTTAGTAGAATTTAGCCAAAGTCTTCAAAAATATCTTCTATATCCTGAAAAACATGTTAGAAAATAATTTTTGTGACACAATCATTATCAAACATATTTGGTCTACCAAACTAGAGCATCCGGTTCAGGAAACCAGAATTTTTGGTCTTCCCGAGATGCAAATTTTAGATGTCAACACATGCCCCCTTCTTTTTTTTTGCAAAGCTAGCATGCAAAAAAATATTATTGTTACCCAAAATTGCTCAGATATGATGATAAATAAGATACCGATTATCTAGAACAGATATAAAAAACTAATCAAGTAGCCAAAATAATATCCTGTCAATAGCAGCAATGCGTTTAGACGGTATTAACTAAATATTTCAGCTATTGAATCATTGAAGTTCAATTTATAGTCCGACATTACGCCGGATGGCTTGGTAGATAAAACACCCGAACCTTAGAGGGCTTGCCTAGTCCGACAAATCATCGGACACTCCGGTGGCCGGACATTATGATCGTGCACCAAACAGTCCGGTGTTCGAAAGCACCTGAACCCGAGAGGGCCCGACATTATATCGGATACTCCGATCACCAAACATTTTGATCCTGCACCAGACAGTTCGGTGTGCAATGCATCTGAACTCGAGAGGGCATGTCAGATACTCCAACGTCGTATCGGACACTCTGATAATCGAACATTTTGGTCCTTCACCGGATATTCTGGTGTACAAAGCACCTGAACCCAAGAGGGCTTGCCGCACAGTTCGGTCACCGCGCCGGATAGTTCAGGGAGCAAAATGCCCCAAACTCGAGAGGGCTTGCCGGACACTCGGATGACTGCAGATTCTGTCCAAAGTGATAACCAAATCATCCATTGGCCTTGTTTTCTTGCAAGATAACATTCATATTCTTGGCCGAATGAAACTAAATATTTCATCACATATTTGAAAAGCATAACAAATATTTCTATTGTAACATCTTTGTCCTTATATTTCACTTAGCGACTTTTGCCCCTCAGTGTCGAAGTTATTAGTAGCTCAACGATGATCGGTTACAACTCATCGACTATTGAAGTCTCATGCTCTTCTACTATGTCATTTTGCATTTAAGCACGCTCATTAAATTCTTCAATGTTCGGTAATAGAACTTAATAGTTCATAAAAATGCTTATATGCCGAACTCTGAACTTTCCTTGAAATATTAGCCAAGAAACACATGGGCAATGACTAAAAAGACTCTCCAATAAACTAATTTGGCTTTACCAAGTCTTTAGAACAACAATAGCCGAATTATCTCAACATCGGTAACTCCAAGTATCGGCCATTACAATTAAGTTCTATCGATATTGTAACTGGATACTTGCCATTCCAAATACATAGCAACAATCATTGGCTGCATAAATGCCTAACAATGCTAAATTCATGATTATAAGACTTAGCATCTAGGGATTTACCGTTGTGAGTACAATGATGTATCCTTCACATGACTTATACAACCGAAATAAACTCTAAGAACGAGTACAAGTGCCATACACGTAGTCATTTCATTCTTTGCACCCAAAGCAATTCAAGTAATGGTACGGCCATTTGGAAATAGCCCTTCATGGTCTGCATAGTATTTGGGTGCCCAAGGATTAAAGTAAATAAGCCAAGAAGGATGAGAACAAATAGCATGAAGATGACTTCAATACATACGCATTTGTGACATGGACAATGAATCATGACAAAGCAATGATCAATAGTTTTGATGATTGGGTGCATATCTTAATAGCTTCTTAGTCTTCTTTTTTCCACTATCTTCTTTATACCCATCACTTGACTATCACTATTGTCATGTTTTTGCAACCTTTCTTTGGGAATCCATGCCATACCCTTCTTCAATTCTTTCACGCTAAGTTTTTGCAATTTATTCATTTGCCAATTTGAGAAACCAAGTGGACCTCTCGGTTGCGCCTTCGTCTTGAGAATTGGCAACTGTAATTTTCTTTTGGACGCCTTTAACTTCTTTGGTTCAGATTTGGCATCAAGAATATCAATGTTTGGTTGCTTCAACTTTTTACCATTAATAGCCAAAGTTTTCAAAGCATGATTCGGCTTTTCTTCACATGGACTCACATTTGAACTTTTGTCCTTACGACCGTCCCTTTTGACATGATAGACTTGTCGAACCACCTTCCTCTTCTCTTGAGCCATTGACCGATTCTTTTTTATTAAAACGGTCTTTCGAATATGGTTGTCTTCTGGTGGTTTACTTTCTTGTAGTGTCATCGCATTGATGATATGATTGAGGCTGCATCTTTGGATCATATCACCCCCATGATGCATAAAGATGACAAGCTACAGTGTGAGATCTATATAGAGGTGGTACAATCGGTGTAAAAGGAAGATATAAATCCTTGGAATAAACTCTCTTTCTTTGTCCATTTGAATCATCATATTTGTATTGTGGAGGTACTCTTGATGGCTTTGAGCGATTTGGTTTATGATCATTCTTTGCATCTATTTTTCTACATTTTTAGTCAAAAGCTCTTCAAAAGTAAGCTTTGGCTTTCTACCCCTGCTTTGGCCATGAAATCTACCTCCGCTAACCTTCTCCAAATTGGTCCATAGATTTATGTTCTTTTTGTTGACATTGCAAGAACCGAAATGAACTTGAGACTTTGATTTTTTTGGTTTTGTTGTATTTGGCAGATTTGAGATCAATCGCCCAAGAGCAAGTGCGAAAATTTTATGTTGCCCCCCAGTGCACGATGGATCTTTTACAATCTTAGTAAAATCATGACCTTTAATAATAACATAATGAATCTCATCGGCTACTGCTCTCTCTCTATCAGAGGGCGTTAACTTGTTTTTACTAAGAGCCAAATCGTTGTTTTTAGATGAATTGGCCGATGGCCGATTTGATGAGCTGTTGCTATCGAGGCCAATTGGGGCCAATTGGTCATTCTTATGTGTTTCCCCAAAAGCCAATCGTCCTCCATCAATGGCCGATTGAACTTTTTGATAGAACATATTGCAATCTTTAGTACTATGCTTAAAAGAATTATGCCACTTGCAATATGCTCGTTTTCCTACATCTTGCGGTGATGAAATGACTTTGTGATCTATGAGCCTAATAAAACTATTCTCAAGCAAGTTATCAAATAGATCATCACACAAAGTCAAATCAAAAGTGTACTTTATCTTCTTTAGCTGATTCTTTTGAGGAGACGGCTTTAAGACTAAGCAAACGAATGGTTCAGATTTCTCATCTATCCATTCGGCTAGGCATTTACTTGTGTCGCTTTTATTGGATGCTTTAAAATCTTTTACTACAGTAGCATCGATTTTTGCAACATCGGTTAATCTTGATTTTGTTCTTTTAAGACCTGAATGACCACAAGTAAACCATTTGGATAGCAACTTATGCAATGATGAGGTAGAAACTTTGAGTGCTAGAACATTATTGTTATCGGCCTTTTTAGTTCTTACAATGCATAGACCAACACTATGTGAAGACTCTTTGTTGCTAACAAGTAAATTACCTTACTCAACCGATCTCTTATAACCATCTACCGTGGCAGTGCTAATGGATGCATCAATTGAAAACTCACTATCTGATTGGGAATTAGGCAAAGTACTCGTAAAGCATACCTTATTAAATATATTGGAGAAGAATGGAACCTTGACATGGATCTGTGCAGATTGAAACCTTTGATTCATGAAACTGGCAGTCTCGACTTTTTCGTAGCTGCTGGAAATCACCAAACTGTGGTATGGCAGCACCTTTTTCTTCCTTTCATCTTTGTCTCCATGCTTCTGTTGATGCTCTTTATTAACCGAACCTTGTTCGGTTAGCAAATAATCACTTGACAAGCATACGACCTTTCTAGGAAAATCAAACACATCCCCCTTTTTACATTTGATATCCTCATACTTAGCTGTGTTTACTTCCTTGGTTCCACTTGTAACCGATAGTTCATAAACAATTGGGTTTCTATCTAAACGATTTTTTATCCAGGGAGTGAAACTCTTTGCAAAAGTCTCACCCATCCTCTCACTGATTTTTGAAGCTAATTCTTGGATTGACATAGGACTCAATGCTGAATTCTCATTTATCCAGCTATGATTATTACATGAGTCTACAGCCGAATTATTGGATGAGGCTAATGTAAGTGTATCACGTGGTGGTATGTGAAGGCTTCCTAAATTTTCATTAATTTGGCTACAATTTTCAGCAACGTAAGGAGCCGAATTATGATCATGAGGACTCAAGTATAGAGCTAAATTCGTAGATGTAACCTCCACTCTAGCAATATGCGAAGTGTCATATGGAACTTGAGAACAATTAGATGAACAATATGAACTAGCATGGCCATATGTGTCATGTATCGGTGCATTATATGAAGCTATCATGGATGGTGCAATTGGAGCCGATGCATTGAGAGAAGAAACACCGTATTGAACGTTCATCAAACTATTAGTATGTAGTGTTTCATAAGACATGGCCGAACTTGTTATGTTGGCTTGATCTTGATAACTACTCATTGGCATATGAGCTTGCCCTATTGCCGATGCATGAGGATATATGTATTGGATGTTGCTAGTAGAATTTAAACTTAGACTAAATGTATCGTGAACAATGGGTCTTTGCATATATTGAGAATGATGATTCGAATAGTTCAGATCACTATCAATATAATGACTAGTCGATGCAATATGCTCACTATGATATCTAGCAACATCAGCATAAAAATTTGTGGTGCTTGCAAAATGACCATTAAGGGTTGCAATTGGATTTGCATATTCTACCTTGCGGTCACCGTTGCAGTATGAACAGCCCGTCATGTACTCTATTCTTGTCTTGATCAAGCTGCAAGAAAAAGGTGACCTTGATTCCTTCTTCTTTATTCTTGGCCTTTACATGTAGAGCCTACAATAAGAATAAAAACAACCGCAAATTGATGCAATCGGCCCAAAGAGGCCAGACGCGATGGTGATCACAAAGATGAATCAATTAGAGAAAAGGCTAGGTTAAAAAAATTTGGTTACTACGATGAAAACCAAATAATCGTCCCTAGCGAAGTCGCCAGACGTCGAAAAGATTCGGATCAACGGACCGAGAGCACTAGGTCGTGTGGGTCGCAACAGACCAGATCGACAAGGTTACCTCTGATTGGTTCGTGAAGATGTAGGTATCAAGATTTCGCTGTG
This sequence comes from Zoysia matrella, assembly GCA_001602295.1. NCBI lineage: Eukaryota > Viridiplantae > Streptophyta > Magnoliopsida > Poales > Poaceae > Zoysia > Zoysia matrella. The sequence continues at coordinate 71,894 of BCLG01000336.1, read as the reverse complement.
AAGGGCGGCTAGATTTACGAGCAAACCTGCAAAGTGGTAGACAACGCACATTTGTGGCGAAGAACGACTAGTTTACGAGCAAACTAGCAAAGGCCGTCGAATCTCTCTCCCGAGAGAGACCCTGTCTGGGCGTGAGCGTTGCCGGACGTGCCCTAGATCGGCCGGCAAGCCCTAGGACGTCATCTATGGCCGTGGAGACCAGTGGATGAATAGCATAGGTGGTTGAAAGAAGATTAGGCTTTGGAGAGGTAAAAAGTAAAGGAACAATTGGTAGAATCGATTGGGTTACCCCTCAATCGGCCTTAGGCCTCTTTATATAGAGGTGGGGTGGTCTTACCCCATTCAGCCACAGATCCCCTTGATTAGGAAACAAATTAGCTTTGATTTAGTGTAAAAACTGCCAAAATAGACTTGGGTACCAGATACTCCGGCCCTAGGTCGGACACTCCGGTACCGAACGTTCTGGTCCATTGTCGGACTCTTTGGGGGTCAAAAATGCGGTTCCAGAAGGGGTAGGTCGGAGTCTCCAGCCCTAGGCCGGACACTCCGGCACCGGTGTCCAAAAATGTGATTCTAGAAAGGGGTGGGCCGGAGATTCCGGCCCTGTCGCAGCCATTTTTGTTAAGGCCATAATTTACTCGTCCAAGCTCCGATTTAGGTGATCCATATACCCGTTTTGATCGTCTTAGCGAGCGCTATGTCTTGGAACCTTCAAATCATTGATTTGGCTTCATCTTAATGCCTTTTAAGCCCTTCTTCCCTTTCTTAGTAGAATTTAGCCAATGTCTTCGAATATATCCTCCATGTCCTGGAAAAACATGTTGAAAAACAATTCATGTGAAATAATCATTATCAGACGTATTCGGTCTACCAAACTAAAGCATCCAATTCAAGAAACCAGAACTTTTGGTCTTCTCAAGATGCAAATTTTAGGTGTCAACACGTGCCCCCTTCATTTAACAAATAATATTGTTCACGCATATACCAAATGCAACGTTTGCTATTATTCTTGTCATTTTAATTAAGTTTATCAGGATGTTTGTTTGCTTATTAATTTAATGTTATTATCAACATTTGTGAGTTACTTGGGATGTTAGTGAAGCTTTGTTTGTCTGACCATAAGCTAATTTCACTGTAAGAAGCAAAGTTTGCGCCGACGAGCTATTTTTTTTAAAGACCCAGAACACTTGTCCAACCAAACAAAAGCATCCAACCCACAAAATTTTGTGAAATCCGAGGAAGAGAGACATGGTAAGGAGTGGATGGATGCTGATGAGTTGCTGGAGGATGAAGCTCGCGAATCTGATCTGCATAACAAACTAGAGCGTAACGTTGGTTTTAGGCAAGGAGGTGAGGCTGGTAGAAGTGGGGACCGTGAGTTTCAAATGCGCGCCAGCAACCAGGTGGGTCGCTGGTCTGAGGCACAGCGCTTCCACGGCAGTGACTGCTGGGGTCCGTCGAGGCTGCCATTCGTGGTGGATTTTGTGGGGGCCGACCTCAACCTAGCCGGGGTGGCTCGGGGTTCCCCAATCTTAGCAGTTTGGAGGTTGGTGATGGAGGCTGATTCGGATGGTCGTTGCAAAGAAGATACCAAAGGAAAGAGGGCAGATCCGTGTCACATCCCAAAAATTATGTTAAGAGAAAAATTGGGTTTAAAATTTTTCTTTGGTCTTGAGAACCTAGTTTAGGGCCCTTTTCAAAATTTTCTTTCAAATGAAGCTTAAATTAGAGACAATGTAACTAACTTGGAAATTTTTGAAGTTTAAAATTTGAACTTGTCAAGTGCTTGATTCTTTTTTTTTAGGATTCCTTGCTTTTGCCTTTTCTGAAGTTTATTTGCTTGTTAATATGGAGTTTGGAACCCCTAAAAACCTTAGCCATTTGAGAAGGGAAAAATTTCAAAATTTGGCGCGTGGGCCAAATTCCCACCTGTTGGGCCTGCCTGCCTTCTCCCCCTCAGGCCCAATCCGCGCACCCCCTTCCTCTCGTTCTTCCCCGGTGCGACCCATAGCTCAGGGGCCATGCGCCACCTGGCTCACGCCGCCTGGTCGCGCCGTACGCCGTCCCGCGGTGTCCATGCCCCGTCGACGCCCTCCGTTGGGTTGCCGTCTCGCTGCTCTTCGAACAAACCGTGCGCCCACTGTTTCCGCAGCGCGGTTCAGACGGAACCGCTCGGCCGCGCAACGCCGTTGCCGTACACTGTCGAAGCGCCGCGCCACCGCGACCAACGGCCATTCCGCCGACTGCATTGATACCTCACCACACTCTCCACGCCACTAGACGTCCGTTGGCCGCATTCTTGCTCGCCGTGATCAATTCCCTTTGTGCTGTCATTTTGCGCCCTAATTGCCGGCCGCGCTCCTGCCGGCCGCGCTCCTGCCGAGCCGCGCATTCCGACGCGTCCCAAGCTTATCTGCAGCGTGACACGGGTCAGGCCAGCTGCCTTCCGCCCAACCTAGCTGGCCATCGAGCGCGAACGCGGCGTGACTCCGCCCTGCCGCGCCGAGCCGAGGCCCCGCGGCCACTCCGGCTATAAAAAGCCTCCATCACTGCACCCACGTGACCCTAGCCATGCCCTCGCACCTGCTCAGGTCCGCACTTTCCCTCCTACCCGAATATTTCGCCCAATTGCTCGAATTGCACTTTCTTCCCCATCACCGGCCACCGCACGCCGCCGGAAATTTCTCTCGAAACCGGCGAGCATCAACCAAGTCCACACTCCTACAGCACCACCTCACCGAGGTTGACCTCACCGTACTTGTCAAGCCACCTAAGCTCGCCCCTATCGTCCTCTCCACGGGGGCCGTCGCCTGCCGCCGAGCGGCTCACGGCGCCGGCCAACATGGCACCGCGCCAGGGAAAGCGAAGAGCGTCGCGAGACACCTAGGGTCCGTGCACTGCCCCCCGTGGCCAATGAAGAGCCCCTCGTCAAAGCCTCGCTCTTCTCAGTGATGCCGCCCCTCTCACGCACCACTGGCGCACCGCCACCATTGTTTGGCTCGCCGCCGGCCACGGCAAGCTCCACACTGCCATCCCGCGCAGGGCACAGGTAGCAAACAGCCACACACACGCGCGCAGAGGCTTGGTCGTAGTGCCACATGCGCTCGACACCGGGCGGTTGGGTTCACGCTCGGAGCGCGCCGGCCACACCCAGAGCGCGTCCAATGCGCGCCATGCTGTCGTTCCAGCACACTGGCGGCCACGACAAGCCCTGCATCACTACCTAGCACCGATCACATAGAGAAGTACCTCGCACACACCCACGGCCTCTGGCCACGCCACGCGTGCGCTCGCGGCACAGACCGTGCTCAGATCGCGCTGGAACGCGCCGTACGCGCCTAGTGCGCGTCCAGCGCATGCTGTGTCATGCCGCACGCCTGGAACACGCTTGGCACGCCAGAGCGCGCCTGGGGCGTGCACAAAGGGCGTACGAAACACGCCATAGTGCGTCCGGAGCACCCGGTGTGCGTCCTAGCCACCTCTCGCCCACTACACAGTGAGCACGGCCCTGGTCTTTGACCAATGGGCTGCGAAACCTCGCAAATCATTGCATGCACTCGTGCATACGCTTACGATTCATCAGCCCAAATTTGAGGGTTCCCGGCCACGGGCACGTGTCCGTGTGTCCACCTTGGACACAGACTCAGCCAAAAACCCCAAACTCCAAAAACCCCGAACTCCAAAAACCCCGAGGTTCACTGTAAACCCCGGACCACACGAAAACCCTGAGGTTCACTGTAAACCCCAAACCACATGGAAACCTCGAGGTTCACTGTAAACCCCGAGGTTCAATGTAAACCCCGAGGTTCACTGTAAACCCCAAAGTTCACTGTAAACCCCAAGGTTCACTGCAAACCCATGTATTTACAAAAATGCATTAAACTGTGTTTGGTGGTGTGTGTAAATAAAATGGGGTGAGATTAGTGCAACTGGTGCTAGGGGAAGAGGGGATAATTCTGGTCATGGGGTGGGGCTCACTCGAGGTGATGGTGATAGGTGTGTAAGCTTCGTTGTGGTCCACCTGCCGTGGACGAGACCGTCTCCTCTGTCATATAAGGACCGATTCGTTAGCGCTCAACTTAGTAATTTTTGTGTAACCACAGAACCTGTTTAGGCAGGACCTATCCTCGCTATATAGGTATTCCACATCGAGCCATTAGGATGTCGGTAGGACACAAGGGGATAGGAGAAGGGCGTGAGATGACTTGTTGCTTGGCTTTCGACTATGTAATTGTCTGCGTCATGGGACCGTAAATCTATGGATATAGCCTCTGATTTGGTAATACCCGGCGTAGTAGGGGACCAGAAAAAGACGTGACTGTGGTAAATCTTCACGATCCGGCTCCGATAACATACTGTCGCATCATCGGTGGCTTGGAAAACATGGGATAGCCATGTGTACATCTTGGATGGAATCTGTGGAAACCTATATAGTCGCAGGATAGACATTATGCAACTCTGTTGATCAAAAGTAGCATAACCTGTCGATATAGTGTACAACCTCTGCAGACTTAAAATCCTTCCAGATAGACCCACGGTATTAGCATGTTATTATTCGGGTACCCTACGATTAGTCTTCTATGTTGCCTTGATGTGTGAGTGGGTGTAGCTACCCATGTTTTGGATATGTGTTGGCTGTGTGCCTAGGGCTGGCATGGAAGCGTGCTTTTTCCCGAATAAAATCTGAGAACTGTGGGAAGGAGTGAAAACCTTCCTGAGGTCCACCCTACTTAAAATATAAGAAAAATGCTTTCCTCTCTTGTTTTAGAAACCTTTTCCTTTAGGAAGCCCGGCGTGAAAACTTGCTTTTCGCAAAAATCTAAACCTCAAGCCTTCCCTTGCTTCGCTACTGCAAACCCCTCTCCTCACTACTGTTAGGACTTGTTGAGTACTTTTGTACTCACTCCTCTCTTTGCTGTTGTTTTGTTCATAAGACGAAGATGACGAGGATGACGCTGACTACGAAGATTGGAAGTCTCGCCCTTCGCTCAAGTTTGCCTGTGGAGTAGTGCTAGTTGCCTAGTAGTGTGATGTTTGAATAAAGTCGCTGCGTCGACTTGTGATTGTAATATAAACCATGTTTGTTGGACCTATTCTAGGGTTTGTAGTACGTCGAACCTGTACGTGTAATAATATCACTTTGTTCTTAATGTGCGTACAAACTACCGGTGTAGGGATTGATACTTGTGGCACACAGATGCTCCTTTCTGAAAGGGGTTCTCACGATCCGGTTGCTATGAAGGAGGACACTAGATGCTTTCCTTGTCTGGATTTTGGTCACCATCAAGTGGAGTGTAACAATATTCCTGTCTTTTACAGGTGTAAGACATCAGGCCACATGGGTACCGATTGTGAGGGAGCAAAGATCAGGAAGCTAAACATGTTTGGGTTTGGAATCCAAGAAGGATTCTACTCTATTGAAATTCCAGACACTAAAATAATTCAATCTGACACTGCTGATCGCATTTCAGTATTGGCTGAGGACGCAAATGAAAAGTAAGATTGAGGAAGAATTGAGGAACCTGATCGATAGCAATTGGAACTGGCAGGTGAGGTTGCTGGAGAGAAATGAGCTTGCGGTTTCTTTTCCGAACAAGAAGTCTTTGGATACTTTCTCTAAACTATCGGAACTGTTACTTGCTAAGCATCTGTTAAAGATCTAGGTGTCGAAATCCCTGGTTGATCCGGATTCTACTTCTATGCTCAACACAACTTGGATGCAAATCATAGGGATTCCTCACTTTGCTAGATTTAAAGATGTTGTCAGAGGAATAGTAGGCGGTGGTGGACGAACTTTCACTGATTCAGACTGGACCTGTGAGAGTTCAAGTTCGTTGTAGAGACCCATCTAAGCTGAGGGGGTTTGTGGAGATATGTTTCAACAAGAAGGGATATGAGATCCGGTTTGCTGCTAAAAGTACTCATGGGAAGGGGTCTTTCAAGGGTCATGATCCTCCTGGAGATGATTCGCATGGGCATCGTCGACGGAGGAGGGATAGGGACAGAAAGAGTGATGGTGATGACTCTGAGGGAGGTGGTGATGAAGAGGACGATACACCTGATAAATGGCGGACATTTATGACACTACAAGGGAACCACATTGTCGCAACAGTTTAAGTTGTTGCAAAAAGATTAGAACTGTTGCAAAATGTAATTAATGCAGCGAAACAAATCATGTCGAAAACTTGAGCTGATTGTTGCAACAAATGGCGTGGTAATAAGCTATTACAACAATGCAATATGTGTGACAATATGGTATATTATTGCAACAATTTTCATCTGGTTTTACAACGATTATTATAGTGATAAACATGTATTACCACGATATACATTTGTTGCATTAGAATATTATTACCATGATATGAATTCGTGGGGTTAATATTTTAACACAACAATTCAGGGTTCATTGCGATAGAATGTTAATACAACGTTCCATGACGCATGGTGATATAATGCTAGTGCAACGCTATGTCATTGATGGCAATAAAGTGATGTCGCAACTCCTTATTATTTGTCACCGTATAGTGCTAATGCAGCATTTTACGATTTGTGACAATAGATATCTAATGCAACAGTGATTCCTGGTGAAAGCATCCTAATACAATGACCTTTTACATATGGCAATAAGAAGCTAATGCAACAATTCAATTCCGTGGACATGGAGCTGCAAAATATGTACTACTGCAATGAAATAAATCATTATTATGATTTGTAAATTTAGCGGATACAAATTTTGATTGGCTGTAACATGGATAGATAAACAAATCAATGTTGTAATCAACATTTCTGACACACCAAGTTCCATTACATATTTGAGATAAATATCCATATGGATTCATATTTGCTACAAGATTCACAAAATCATAATTAAGAGAGTTTAAGTCTTAAATAAATAACATGACATAACAGAATCAAATATAAGCTACGATAGTCATCTTCTATGGAGAAGCTCCTTGTTATCTATTTCCTCCTTGCAGTTATCATGTCTCGTCCTGAAAATAAATCATGCAATAGTTAATT